>CM060965.1:71846786-72061786 GCA_030765045.1 Tenodera sinensis | reverse complement strand
TTGTCTTTATTCTTCCGTCAAATTGTAAGGCAGCTATCGGGATGTGACCCTCCTCACCCGAAGGAATCCATGGAGGGTTTTCAAAACAACTGGCGAACCAATCTGCAATGTGCCTCAATTTCTTTAAATGTTTCGGGAAGCATTTTTTTCAGCGCTGCGATGTTTTCCTCAGTCACTGCGATGCCGAACCGCGTTTCTATCCTCATCCGTCAAGGATGCTCGGCCATGGGCGTCGGCACTTTTTTTTTCAGAGGAGGACCGCATGTTGGAAGTTTGCAGTGAAACAAATAATTCATTATTCTGTTGCCAAATACGTAAATGATACGAGTTATAATATTTGTTGCGGATAAGCCTATTAATTTGCGCTAAATAAAAACTTTTTACATCAAAATTAAAACAATAATCTAATAGTAATTGGTTGCACATTAAATTCATTAATTTCCAAGGGGAGCCGTGGCACCCCTTCGCGACGTCCATGTGTTCGGCCCCTTTTAAATACCGGAAAACTGTGGCATGGGAAGGAGCAATGTCCCCAAAAGCCTGCACCAAACGTTCAAAACTTTGGCACTGGTTTAACCCACTTTTAAGATCCTAGAAAAACGCTGAGCTCTTCAAGCTCCATAGCAGGGATTCATTGCCCGCGCATCGCTGGTTGTTCATCCTTACGCTGCTGGAATTCCTGGAATGGGAGAGTCACTGCTTGATATCAATTTACTCACAAAGGATGGGGCTGTCTCACCCTGCAACTTTTTCTCACATCTCGCAACTTTCGTAGTGACCCTCATATGCCCAATATGAATCTAACATGCCGTGTGCGCAAACGAGGACGAGAAAATTACAATTTGTCTAAGTGTTCTTTCCCGTTTCCAGGGTTCGCGAAAGTTTCCCGTCAGTTGTGAACACTCCCATTTGATTGCATGTATTTCAACTTACTCGTTGCCATTACCGGTGGCTGTGAACCAGCCTCAAAAGTGCTTTGTAAGAAAGAAAGAACGAACTAAATTAAATGGAGATGTGTGGCAAAAAGGAAACATAGCTGCATGTCACGTATCTCAATAAATTTTATTTAAACTGCTTCACAGGTTAAATGTTGGTCTACCGAACGACATGACTCAGTGGTAATTCAACCTCGTAATTGCAGAAATGAAGATATTTGAGCCACCAATTTGGTGTACGATTTCCATGTGACTTTAGGAAGGAAATAAAATAAAGCTAAATAGTAAATAATAAAACTAAGTTCGGCGAACATTAAATTTTGGGTACTGAAGCCATGTATGAGGCCATCTGTTTGGCTTAACGTGAACTATTTCCAATAACTAAATAGGAACAAATCACTAGAATGTCATAACATAAGCTTACAACCTACAGCAACAGTAAATAAGGAAACGTTTGAAAAAATCAGATTATTTGAATCGGGGATGTTAAATAACATATAGATGAGAGAGAAAATAAAAAAAGAAATTACTATCCTGCCTGTCCCAAAGAGAAAATGCTGCGATTCAATAGCTATGGGAGGTCAGTGCCGCGCAGTCAGAACGGTAAAAGACATAAGCCGCGCGCGCCAGGGGTAAACACGATAAGCTCTATCGCCAGTGGATAAGTCGCTGTCTCGAACGTTCCAGAACTGTGTGGAAACTTCCGACTACTGTATAAGCGAACGATCTCGTAAGCAGAGTCAGTTTCGCGAGTGAGTGCGTCTCGCGAAGTGAGTGAGTGAGTCAGTCAACGAGTGCGTTTCTGATGCGACGAAAAGCACTGTTCTCCCAACGAGTTTGTGAACGACTGTGATGGCGTGCAATGAATGCTTACTTTAAGGGATTCGAGACATTTTCTGCTGACTCCCAAGCGAGTGAACCGTCCTGAAGAACAGGCTACCGGGTGTATTCCATTAGGCCGCTGCGTCGAGGAAGAAAGGGAATCGTATGGAAACAGTGAAGTAACAGTGAACATTGGAACTAATTCACATTAGTCGAGTGATAGTGTGAGCTCGCGAAATCTCATGAAAGACTGAGCAAGATTATTAAGTGACTGAAAATTGGGTGAAGTGACACTTTAAAACCTGGACCAAAGTCACGATATGAAAGTAGAGGTTAGGTGAGTGTGTGTTTAGGAACGGAGGGGGAACGCCTCGACCCACCGTGATCCCGACATGGATCTTATGCGGGCTATCATTCCCCCCAAGGAGATGAGTTGAGGCGAAGTGAGACCGTAGGCTGGTCAGAGAACGAGCCAGCGAAGGACAGAGACGCACAAAAGTCCCTAATAGTTACAGATACTGACACCTGTCGTACAACTGAAATGCTTCCCCTAACCAGGAAGAGGATGACGGCAACTTGCGGGACGGGCCAGGAAGGGTTTCCAGAGCTCAAGCACATGCACTGTCTGTCCGCATCCGTTGGAACGAACCGCGTTGTTAACGAAACCTGAAAGATGACAAGGGAGGAAAATGAAAACTGAAGGGAAAGGAATCCGTGGAGAAGAGAATCCACACCAGCATTCGCCCAATGAAAGCGGAAACCACGGACAAACCCAAGTTAGAGCGGTCGGTCGACGGGAATCGTACCCAGGACCTCCCGAATGCGAATAGCACGCGTTGTCGTGGCGCCACCTCAGTCGGTACAGGATAGATTTTTCATCCTTATAGTTTTACGTGCTGTACCACGTCTTATAAATTTCGAGTGACACTTCATATTCTACGCGTTGTAGGAGAACTCTTATTTGCGCACCTTCGGAAATAAACGGAGCTGTCAACTTAGTGTAAGTCCTCAACTGATAAACTTGAAATACTCGTACATGAGAGATACGGAGAGCACAAGAATTTTATCAGTTATCGCTTTGTTGTTCCACGTGTGTTATTGCTCTAATATCTGATTCCCAGGTCAATTATTATATCGGACTTGAAGTTATCATTTGGCCTTTAATCATTTTGGATCTTGAGTTAAGATATAAAGTCGATATTCTTTAAAGCGAAGATATGTTGCTATGCAGTATTCGAATTTCAGGAAAGCTGTTTTAGAAAAAGTGCGTACCGCGCTAGTCGCCTACATGTCTTTCGATAACCTTAGTTTGGCAATATTTTCCCTATGTGCTAGATGCTAACAGTTTCGCGAGATTGGGTAAATTCGTCTTTTTGTTGGAACTTAATCATGCTCAACTAGTTATTACCTTTTTCCGTTCATTTATTTATAGGTAACATATTATATATGTTTACATGCATATTGGGTAACTCTAAGGTCTAGGGCATTTGAGCACCATTTCAACAACTTCGTTTATTCACCGTCCTATATTAGCGCTCACCCCCCCCCCCCCCCCCCCGGCTGACTTTTTGCATGATGTTATCACTACGTTCCTGTAGTGTGTAAGGATTCCTGTTGCTGATCTGGGCGAGTGAGCGGGAATATTTTTATGAGATATGCTGCCTGTTTGAGAACAGAATGTCAACATCTGCTATAAGGTAAGGATTTTAGTGCACCTCTAACGGCGAAATTTTTCCGGCGACTCTCGATTCTCTCGCGCAGTAGATCTATACTGGAGTTTGTCCAGATCGTCCTGACACTCCATAAGCGCAAGAGAGGAGACATTAGAAGTGACTGGAGTTGTGGGGAACAAGTGAGTGATATCAGAACTCAGGCAGTTACATACGCAAGCAGTGTATGTTTACATATTGTAAACAATTATTGTGTAAGCCTTACCCAACTCTGGAAATAGTTATCACAGTCAGAGCAAGTGATATACTGATCCCCACCTCTCCTAATATGCAAGTGGGCAGCAGGTCTCTGCCTTGCGCATCTAAGCTTCAGGAGTGGGGGAGTGCCACGACGATCTGGACGGGCTGTTACTACTACTGATTCTACTATTACTGCTGCTGTTGCTACTTCTTCTACTACTGCTGCTACCACTACTATTATTACCGTTGGTGCTGCCCCTAATGACCTTCTATTAATGCTTCTACTACTGCTACTACATTGCTACTACTTCTGTTTCTACTACTTCTACTGCTGCTTCTAGTATAGTCTACTGCCGCTACTACTATTGCTTATTCTACCATTACTGATGCTGTTGTTGGCCAACGCAATCTTGATTTTGTTTCTTTTTAAAATAATTTAGTACTAAGGTATATTTATGTTCTCATTATCTTTTAATATGTATAGATAGTGCCACAAAATATGTAAATGTATGTCAGAACAGTGTAATTGTAAATGTTATTTGCCATTGTAATGATTATGAGACCTGGGCATACGTCTGCGTAGAAGTTGTTTTTAAGGGGATGACTACGGTGTTTACGAAGAGGACCCGTCTTTTGTCATGTACGTAAGGAGCTATATTGTGTTCCTAAAGGCCTTGTACCATTCGAGATCGCAGTGGATGGAAAAGAACCGTGGAAAATAAACTGTGAACTCATGACCCTAATCGAAAGTTCACCCAATCACAAACCAGTATTCTTGAATTGCCGGGAATTTCAAAGACGTGAACGTTGTATATACCGCTGACTTGTATATACCACCCTTACACCAAGCTCAACCCCAACCCCTGGCTTTGACCTCGCGGAGGTATCTATTGATGTGGCTGCAGCGATTGTTGAAGTCCCAGGGGCAGTAGATTTGCCAGCAGATTGTTAGATTCTTCTTTATCAACTGGAAAAAAATTATAGTAGTAATGGAGGGACTCGCCTTGTTTAGTTCGTCATCCCGCGCACCCAGAAGGCCAGTCGAGCTGGGTCTCGTACCTCGTTTCGGTTTGTATTCTGGAACGCGTCCGGTCTGATCCGGATGGATCAGGGAGGCGAGTTACTACATTTTGCCCGCTTCTATGTCACGTTAATCGGTGAAACACACCTCTGTCCAAATACCCATTTCTGCATAACGGGATACGTGTGCCACAGAACGGATGATCAGTCATACGGGGGGCTGAACGGTTGTGTTCGTGAGGCAGAGTTTGATCCATCGCCCCATCCAGCTCCCACCTCTGCAAACCCTGCACTTGAAGTTTAGGGTCCGCGTCGATAAGGCGAATGATCGTACTGTCTCTGGCGTCCGCCCGCAATGCCACCGGTGATCCGACCACGTGAATTCCATGGCGCACTACAGAGTCTCAAACCACAAAAGGCGGCAGAACCTGAAGAGTTGACCCTACCTCATGCTCCGGCACCTTATCTTCAACGCCATACTGTTTCTGACGAGGCTGCTCAACGTATCTCTCATCCTAGGCTATTTTCCTCGGGAGTGGAGAGAGGCTCGACTGATTTGCACCTGCATCTTGAACTGCAGGAAACACCCGATGCATCCTTCCACCTGCCAATCCAACAATCTCCTTTCAACTCTCCGAAAAGCGCTTGCGAGGATGGCCCTAATCCGGTTGTCCGCCCCCCTCCTACTAGGAACTATTGAAGCCGGACCATCAGTTTGAGTCTAGCTTTGGATCAGAAATTGACGTGGTGTTGTGTTGAGCCCCATGTTGTTGGCGCAGATCACGTTGGGCGGCATCTTGACGGGGTTACTCGACTTCCTACCTGGAAGTCGACTCTGAAGTCGCGGGTTCGATGCTGTGGTTGCTCTTCGTTTCTTCTGGTCGGGCTAGTTGTGGTTACTAGAAATTTATACGGGCTGAGAACTCATTCCCCGGTAAAGGGAGTCACCGATCTAGGAAGTGGTTGCGGGAGTCAGAAACAATATATCCTTCACTATAGTGTGAAATGGTTGCACACCTGTTTGTTTGGGACACTTTTCACATACATAAACTTTTTTAAAGATGGAAGGCTGACCGTGAATATATTTCGCAGCTCGTCTCTCGTGCGAAGAAGGTTTCTTATCCATGATGTGATTACGTGTCTTCGGCACTTGAATCTCTTTCGGCTCGCTACCTAATTTGGTGCGTACTTATAAGGCGATTTTGGCGTGCACACACGTCTAAGATTTTCGGGGAAAAAAAAAAAAACAACCTCACTGATTTCATCTTTACTCCTCTATATAAAGGTTTGTGCCTTCCCGACCCGCTGCATTTTTATTGGTCGGCCGGCACATGCCACGAAGAAACTTTGAATTTGTTACTAACCTGTATGTTATTGGATGAGGCAAATCCCCACTTACCAATTTTTGGCGTGAAATCGGGCTTCCCCGAAAAACATCGCGGAGATTCTCTATCTCTCTCTTTTGCTTCACACTGATTATTTCAAAGGTGAATGAAAGATTTCCCTTCGGTCTTATAGCGCTAGCCTTGCGACCGCATAGTGTCATTAAACCCGCTGCTAGCTCCTCTAGAGCACAATTTCTGTCTTCGAAAACGTTTCCTTCTGGGCAGACTTCCAACATTAAATATTATTACAACACAAAATACTTTACCAATATTAATGCTTAGTCTAGGTCCTAGCTACATATTTACAGATTACATATCAAAATAATATAAGTTGCCCTAACACTATTTATACACATGCATTACCAATATTTGACGCTAATTGTTTATATGCATTACAGGTGTTCACATTTATAAGTTAGCCTTGTATTAGGCTAATAATGGGACATTTCTGTCTCAAAATTCCACTCCATTTCCCACAGTTAAATTATTCAAGTACCTGGGAGACTTGCTTTTTAAACATCACAGTCTTCTGTCAGGCTAAAAACAAAGTATGTCATAATTGATATTATCCGATTTAAATTATTTTCTTCTTCTAAGCATTACAGCCCACTGTGGGCTTCAGCTTCCCTTAGCTTTTGCTTCCATTCATCCCTATCCATAGCCTTCCTTCTCCATATCCTAACATCGAGTAGTTGCATTGCATCCTTTCTTACAGCGTCTTCCCATCTTCCCCTTGGTGCTCCTTTTGGTCTGGTCTTATAACATTTTCCGTCCAAAATTTTCTTGGGGATACGTTTATCTGTCATCCTTACCACATGTCCGGCCCATCTCAGTCTCCTTAGTTTTGTATCTTTCACAATGTCCACCTCTTTATAGAGTTCGTATATTTCTTTATTCCACCTTATTCGCCATCTTCCATCCTCTTGTATTGGACCGTAGATCCTTCTCAGGATTTTCCTTTCAAATGTGCGTAATATTTTCTCAGAACTGGAGGTTAATGTCCAACATTCACGACCATATATCAGCACAGTCTTGATTAACGTTTTGTATATCCTGATCTTAGTTTTCCTGCTTATATTTTTGTTTTTAAACAAATTCTGAAGTGAATAATATGTCTTGTTTGCAGCCAACATTCGAGCTTTAATTTCTTTACTTTCGTCATTAGTTTGATCTACCATTGTACCTCGATATTTGAAACCGCCCACTACCTCTATCTTATCGTTGCCTATCGTCCAAACATTATTTCTCTTATTATGTCTATTTTGTATCATTATTTTAATTTTTTCTGTGATGACTTTAAGACCTATTAATCTAGCCTTGCTGTTAAACTATTTTAGGCGAGTAATATGTTTAACAGGACATAGGGAAAAATCTGATGTGTTGCACTCACACGACTTTTTCTATTTTTGTACAAACTATTCTTACAAACAATAAAATTGTTCCCTGTCTTCTTCGTGTTAATCGAGATAAACATTTGCAGAAATTATCTTACCTCTAATTTTCTTGTAGATGCAAGAGGAACGTGGGAATATAGTACAATTAAACAAAAAATTAATGGAAAGAAGATGATTTTAAAAAGAATGTTAGTCAAATCTATTAAATCAGTCGCTGTGTGATGCCTTAGAAATAACAAAAATCAAAATTAAAAATCTCCGAAACGGTTTGTACAAAAAAAGACGAAGGTCATCCAGAATGAAGAAGACTTCTGAGGGCATTCCCAGAAAATAAGATATACATTTCATTTATTATGAAAATATATTAAACATATAATATTTTAGTGAAAATTGTTAGACAGAGAGAAAGAGAGAGAGAGAGAGAGAGAGAGAAAGAAAGAAAGAAACAAAGAGAGAAAGAAACAAAGAAAGAAAGAAAGAAAGAAAGGAAGGGAGAGAGAGAAAGAAACAAAGAAAGAGAGAAAGAAGGAAAGAAAGAAAGAAAGAGAGAGAGAGAAAGAAGGAAAGAAAGAAAGAAAGAAAGAAAGAAAGAAAGAAAGAAAGAAAGGAAGAAAGAAAGAAAGATGTTTTAATACGTCACTTTTGCGATTTTAACTTGCCTTTTAATAAGTTTGTCTTTCACAATACCTCCTCCTTCTTCTTCTTCTTCTTCTTCTTCTTCTTCTTCTTCTTCTTCTTCTTCTTCTTCTTCTTCTTCTTCTTCCAATGGCACTACAGCCCAAAGCCTGGGCCTTCTACATTTAGTAATTCTTGACTTATAAACTGGCAGTCAGCTTACGTTAAGAATGCTTTTCTAAACAAACTGTCAGTTAAAAACGTCATAAAAAGGTCTTGTAATGCAAAACGATTATAAGCATATTATGCTTCCGATACTGGGATACCACATAAATTATCATTAATTAAGAGAATGGGAGAAAAGAAAATAACAATGTTGAAGAAAGCTGGGAAGAAGGCTAGGAAGTGAAGTAGATTTTGTGTTAGCCCTTGAAGCGGAGGTGGGCGGACAACTTGATGCAGTTCACTGATGCGGCTGAACCGAGGGTTCACTAAGCGGGGGAAAAGAGAGAAAACAAACACAACATAGAATGCAAGGAATGTGATGTCCGATGAACCGAAAAAGGATCTATGTAACATGATAGGAACAAACCACAAACTATTCACAGATGGATTACACTGCTGCACTGTAGCCGACTGAACCTAGCTGACACATTGGTTGAGCTGACTTTTCGTACCCGAGGTTGCCGGTTCTATCCCCCTCCAGGACAACGCTATTTAAGTACGCTCATTGCTACGACAGTCAGTATTTTGCAGGCTTGGAAATTAATTTCTGTGGGACAAAATTCTGCTGATGTCAATCAGCCTTATGGATAAACCCTACAGATTTGCAATTGACTGGAGTTGATGAATTACCCGAGTGTTCTGTAACTAATGTCTATCTTTACCCGATAAAGAAGAGAAACTGCTTTCTACAGTTTCATCAGTGGCGTAGATAATTTGTCTTTTTTTCGGGGGTTGTTTGGTCTGATCTCATGAACTTTACTACTTCCTCGAAGTGCAAAGGCACAAGAAAAGGCAAATACCACACACGCACACGCACGCACGCACGCACACACACACACACACACACACACACACACACACACACACACACTCACACACACACACGGACCTTTTTCTAAAAATGCTTTTTTTGGATTAAGGGGGTCTCAAAACAAATATTTCCGGTGAAATTTCGACATCGAATTTTTGGGTGGAATACAATACTTCCCCTACTTACCAGTAGAGAAAGTAAAAAAGAATGGGCTGAGAAGAGCTGTGATTAAATTCAGATGAACGGATTCTTCTTTGTAAAACATGTGGCAATTACTGTCTCCATCAAGTCTATGCATTGTACACAGACAAGCCACCCTTTTGTGTTCATAGTATCATAGGGAGAAAGCCTGTTCTTCAAGCCGTATACGGTTTTGTTAATGAAACTGTGGTGTTATTTCGTGCACATAACGCACTATCAGAATCGAAACCACATCCTTTACTGAAGTGCTGACCACATCCACGGGCGTTCTCCTGGAGGTCATCAAATCCTCACTTTTTTTCCACGGCTTAACGAGGAGAACTAAGGTGACCGGAAATTCCACAGAGGTCGTGCACCACAAAAGTTTTACAACACTGGCCTAACCTCATGACATGGGCTGTTTCTGAAGGGATGGAATGAGTAGTAGAAAAAGAAAAGAAATGCCTAAAATCACAAGCCATCATGCTACCTAAACACCACTGTAAGTTATTCTGTTTAACTTGGCGATATTAACGAATTTAAATTGCAGTGAAACATAATAATTTGTTTTCCATATAGGTGGTGAATCTCATACCCAGCTGTTAAGAATATACTTTATGAATTTCATTTAATGTTATGTTATGCAACTTACAAATGTCTATTCAAAGACTTGCTAAATTGGATTAAAATTACAAAACTTATTTTGTTCTATGGCTTAACAGGAGAAAGAGAAAAAAGGCATTGCATTTTTTATCCATCCTAAAAATCTCTTAAGACAATGTATCTATGAAAATTAAAAAAATCTAGCTATCTTCTGATTGCTTTGAATTTTTTCTACACGCTCAGAACATAAAATATATAGTATACACAAAATTGTAATATCCTACGTCAAATCGTTTTTAAATTATTAATATATTTATTAATAATAAGTCACATTTTGATATGCTAATATGAAATGAACCTTGGTCCCTACAGTTTATTGTATCTCTCCTAAATTTTTAGTTTTAGCATACTATAAAGATCTAAAGAAATTGCCATACAGCCATTGCTTACTATATTTAATTAGTTTAAGAGAAAATGTTTTGTATAGCATTTATTGATATTTTCATTTTTCAGCACGGATTATGAAAAATATTTAATTCGAGCTCAATTACTTGATGTTTTTAACTAGTGCATGGCAAATTTTAATACCTTAATCTCTGAAGCTCTCCTGAAAATTTCAAGCTAATATGTTATAAACTAGGGTCTAAGGACCATTTCGAATAGTGTAAAATGCTGAGAGAGAGAGAGAGAGAGAGAGAGAGAGAGAGAGAGAGAGAGAGAGAGGGGGGGGGAGGAGAGGCGGAAGGAATATAGAAAAACGAGTTTTAAAGTTTAACAATATATTTTTGTACTTTATCTAAATCCAGTCTGCTTAAAATTTCCCAGCACCATATGTGGGACTCTCTTCTTGGCCTCACTAGCAGTTTTTGAGAATTTTAAGTTTGCTTGGTCGTTTTTTTAACATGAAGACTTTCCTTTCGTCTTCCCATTGCTGACAAAATTTAGAGATGTATTTCTTAGCTAACCTCTACACTATGTACTTTCACTAATTTGTACACCAAACTCAAAAAATATCTGCTTATTAATACTTTACTATAAACTAACGAATAACTTAAAACCGATTAAATGCCTAAATAATGCAATATGTTACTGGAACACTGAAACAACCTGGCAAGATTACAGAATTACAGAATACTGACTGCACTTCACTGCTTACAAGCAAAATACGTGTCAGATTCGCGGCATTTCAGCTGGATATATCGAATTCATTTCAGCACAACAATTTTACAACCTTTCTGAAGCGAACTTCCCTGCAAGAGACTAACATCAAAGCAGTGAAAACGAAAATTGCATTTGAAAGCTGTAGCGACGAAGTTTAGCGAGGAACGCCTACTCCAACTGGGACATTTAAATGGCCTCCTTGGAGCTTTAAAAAGGTCGATATTAAGAAAACAAAAGTGTGCCGCTAAAGTCAAAGTATAATAAAAAATGCAAAAAGTAAAACTCAAAATTTTCGGCAATTTTCGCCAAATTTCATGGACACATTGCCTTAAAATTCATGCATTAACGCTTCTATCCTGCATACAAAGCCGAAACACGCAAAAATAGGTTACTATGAGGGACAGTCAAAATGAATTCAGATGATAAAAATTATAATTGAGCATTCATTACTTCAGAAATCATGTCCATAACTTCTAATACATTTATCCCACTGACAGATATGTTAATTCTCGCAGCAGCATTATTAAATTACGATTTCGTTCGATGTGTATTAAACCAATGCCAATTAATGTATGATAGGTAATATGTTCCAAATGAGAGGCTGCCAAAATTAATGAAAAAAACAAGAACAAAAACAACAACAAACAAACAGAATTCCGGTGAAGCTAACTCAGTGGCGTGGGGTGATAGTTCTCATGGATGTCCAGCAGTAATGGAAGTTGCATTATTTAAATGATTCACATGACAGTCTAAAAACTAACTCTAGTGCAACAGCCCTTCGCGGGTCAAGACTTACCGCCCGACAGCTGCGTCCCCCACCTCTGCTCACTACAGGCGTCACGAGTGGAGTACAGAACTGGAAGGTGGGACATGGTCAACGCCCCGAAGCCTCCCGGCGGCTTATGCGGCCTACGCGACCTGGAGTCGCCACTTCTTTATCAAGTAATTCCTCAATTGGCCTCTCAGGGACCTAATGAGGCTGAATGCACCCCGTGCCAGACCTCCCTGCGGGGAAAGGTCCCCACGCCAGTACCGGGGATCGAATCTGGGTCCTCCGCCCCAGAGGCAGGTGAGCTACCACTGCGCAACGGAGGTGGTTCACATGACATGACGGTCTAGGGGTAACATACTAGCCTCCGGTTCCCAAGGTCGCGAGTTCTAACCCGACGGAGGGCGATGGATTTTTTTCGGACGTAAAAATCCTTAGCATAGCCTCCTTCGGAAGAGAAGTCAAGTCGATGGTCCCGTATCGTAAATTTACGGTACGTAAATGAACCTCAAGCCCGATAGAAGCCTCTAGGCAAAATTAAGCCCAATGACGCTGAGCACTACGGCAGTTAAAGAGCATCCATAAGTAACACTCGATTTCAACTTTTCACATGATTTTTTCTATCCATTCTCCAACAAATTATTCTCACATAAGCTTTTCTTGTACCTAACTCATGTTAAGGTAAACTTTTGTAGAAATTATTTTGCTACATATCTATTTCTTTGTAGGTACAATGGCAATAAGAGAATATAATAAGTTTGAGTGATAGACATGTTTCAAGAGTTGGTCGCTAAGTGATGGCTTAAACATTTCATTCTCTTTGCATTATGAGGAGGTGGAAAAACAAACAATAACAAAACTGATGTGTGGCACTTGATTGACTTTCTCTATTCACTGTTGAAAAAAATCTGTCATTATCTGTCATTGTTTAAATCTACTAGCTGAGAAAAATGCAATACTATCTGTATTTTAACAAGTAAATAACACAACTCTACAAATTTTTAAAAATTTTGAGTAACTGATTTGAAAGTACCTGATTTATAGTAACATGGCCATGGTGATTTTGTATGTCATCTATTTTTTCCCATCACCCTCAGTTCTTTAGTTATGATACCCTTTCTTATTAAGGGGTGTCGTCAATTGTATCTCACTAATGCTCCATTAGTGTAAATAATACTAGACCTATGTGCATAAAATTTATGTCCTACGATCAGATAAGCGATTGTGTGAAATTACTTTTATTGAGTTTTCTGCAATACATAGTTTAAAAAAAAATAAAATGTCGATTTTTTAAAATTTTGTATAGGTTCAGTAACAAAATATCATCTGATTTTATTTTACTGAACTTTTATCATCAACACAAGATAACAGACTCAGAAAGAATGCCTAAACATGCTGAAAAATATCAGATCTCTGTATTTCGTATATTCTGAAATAGTGGCTCATTAGTGAGGCAGGTCTTGATGAGTTTCCTAATTTTATTACATCACGGAATTGGTTGGATGCACATGACAAAATTCTGAAATTTAAAGTTCCTTTTTTTTTTTTTTTGTTGTTCCATTAATATCCCACCTTTAACTCCGATGGTCATATCGGCAGCTTTCTCCTGTGGAACTTATTGCCTTATGGCAACGGTGTTACTCATTTAACGGTGGGTTTTGAGTTCTTTATGGGTTATATATGTTTAATTCACACATGCATTCACTCTCTCATTCCAACTTCCAGACTCTGGGAAGGATTGGGAATAATCTTGGCTGGAGAAAAATTCAAATCCCTTAGCTGGGAATCGAGCCCAGGACCCTTTGCACAGTAAACAACTGACTAAGCTAGGGGCCAGCCTTGAAGTTCTTATTCATCTATCATGCAAAAAATAAACATTACATGCAGAATTTACTAGTACATTACCTGTAGAATATGGATCCTGCAGTTGCGAAACTTTTCTATGGGATTTTCTTTTGTGCAAACTTGGATCTTCCCGCTGAAGACATCAACAAAGTCATTAATCGTGGAGGGATCCCATCTACTTTGATATCTACATTCCATTTTAGTACATCTTGGTGAAAATGTTCCCCTGCTTATTGCTAACTGCTCCCAAATTCACGGGAAAGAATTCTAAGTGCAAATGTAGAAAATTCATTTTCAATGATATTATATGTCCTAAGATTTTGTAGTTAATTAAAAGATCATTGATATGTACTTTTTTATAATTTTTTGTTACCTAGAAACCTATTCACCACTTCTTTGAATGACAACCGCACAGCAAGTTCAGCAGGATTCAGCTTAGCATCAAATTGTGAATTCTTAAGCAATTGTCTTAATGTGGAGCAATGAAAATTCCCATTTTTATCTTGACTGCACTTATACTGGGAAACAGTTCTATCAGGTATTTGAAACCTTCCCCTGCTTTGTCCATTCCCTTCACAAAGTTTCTATGAGCCCAGTTTTATATGTAAAGGCAGAAGATATACCTTTAAAAGGTTCACCAATAGCTTGTGTTTTATATTCTGCATCCCTGGTTTGTATTCTTCTCTCTTGGGCCACTCTTTGACTATGTAGTGTTGTTCAATAGTTCGACTATCCCACAGACACAGGAAACAACAACATTTTGCGAATCCACTTTGCAATCCTAGAAGTACTATAACTTTTAAATCACCACAAATATGCCAGATATCTTCCTTATATTTAATGGCCTCTAGAATCAGAGACATACTTTTGTGTGTTTCTTTCATATCAACAGCATGGGCCCGAGGAACACATGGCAGTTTCATTGCCATTGTGAAGTACTGCAGCCTTCAAACTAATTTTGGAAGAATCTATGAATAAATGCCAATCTTCAATATTGTGCACAGTGTTTAGTTTTGACATCAAGTCGATCATGTTACAACAAACACAGTGTGATCCGTCTTGGCTAAATATTTGAATATATCTTGATTCCTAATTAAAAAAAAAAGAAAGTTCTATAAATATAGCTGTAGTTATCCACTTCATATAAGGTTAGCAGTTCTAGTAAGTATGCATGCAGATGCAGGTGGGGCGAGATTGCCATGCAGCAAAAATCATAAACAGCAATAACTTTTTTTCCTGACATGATAGAAACATTGTTTTCTGCAATGCTATGAGTACATTATTTGTAATAAAATCCACTACTTCCCTTTCCAGTTCTCAAAACCTTGTTAAGTTGTGTAATTATAAAATTCAAGAAAGAACACACATTAGTGATTTTTTATAAGGAGTGTTACTGCACAGAAATAAATGTGAATGAAGCTGAATGTGTTTTGTATAATTTATTTACAGAATTTTCGTCTACGCGCATAGGTAAAATCATCATCTTTAAGTATAATAAATTCTTTAAAAGAAGTATTGTGACCTGTAAAAAACTTTCAGGCTCATCTCATAAGCTAAAACCACAGTATTAGCAACCCCACTCCTATTGATAAACACGTTACTCGTCTTAGGGATTTCTGATAACTGCACAAGGTCACTGCCTGTTATCTAAGCTTTCTATTTGTACAAAACACTGACATGCTACGCATTTAATATAGAACTTGAGATGCAATATGTACCATCTTCACATTATCTGAGATAAAGCATTAGTAAACAAAATATTATTAATAGGTAGAGGTTGTAGAAGTAATTAATTTTAAGACTAGTGCAATCATTACTACCGTACTAAGGCTATACTAGTACTTTACTCTGATTATGATATTCAATATTTGGTCATCATACGCATTAAGTCTGATAGGTCTTTATGGTTAGGTTAATTTCTTCAAATTTCTCTCATCTTGAAGGTCTACTAAATAAATATCTACATGAAAGACAACTATTATAAGTATCTTTGTAGCTAAGTTTTTTTAAGCATTATTTATATCACTTCAGTAACTGGGTCCCCGACTAGGGAATATGTGGATTACGACCACAAGGTACCCAAGCTGAGCAGAACATTACTTCCACTTACTGGTGTTTTACTCCTCACTGTAGCTTTTCTATCTGACCTTATGACCTTACTTTGGTTATCTCTTGTTCTCTTCTGACCCCGATTCTATTAGGGTTAGGGAGTCTTTATTTTTACAATCTTTCCACTTCTCTAATTTTTCTATAACCTCTTAACCCCTAACATACTGACTTATCATGGCATGTAATGGGTCCACTGATTGGTAATCAGAGGATATGGTCGGTGAATTTATTTTGAAAATTCTCCTGGTCAGGTCGGTGAGGCCCATAAAGCAACAACAGGTGTGGTCCTCCAGACATTCTGGGGGTTGCAAGAGAGCGATGTGACCGCCAAAACGTAAAAATATGGTGCTCTCTAAAAAGCGGTTACTTTTACTGCAATATAGCTCTCCAAATGAAATATGAAATATGACTCGAGGAGTAAAATATTCCGGAGTTAAAATAGTCCCCCATTTGGATCTCTGGGCTGGGACTTGTACTTCTCAAGAACCCAAACATTATATTAATAGAAGATCTTAACACAAGAATTCTTCAATGGAACGCAAGTGGTCTCACACAAGCTCAATAAAATTTTATTTGATAATAACAGATACATTTTTCATTCAAGAAGCAAATCTAACAAATGATCAACTTAAATACTTCAATTTTACAGTATTTTTATTAAACCTGCTACCCAAAAATAGATAAGTAGTGGAATATTAGTTGGAATTAAGAAGGATATTAAATCCTCCTTTCAAATTGTTAAAGAAATCGATAATGCATATAAATATGAATTAATAAAGCTAAATTTTTGGGATAACAAAACATATCTACACTTATACAGTATTTACAATCCTCCCAGGAAGATGTCTCACTTATTGACCAATTAAATAAAACAATCATAATTGGGGATTTCAATGCCCATTCCAAAAGATGGGGTTATGAAAAAGTTGATTCTACAGGAAAGATAGTCGAAGAATTTTTGAATACCACAAACTTTGAACTCATTTATAATAAAGAAGATCCCACAACCTTCATACACTACTCTGGGGCAGGCAGTAACCCAGACCTCTTGTTAGCTACAACAGGTATTGTTTCAAAGATTAAAAAACAAGTTATAAAAGATTCAACTTTTGGTCACAGAGCAGTAATAGAAGTTATAAAACTAGAAAGATACAAACATCAGTCAATGTCACATGTCAAAAAAGCAGATTGGAATAAATATAAAATGGAACTGGAAAATAAATTTAAAGAACAAAGTCACAGCTGCATGACCAACCAGCTCACATGAACAAAATTTCTGTGAAGTCATCCTAGAAACCACAAAAAAACATATTCCTTGTGGAAGAATAAAAAAATTTCAAATCCTTTTGGAATCCCCAGTTAAATTCTGAAAAAGGAAAGGAATATAGCTGGAAATATAGCTGAGCAAACAAAAAACGATATGGCAAAAGAAATGTGCCTCACTAAAAAAGAAATTAATACACCTAAAATGAATCACTAATAATTTCTTAGAGAAAATTATTATAGGACAGATGGTAAAAAAGCCCATAAATTCATAAAAAAAATTTAAAGGACAGGAAAGAAAAAAGTAGCATGCTTATCATACACAACAATAAAATATTAACAAATGATACAGTCATAACCGAATCCTTCAATAAACATTATGCTAATTCTAACATCTAACATCTCACACTACCATGCTCGACTATAGCGCGAAGCCATAGAAATTTATAAACATGCCAATAACTTCAATAGGAAAGAGGAAGCCCTTAAGCTCAACAAAACTTGGTACCCCGTCATTGATAACATTAAACATCACAGACAGTCAAGCAACACAAGCCAATCAGAATCTAGTAGCGCCCGAGATGCAGTTAGCCCCCTCCCACCAACCGCACTGCCTCAGCGAGTCCCGAACCAATCAGAGAAGACCCCTCCATGTATAAATTCCGCATCCCAGACAGTCAACGCCTCAGACGCAACAGTACCTTCACCAAGAAGACTTCGACCACGCCACTGATGATGTCCACTGCAGTAGTGGACGAAACGTCTGGACCAAGTTACTCCAGCAGACCACGGCAATTCAGCCCGGAAAACTCTTTTAGAATTTCGAACACCGGCCGTGAAAGCCTACGCCTACTCATTATGCTAATTCATATAAAGTAACAAGAAACACTAAAAAGGAGTGTAAACAATATAAGAAACATTTGAAACAAAAAAGAGAATGTGATCCTAACACTCAACACAGTATCTTTTTTCAAAATTTTAATATGGAAGAACTGAACATTGCAATTAATAACTTAAAAAACAAAAGGTCTCCTGGACCAGATCACATACATCCAAAGTTCATAAAAAAAAACCTTGGAAAAACAGCAAAACAACTAAAACTCTACAATCTATCCTGGAACACCACTGTACCTGCTGAATGGCGAAAAGCAATAATTGTCCTGCTCTTGAAAAAAGATAAAACAGCATCAGAAATAAAAAATTATACGCCAATAGCTCTTACTAGCATAATAGCAAAAGTGATGGAAAGAATGGTGTCAAATAGGTTAAATTGGTTTCTAGAACTACAAGATTTAATTACCCCATATCGTGCCGAATTCAGAGAGCTCCACTCTACAAATGAACAAATCTTATTTCTCAGTCAAGAAATCAAAGACTCCTTCAATAGAAAAGAATATTATGTGTCAGTTTTTATTGATTTCCAAAGTCCTTATGATTTTATATGCAGAAAAAAAACTACTAAAAAAATTTAAAAAAATAGGGATATAATGTCCAATGTTTTTATGGCTATGTAATTTCCTAACTCAACGCTAATGCTACCAGATATGGAAGAAATATATCAAAATATGGACAAGTACACCGTGGCTTACCATAAGATGCAGTGCTCAGCACAACATTTTTAATTTTAATTAACGATCTGCCACAAGAAATAGAAAAATCAGGCATGAAGTGTGCACTATTTGCCGATGACTTAGTAATGTGGACTTCAAAACCAAAACACAAATGTACAGAATTATAAAAAACCATGCAACAACGCTTAATCATTAAAAATAAAAATAAATTTTGAGGTTCAATAACCAGAAACAAAGGAAGTTGGGAGTTATATTTGATACCAAACTTACATGGACCAAACAAATAGAAAATGTAATACAAAGAGTAGAAAGGCACCTTTCACTGTTAATATGTCTAAGAGGAATGAAGTGGGGATGTTCTAGAGTAACTCTGTAACAGGAAATAAAAAAATAAAAATTAAAAAAAAAAAATCTTTCAAAACCAAAGTCTGAGACTAATTACAGGTGTTACCAAAAACCACACCAATACCAGCTGTGGAAATACTAACCTACCAATACCCCATCGAATATGAAATAGAAAAAACACCTCTTATTCAACATGAAAAGTTGATCAGACTCCCATTCATTACATTGAACAAGAGAAATTTTACACATACACTAAAGACTGAGGAGAGCTTTCTTTCCAAAATTCAAGACCTCAAGAAGAATGTAGACTTTCCTAATTGAAAGGAAAACTCATATATAAAGTCCAGCATTAGACATCACATATTATTTACACCTGACAGAAGAAGTTAAGAAAAGTGATACTCCAACTAGTGTTCTAAAATTATTGGCATTAGAGACAATCCATACTAGACTTCTGGAACATGAATGGCTCCATATTTATATTGATGGATCACTGATATCAAACCAAGGTGGAGCAGGGGCTGGAGTAACGTGTCACCTCTTTTCCTATTACAAATCTTTAGGTTATGGAACTACAAACTTTGATGGAGATGTTGAAGCAATTTGAATGGCTCTACAAAATATCTTGTACAGAATCTCTCATTTTCATCAAGCAGTTATGCTCTCAGATTTCAGGGTGGCAATTATAGCAATTACTTTCAAGTTGTCAGCAAAAAACCAAACAATTATAGAACGTTGGAAAATCCTTACCCACCTAAAAGCACTTCAAAAACACCTAGCCTTCCAATGCATACCAGCTCACTGCGGACTGAGTGGTAATGACAAAGCTGATTTTCTTACAAAAAAGTGTACTAGCAGTGTACAGAAATCTGTAGTTAATCTACCATTTTATGCGGCTAAAAGATTACTCAACTCTGAATTAAAAAACATTGCAAAATATTACTATGAGAAATCAAAAAATAAAAGATGGAAACTACCAAACATTCAAACAGCAATTCTTGAGTATCCCCAAAAAAACGACATTGCAATCTTCAGGTTGATTATGGGACATGATTGTCTGGCACAGCATTTGAACAGAATTGGGATATATTCTTCACCACTCTGTCCTCTATGTGATCTGCAAGAGGAAATGGACCAAGACCACCTTCAAATACGCCTGGCCCTTTCCAGCACCCCATCCATCAGTGAAAAATATTGGAGATTAAGAGGACTAATGACTTCACGGTGAGAAGTCCAACATTACAGAACAACAACATATTCAGTATCTGCTTCCTCTTAAAATTTTGCAATTAAAAACAAAATGATCATTAGAATGCAATTAGGTTTTATTTAGTGATGGGATGATACTACTATTTCTCAGTATTCAATGCCATTATTGATTTTAAGCACAAATACTCGAGATTGAGATTTATTTATTTACAAGCTGCATGCTCCATTACTTTAAGTAATTTAATAGAAATTGCAGCCAAATAGCCATACTTGAAGATAGTTTACATTGATGGTTTACAAGCTTGCCTATTCACATATTGTCTTTGTTCTATTTGTGTAGAGTTTGATACGGTACCAATTGCATGGTTTTTCACATAAATGCTCACAGTCTATATTTCATGGAAGTGCATGTTTTTGTACATTAGGTAATGAAATCTGTGCACTGCCAATCTTGTAATGACATGTCTCATTTCAAAGTTTACCTTGGTGCATGATCTGTCTACCATTGCTCCTGTGCCATAGAATAGTGAAACGTCTAAAAGCAGATCACTCTATGCTGAGCTTGAAATTCTATACTCTTTCGATGACATGAGGAATAACAGTGTCACAGTATAATGTCCTAATTTTCTAATGTAAGTGAGTTATAGTGTAAATAAAATTTATCTTTAATTTTAAAGTGTTCAAACTCACTTGTCCAAAACCCTTCCTAACTGTTATTGAATGTCATAATACTTAATCATGATAAACTATTCAAAACAACAACTTCAAACAACATTGTATATCTCTGAAATAGCTGATGCCAAAAGAAGGTTATTTAAAATAAGTTCTGTTCTAAAGAGATTACTTTATATGTGGAGTAAGATTTTGTCTATCTCTTATGTTTACCAATTAAGCAAAAGTATATGAAATTCCTTATGAATGAGGTTGTCTCCTTAATGCAGTGATAGTACTGCTGCTTACCAAGTGAGGGACCCGGGTTCGATTCCCAGTACCAGCATGGGGATTTTCTCCCATTGGGAGACCTGGTCTGGATACATTTTCTGTCATGTACATATATTAAATTGTAATAAAAATTATTAGGAGTTTTTTTTAAGAAAATAAAAAATTATTAAAATTTTTACTTACTGGACATTTCATTTACACAGGCATACATGTAAATACACACTGTATTGATCTTTATCTATAACTGCTCTTTTATCATGGGCCTCAAAAAACATGTATTCTCATTGAATCTCAATATCAAATTTTGGGTGGAATGCCCAGTTCCTCTGCTATATGCACATGGTAGAGAAAGTAAACATTTTTTGTGCCACGCTTGCAGGACTTTCTCTACCAATTATGGCTGTGCATAACTCCTTATGCATTATATTATTGTATAAAAAGTTATTCCTTTATTCAGGCTATGCCAATCATGTTAAGCTTTGGAGCTGAATTAATCTCAAACTAAGTAATATGGGCTTGTTTGTATGAACAAAACATAAGAGGGGAAGTAGGAGGACAGATATTGGAGGACCCTTCAAACACAAGTACGCCAAAGTGGCCCTTTTTGATTCTAACATGACCCCCCCAGGAGGGAGGGAATAAAGGGGAGACCCGAAGTGTAACCTGATGTGTGCAAGCAAGGGCGTGGTGCCTTACAGTTCCAGAGAGAGAACCCATCTGGACCTGACCAGCCTTGTGCAAAATCTTTAAGTCCCCTAAAGCTCAGGTATCCTCCAGAAAGTAGGTCTGTTAGCAGGTCTATCAGTAGTCCTACCAATACCAGAGGGAAACCTTTTCAAAGCTCTATCCACCACCCAGCCGCAACACACTGAATGCCAACAGATAATAGGAAATTATGGTCAGAAGAAGAACAGCCCAGAATTGCCTACAGGCCTGGGGAAACCATGAAGAATCCCCTGATCAGAGTGGTTGGCCTGATAAGAATCACAAAACTGGGACCTACTGAATGCAAGCCTTATGCATTACCAAGGAGCCATCTAGCCTAGTAAACAGAACAGAACATTTTACATATTCAGGTTTTTATTTCTAATAAGCCCATGTAGGAAAAAGTAAGAAGTGCAAATTTTCTATTCTGCTATATAGATTATGTATTACATTCAACCTGGAAGATATACAAATAAATATTTTGAAAACCGCTATGTTATACATAATGTAATTCAACATAAACTGAAAATTTAATTGGGGTGCTGAGTATAGGAGAAAATGGAAAAATCACTCACTATGTTGTGTGACTAAAGATACCGTAGAAAGTAAGACACTGTTTTTGCTTACTGCACCAGTCTACCTATAGAGTAGTACAATAAGCACTCTACAGAATTCTAAAGCAGCATATGGTAACAATGTGATACACATATCCTTAACATACACTTCTGTACATTGTATTACTTTTTGCTTAGGTTTTTCCTACTTGGTGGTGCTTGGTACTTGATAAAAGCAGATTCTCTAAAATAATTTTGGACACTTCAGAATTACAAGGTCTTTGCAATGTAATTCTAAAATGGTACTTTAGTTTTGATGCATTTTCTAACATCAATGCTAGCAGCAGCCTCCTCCAATCACTTCAAATCTATCATTATGCCTAAGTTTATAGTCTATATAATGGTCAGCGCTTTAGCAAAGAGCCACGTCCAGATTCTTAGCAGCAATGGGTGCTGAGGACAAGGGCAGACAAAATACCATGACGCCGGTTTAAGTTTTTTGCTCTCTGTTATTTTGATACTTATATAATATTTTGAGGTTCCAAGAGTCTAAAAACAGCATAGCTAAAAAATGAACAGTAGTTCATTATCTTCCAAGAATGCAACAAAGATTTTCAAAAAAATTCCACCTCAAAATACTCTTCTTTTTTCTACATTTATAATTGTTTTGAACTACTAAAAGAAAAGAGGAATCATTTAGTACTTCAGTGGAAGTTAGAAAAAAAATACTATTGTTTATAAGGAACAGTTCCTAGGACCAAAATGTTGCACAACAAATGGGAAAAGGAAATGGTGGCAACAGTGACAATGCTTTAGGTTTCCACTATTATAAATAAAATAGCAAATCAAATGGTTTAAGTATGATAATTTTATATTTTTCCGAGATGATACAAAACAGTGAAACAAATGTAAATGTCCTGATTCTCCTCTGCTCATTAACAAAGGCTTTCAAGTTTCTTCAAAGCATGTCTTTTTTCCACTAATTTGTCGGAAGTTCCATATAGAGGGATGTGTAAGCATTTAAAGATAACATGTGAGTCAGTTTACTGACACTACTTCACTCATGGCTAACATGATGGACGGGCTAGGGCGTGAACTGCAGTGACATAATTCTCCTAGTCCAGTTATGGCCCAATTGAGCAAACCCACAATTGCCTAATACATCCATATTCTAAACAATAAAAAAATTGCTCATTAAATTCATACAAAAGATACGGTTTTATCATGATGGTATACAATGTTAGCCATGTATCACATTAGCATTACTATGTAACTCCAATTTGCGCTGTAGCCGGTCTTTCTCATTAGACACAACTGCACTTACATTTTTGTAAAATGGGACATTTTGAGAGCTGTTGTTCCCGTCATCAACCTAATGCTGACTATTGGAGCGTGGCATCCTCATACTGGAAATTATTGTGCTAATATTGTCATCTGGTGTCTTTTCAAGGAATTTCTTGCTGAGGTGGTTGCTTGGAGGTAACTCAAAGTTGAAAACCCGACCTCTGTTTTTCAAAATGAAAACGTTCTCCCATAGTACGAGTTATTTTAAGTTAGAGATACTTTTTAAAAGTACTGAGGCTGACATAAGTATTCAGACATAAATATGTTTATTAGTGCTATTGTTTTACAACTATGCAGAGAGAGAGTGTACATAAACACAACTGGTACAAAATTAACTTAAGTCTTCAATTAAACATATCAATTCATGAAAAGCACCTGAAGCTTACTTCCACTACAAGAAAGAAAATAGTTTACATCTGGACATAGGTATTCGAATAGAGAGCTCATTCCCTTTCTCTGAATTACTGCCGATAGTCATGTGGACATTATCTGTATATATTGTATGGTAACTGCACAGTCCATATTTCTCCACTCTGATTAAGAAGTTCTTTCAGATAGTCCTTGCTTGTGATGTGATGTTTTCTTGTATGCTCCTTGAGTGCATTCCAGATAAATATTGTAAATATTAAAAACAGAAGCACTATCAACAGTGAAGTATTCTTCATGTTTGAATCTGTGTTCTTGAGTCACTTTATTTACACTCACCTTCACTTTTAAAATGTTGGAAAAACTGGAAAATTTTCAAGATCAGTTCCCCAAAACCAAAAGAAGCTATACAACCCCATACCGTCACACTACTGCCTCTATGTTTTGCTGTAGCTACCATGTAAGATGTCCATCAGTCTTGTATATAGAGAATTTGTTCTCATTTGACCAGTAAACATGGTTCCAGAATTCTGTTGGTTTCACCACATACTGTTTAGTCAACTCTATACACTTTTTTTGATCCACATGATTGATGTATATTTTCTTCCTAGGAACATGAGCATTGTAACCAACACTATTTAAAATGTGTTCAACTGTTCTTGTGTGAACCACAGTGCCAGAATATTGTTCATGGCATCTTCTAATCTCAATATTGATCCTGAACTTATACTTTTAAAAAACATCTCTAACTTAAAACAACTAACATTCTGGGAGAACATAATTTTCAGTTGGGAAATAAAGGTTGGGTTTTCAACTGAGAGTTATCTCCAAGCAACAACCTCAGTAAGAAATTCCTTGAAAAGACACCAGATGACAACTTTAGAGCAACAACCTTCAACACAAGGCAGCCATGCACCACCAGCCAGCACCAAGTTGATGATGGAAGCAACAGCTCTTGAAACATGTCCAGTTTTACATAAATGTAAGTGATGTAAGGTCACTAATCCGACTCACATAGGTTAGCTTTAATGCTTTTCTTTTATTTTAAAAAATTAAGCTTTAAATTCTGTTCTGGCAAGTAATATTACAGAATACTTAACGCACACAAATTAAACATAAAGCACCATTTAAAATTATTTCATTGCATTCTTTCTTGCATAAATACAACAAACTCAGGCAATATAATATATTTAAGTTGACATGATTTACAGCACAGTGAAACAACTTCAGAAGCTATAGGAATATGTGAGTATAGTGTTTTTAACTTAATACAAAAATGTGAGATCTTTGAGTAGTTGCTTCAAGCAGCTTGAATGTATAAATCCTAGGTCCGGAATTTTTCATCCTGTAAAAGAAAGTACATTAGCTTAGCTTAATTGTTACATAGTGCAGGCAGGCAAGTCAGTAGCATGTTAACCCAGTATGAGTATGTTGCTACACTTTGTCCAAGTCAGGCACAACCTGTTATGGGAAGCCTGACTTGTCTACCTAGGTTTCTTCCTACTGTTACAATATATCAATTTGGTTGTACCTGATTTTTCTGTTAGTATGAGACAAACATTAGTTTATCCTATGATGGGGAGGAGGGATGCCTGTCAATACCCATTGGACCCATGGAGCACTAGCTCTTGGTAGAGGGAGGGGGATGCCTGTGCAACATCAGATCCACAGTGTATGTGGTGGCTACTTGGCGGGGGCCTGGATGAAGAGAGCTCAGCACTTGTTAGAGACTTCCGCGTGTCTCTGTGGGCTGCCTAGCTGCGACCATGTGGCACCCTGTGGTTCCTTCACTTTATCTCTGCCTCCTGGGGGGTGGTAGCCACAATGTATCTGAGTTGGTCACAGTGCATGAGTTGTCCCCCTCTCTGTTTACCATAAACTCTATATTAAGCAGGAAAGAGAGTTAGCCAAGACAGTTATTGCTTGTCTTCAAATATTATAACAAAAGTTTGGAATAAAGAGTGGAGGTTCTTCATAGATTATGTATTTTGCTTCATAATGGAAACATACATCCTTCCATTCCGGCAGCCCACTCTTTTCTTTTAAAGAAGACACATGAAAATGTTAAATTTTTGTTACAAAAACTATGGTACGAAAACCATCAATGGCTAGCCTGTGGAGATTTCAAGATTATTGGACTATCACTTGGTCAGCAGGCTGATTTCACTTTTTTCTTATTTGAAAGGGATAGTAGAGCTAGGTGAATACACTGGGAAAGGGAACAGTGGCCATGCAGGACTAATTTAGCACCGGGCAAAAAACTTGTATTTATATAAAAAGTGAACCTTTTATTGATCCCTCAAAAGTATTGTTACCACCTCTCTGTGTGAAATTAGGTTTAATGAAACAATTTGTGAAAACTCTAGTACAAACGAGTACTTTAAATACCTTTATGTTACCTTTCCTTCATTATTCAATGAAAAAAAATTAAAGCTGGTGTAGGTATTCGTTGGCCCACAAATTCGAAAACTGATGGACAGTCAGTTCGAGAACACCATGAGTTGAGAAGTGAAGGATACATGGAATGCTTTCAGAAATGTTGTTTTTAATTTCCTTGGAAATAAAAAAGACCCAAATTATGTTACCATAGTGAAAGAGATGTTACAAAATTTCAAACAATTTGGTTGGAACACGAGTGTCAAAGTGCATTTTCTTCATTCCCATCTACATTATTTCCCTGATAATTTAGGAGATTTCAGTGAGGAATAGGGTGAAAGATTTCAACAAGATATAAAATTTTGGAAATGAGGTATCAAGGGAAGTGGAGTGTTCACATGATGGTGGACTATTGTTGGATGTTAAAAAGGGACTGCTCTGAACAATATGTGCGAAGGTCAAAGACGAGAAAATTTGAAGTGCAATATTGAGGTAAGGTTATAAATGTGCTTATAATTATTATTAATTAATGGTAAATAACAAATTATAATTATGGCCTAGTTTTTCATACAAAATTCTTGTTGAAAGTAATGTTTCTTACATTTCACAAATTTTTAATTTCATTTCTGTTATTTATATTTTGAAAACCTGACGTGATGGGAGAAAATGGAGATTATTTTTTAATTCAGCACAAAAAAAAAACCTGTTTAGGATCACCTTTCAGATTAAAAAAAACCAAAAAATTAGTTTTGAAATGCAAAAGGGTGTTATTATGAAAGAAGAATAAAGCATTCCCTACTGAAATAAATGCAATTCAATTCATCTAAAGACAATCACAAAGGTAATGTGCAGCATAAAAATTTGGGCGAGTTAGAGGAAAGGACATTTAAGCAACAGATTTGGCAAGCATTCCACTCAGAAATAAGAACAACAAAAATTTCACTTTGGGGGTAGTAAGGGGTAGTGATGCGCCTCCTATAGCCTCTCCTACCCAATTCCCATCCTCATCCTGCCTGTGGTGCACCCTGCTTTTAACAGATGAGGCTCTGGGGACCGAATCACAGCGGTATAACTGTTTCATCTAAAATGGAGGAAATGTCATTTACATATGTGCTGGCCTATCACAGCACAACAGCGTCCCTCAGAGGCACATGAGGGGAAGGTCGGTGGATCTAAATACCACCTATTTAGTCCTCCCGGCTAGGTCCGATGGACCCGTTGACCAACGATAGGTGTGGTCCCCCTTGCAAAATGGGGGTTTAAGTTGGGTGATGTAACTGCCACATTGTAAAACTGGTGCCCGTTAAGAAAACAGTTACATGAAAGCCACATACATGAATATGAGTCCTAAAGATAAACATTCCGGAGTTAAAACTGTCCCCCAATCGGATCTCCGGGTGGGGACATCTTTAGGCAAATTTCATTGAAGACCACTTGAAGACCTGTGAAGCATTAAGATCAGAAGAAACTACAGTTCAAAAGTATTGGAAAGCACGAATGCTAATGGCTTCATTGCCAGATGCAAGGCACTAGAAAACAACAACAACAACAAAATTTCACTTTGTTTTAATTTCATCGATTGGCTTATTTGATACCTCCTCTTTAATACATGCACAATTTTCTCATGATGGACTATAATCCTCTCTTGCTATAAATTTAATATCATTTGGATACGACAATAACAGAACATTTTATAAAATTAGACTGATAAATTAACAAAATGGCATCTACACACGACTCTCGTTACAAGTAAAATGCTGTTACTAAATTCTTATGCAGAAAAAGAGAGAATGACAAACATGGATAAACGTTTGAATGCAGTATATGGTAATGATGCAGTAGAAAGGAGTACAGTGAGCCTGCCTCGGTAGCATGATGGTTAACCTGTCTTCCTCGTGTTCAAGAGGTCACGAGTTTGAATCTTGCTTAGGGTAAGTTATTTGGGTAAGGCCTTTTCCTGAGGTTTTCCCTTATCCTGAGAAGAAGAGTGCCGAGTAACTTAAAGCTCCATGAACCTCGAGCTCATTTGAGCATAATTTCACCCGCTTCATTCATTCACCGTCCGATATAACATTACGTTGGAGGATGTTATTTAAAAAAAATAGAAGTACAGTTGGGTGATGAATAAAGAAAGTCAGTGTCAGGAAATGCAGAAACATAGCTGCATGATCAGCTACACTCAGGATATCCTATCACAGCCACTGATCCAGACATACTGAATCATGCAGATGCCATTATTTGTGCAGACTGGCACATCACAATTCTACAATTGGCTTTACAGTTATTAGTCAGCATTGGAAGTGTATGTGCAATTACCGAGACACTAATATTCAGAGACGTACTCACGATGGATTGCATGAATGTTCACAGCAGACCCAAGATCAAAGAATGGTCATTTATCTCTGAATTGTGGGAACATTTTCAGACAGATGGAGAGGCCCTTTTGTCACATATCATGATGAAAGACAAAGGTTGGGTGCACCAGTTTGTGCCAGAAACAAAAAGGTAGTATATGGAGTGGAATCATCCTCATTCACCAAAAAAGAAGAAATTTAAACCAACTCTCTCTGCCAGAGAAGTCATGGTGAGTCTTCTGGGATTGTGATGGCATCATTTTCTTGGAATCATCAATTGTTGTCAATTCAGAGACATACATGAGAACTGAATAAACTCAGGAATCATTTCCAACATGTTCGGTCTGACAAGAATCCAGCATAAATACTTTAGAATCTTGTTGCTTCACTGTTAATAGCTTCAATTTCCTTATTTAATCCAGCAGAAATCTTGCTCCAACATGTAATGCACTCCCATCCGAGAACACATCACCAAATTGGCCTGGGCGTCATTGCCTCATGCACCCCCTATAGTCCAGACTATCCTCAGACTTCCATATCTTTGGGCTGCTTAAAGATTCTCTACAGGGGACACACTTTGAAGATGACAAAAGTGTAATTCATGCAGTGAAGACATGGCTACACATACAGCAAATGAGCTTTTACCAGCAGGGAATACATGCTCTCACACGATGTTGGTATACAGCCATGAAACATGGCTACGTAGAAAAACAGGACATAGACAAAAAATGTCCAGGTGTATTATCACCAAATTCTAATTCTTAAGAATAAGTATGTTCAGAGAAAAAAAAAAGGGACATTATATATTGATTGACCCTCATATTATTAGAGAGCTGGGGAAACAGGTTCACATAAGTAATGTTGGGCATGACCCTTGCATTATCTTGCCAATGACTGGCCAATTAGCTCCAAAATGTTTTAGGGAATACTGTGTCATTCCTACCTTGCTAATGCAAACTTAAAAACATATTGTAATAAAGCTGGAGGTAGGGGAAGGTGTTCCTGGCTAAGGAAGCACCTAGAAGATTAATTGAGAAAGACGGGAAAAGTTTGTGACTGACCTCTTTTCCCCCAAGCACCTAACTTCTCTAACTTCTTTTGTCTGGTGGAAAACTTAATACCCAGACAGCAACAGTTAGATGCTCAGGCTGAGAAAAGAGGAAGAAAAGATAACAGCCTCTATTCACCATCATGCTGAGGTTAAAGGCAAAAGTCTTAGAAAGTATTCAAGATCTTACAACTTGATTTAAGTGATGTTCTAAGTGTCTACATTGACTCATTCATATTTTAAAATTAAAATGAAAATAGCGTCACAATTAATAGTGCTTCTGTTTTTAATATTTATTTTCTATTTTCTCTAATTCTCCATGGCGCCGGTCGGTATGTTAACGCGATCCAGTAAACATCAATTATCGAAATTAAATGGAAAGGGAGATGGTAGTGAAGAAACCTACAGCGTAGATGAAACATATATCAGAAGCAAAAGTGTAGAAAATGAAGGTAACTCGGAGAAGGACGTAAATCATGAATCCAGAGTGAATGGAGATAGGGCTGATCATCAACACACTACAGGACGCCAAGAGCGGGAACCAGAGATTATTGCGTCGCTACATGTAGTGATAAATTTACTAAATAGAGAACTTCAGTTAGCAAAACAAGAAATCGCTACATTAAAATCAGAAAATGAGGACCTCAAAAAGAATCTAAAGGCTGAAGCTGAAAAACCTGCGTATACTACGGTAACAAAGAAAGGGAGAGCCGAATGCAAGCCAAGACAAGATGCAAATTTTGCGAGCTTCAATAGATATCAAGTTCTTGACATGGAAGAAGAAATAGTGGAAAGTGCTGTGAATATTGAAAAGAGATACAATCCAAAGCCAGCTGGAAAGCGTAAGCGTGTGTTAATAGTAGGGGACTCAATGTTAAAATTTGCGGGTGAAGAGTGCAAGGAAGAGGGTTTTGAAGTACGATGTTTTCCAGGCATAAAAATGGACGAACTACAAGGTAAGGTAAATGACTTTCAATTGAAGGAAGCAAAGCCTGATGTAATGCTAATACATGCGGGCACCAATAACATTGGCAGGGGTACTAGTGCTAAAGAAATTATGGGGGAAACTATGGATATGATAAATAAAGTTAAATCCCAAACACCTGAAACTAAAATAATTATAAGTGGAGTACTATGTAGGAGAAATGTGAGCATGGGTAGAATAGTTAGAATAAATAGAGAGTTAAACTGGTTATGCGAGAAAAAAAAATGTTTGTTTGTAGATGGTAATTTTTGGTTAAGTGACAATGATATTGGTAGAGATGGTGTACACTTAAATAGAAAGGGGTCACAAAAATTTGGAAATTTAATGTGTGATGTTATCTATTCTCTCTTAAAGGGAAACTAGAGAACAAAGCGGTGGATGGTAAAAAATATAAAAACAGGGAAAATGGTAACTTTTACCTAATGCATCAAAATGCTCAGTATGCATCCAACAAAATAAGGGAACTTGAAATTATGTTAAATGAATGTAAACCTAATATTTTGGTGCTGACTGAACATGGGTTTAATAAAAATCAGATTAAATACTCTAAGTTAGTAAACTATGAGCTAGCAGCAAGCTATAGTAGGCAATCTCATAAGGGTGGTGGGGTAGCAATCTACATAAAAAGTGGAATAAATTTCACAGTACTTGACTGGGTTGAGGATTTCCAATCAGAAATGGTGTTTGAGGTAGCAGGAATAAAAATACAAATAAAAGATGAATCATATCTGATTATTGGACTATATAGGTCGCCAAGTACTAAGCCTAATGAGTTCATAAAGAGCCTGGATAATTTTCTAAACAGAACCTGTATAAATAAGAAAAACATAATAATTATGGGTGACTTAAACATAAATTCTTGTGAAAATACAGGGGACTATAAAAGTTTAAATGATATATTAAGAAGCTATAACCTACATGATGCCGTTAGACAGCCAACAAGAATCACACCTACTTCATCCACTGCTATAGATTATGTAATTAGCAATCTAGCGCAGGACAGTTATAAAGTGAAAGTAGAGGAGTTTTGTATTTCGGATCATTGTGCTCAAATATTGTCAATATCAGGAAGAAATATAATCCCGGAAAAAAATATATATATAACAAAACGACAAACTAATGAAAATAACCTAATGAGGCTTCAGGAAAGCCTAAGCCAAGAAGATTGGAGGTTAGTATATAGTGAGCTAAACAGTAACAGAAAATGGGACAATTTTTATAAAATATTAAATACGCATCTAAACATAGCATGTCCGACACAAAAGAGTAAAATAACTAAACGGGGTGAACAGAAGATTAAACTTCCTTTGGAATTAAAAGAACTGAGAGAGAAAATGAAAGATTCTTACATTTTTTACAAATCTACAAATCTCGTAGCTTATAAAAACAGATACATAAACTTAAAAAAACAGTACTCTAGGGCATTGACTAACCTAAAAAAGCAACAATACGGAGAGAAAATAGTAAACTCAAATAATAAAGTTAAGACGATATGGGAGATTGTAAATGAAAGCAGTATAAGTAAAAACAAGATTGACAATATAACGTTAAAAGAGAATGATCAAGTGATTGATAATCCACAGAAAATATGTCAACTCTTTAATAAATATTTTCTAAATGTAATAAAAGATGAACCTAAGGTTGATGGTGCACCATCTGTTAATATTGGGATGGTTCCAACCATTTTCTTGGAAGAAACAACAGATGAAGAAGTGAAAAAGATTATAAATAAATTAAAAAATAAAGCATCTTGTGGGTGGGATGAAATCTCAACTAAAACACTAAAATATTGTAGGGATACATTAGCTGGTATCCTAACCCATTTAATAAATGCATCGTTAAATGATGAACAATTTCCTGAAACCTTAAAACTTAGTATAGTTAGACCAATATTCAAGAAGGGAGATAAATATCAAATTGGAAACTACAGGCCTATAACTCTGACCTCAGTATTTGCTAAAGTATTTGAGAGTATATTAAGTAGTAGATTAATAGAATTCCTTAATAAATTTAACTTGTTTTACCCATCGCAACATGGTTTTAGGAAGAAATTCTCCACAACTACTGCTATAGCCGAGCTGTATCATGTAATATTACAAGAACTTGAAAACTCTGGCAAAACAGCTGGAATATTCCTTGACTTATCTAAGGCGTTTGATAGTGTGGCGCATGTATTGCTACTGGAGAAGTTAGAGAAATACGGCATTCGAGGTAAATGCATTGAAATTATAAAATCCTTTCTAGAAAATCGGGCACAATGCACTGAAATCCGCTATCAAGAGGGATGTACACTAAAATCAGTTAAATCATGTTATGAACAAGTGAAAGTAGGCATCCCTCAAGGATCAGTACTCGGGCCTCTCTTATTTATACTATATGTAAATGACCTTCCAAAATCTACAAATTACAAAATAATAACATACGCAGATGATACCTCAGTTGTATTTGCCAATAAAGACACAAATAATTTAAACACAGTAATAAATGTTGAAACAAATAATATTTGTAATTACCTAAAATGCAACAAGCTGAAAGTAAATCCTCAAAAAACCAATATAATCATGTTCAAACACCGAAATAATAGGTCCAATAATGTTCTCAGTGTAATGATAAACAATGAAAGCATTCAACAAATAGAAAGCACCAAATTTTTGGGAATAATCTTGGACGAAAATATGACGTTCAAAATGCACATAGATTATATCTGCAATAAAATTAGTTCCTATTTATATATACTAAGAAATCTATCAAAATATCTAAATCCAGACTACTTAAAATCAGTTTATTATGGTCTAATTCATCCACATTTGCAATATGGAATCGAGGTCTGGGGTAACTCAAGTATCACAAATGTAAATAGAGTATTGAAATTGCAGAAGAGATGTATAAGATGTATATTCAATCTACAGAATAGAGAATCGTGTAAAGATAGTTTTGTAAAAGCCAGAATACAAACTGTAGTGTCACTGTATGTCTATAAGGTAATAATGTTTGTAGCAAATAAGAATCCTCTACAAATAAAAGACAGCCATAAGTATGGTACTAGAATACAACACAATTATTACAGAGGAAATGTAAATAAAAAAGCCACAGAGAAGGATCCCTTAATAATGGGTAAAATCTTGTACAATAAACTACCAAATGAATTAAAAGTGCTAAGTGGTAATGTATTTCAAAAAGAGCTTAAAACATACTTAATTAAAAAATGCTTGTATAGAATAGATGAACTGTAAATAATTTGTAAATGAAATACTAGATTGTATAAAACTGCTTGTATATAGATTGTAAATCTTGCTTGTTTATCTCTGACGAGGCTTGAAACTTGTAACAAAGTCTATAAGCTAATAAAGATTATTATTATTATTATTATAGCTTTTCATTTCGGATTAATGCTATTTTCCAAGATGTTTTTCCTTACAAATTTACATATCTCAACCTTTTATAAATAACAAAAACTAGCATTAACATTCTGTGCAGTCTTAGAATTTCATGAGCTGCTTTAATACTCAGATTAACGTTGGCTCTACTGATAGGTTCACTCACTACAGCCATAACCTGCTCTGATCAAACCACACCTTTATTCAACAACTTTTCCAACAGTGGTTAGATGTCTAAACAGATTTTTCCCACCAGTGATGAGAAAACACTAACAGTACTTCTTTATGTAAACAGTGGAATAAATACGATTCATTGTGAGTTTATGATACTGGAGCAACAAGACAATCAGAGGAGAGTTGGCTATGCTCTTTGAAAATGTGCTAAAAAATAAAGTGAAGTTTAAAACATGTTTATGAATCACAAAAAAATAATAAAGACACTGTTATGATAGCAATTATTGTAATAAAATTTGTTGCAATTATAAGCTTATATTTTGTTTCCCTAATTATTTTGATTTGAAAGCTATCTGTCATTCTCACTTTATAAAAAATGTAAATGAGGCAATCCTGGGAGTTGTTTGTGTCCAGGATGAGTGAAACTGTTGAACGTCCACTGCTTCATATGGGAAAGAATAAATGGTGGTGAAATGAGTAAGTGGAAGCAGACCTTGAAGCACGATTCAGGAACAATGCTGTCATTGATAACATTTGATGTGCATTGATCTGACATTACATGCTTTATAACTTGCTTGTAAAGTATTTGGTTTATCACAGTTTAATGAACATACATTTGAAATCCACATTTTGCAATTTCATATCCACCATAACAACAAAATATGGAGATTTAAATGAATATTGCATTTGTAGTTATTGTAATCAGTATACTTATTTTCATTAATAGAATACTTACTATGACAAGAATGTCCTAACAGTTGCTTTAATGGGTTGACGACATACAGGACAGTCATGTAGACTTGGGGCACAATTAACACAAGTGACAAGATGACCACATGGTAGAAATACCACTCCAACCTCTTCATCCATACATATTTTGCAGAGCCTTGCTTCTTTGAGGCGTCTGTTTTCCTCTTCCAATGAGACTGCTAAAATGCAACATAAATTACACATTGGGATTTAGTACCACACATACTTAGTTATTTCAGTTTGGCATTATTTTGTGAGCAAAAAAGTGTCTATTATGTAATTCATAATACAACAAAAAATTACTCTGAAAACCTACATAAGCAATTTAAATTAATAAGAGAGTATCACTGTGGATGAATCTCTAAAATATGCTTAAAGAATGTAGCCTAGCTCTTATAAACATTAGCAAATAATACAAAATATCTTTGGTGGTCTGATAACATTGCAATTTAGGACACCTAAATTAATCCTCGGTATTGATATGGAATTTTGTTAATGTTGGAAAGTCTGAAACTGGGTGTACTCAGCCTCATGAGGTCTTTGGAGACCAATTGAAGAGCTACTTTTTTGACAAGTGCCACTTGTCTCAAATATCCTGCATGAGTAGCCGGGGAGAACCTGATATACTGCAACTATGCTATAATGCCTATCCAAGAGAGGAAGTGGATACAGCAACTGCTAGTGGCCTTGGACTATCGCACCAACAAGTTTACTGACTAAATTGGACTTGTTCCAAATGCCTAATAACCCATAAGTGACTAGATTTGCTTCTCAGTAGTAGAAAGTCCTACCACCTTCCTCCAGTCTCCAGATGCTTGTAGAAAAAATATAAAATATAATCTAAGAATTACATTAAGGGACTATGGAGCATTCAGTATTATCACAATATTCATGCCTTTAAATGCACAATAAATGGTTCTAATTAATTTCTTAATACAGTAGAAGACTGAAATAATGCGGTCTGAAACAGTGCAGATTTGGATTTAACATGGGGAAAAGTATGTCTTGTGGTAATATAGTGTACTTTTTATTTACTTATTTTTGAAAGTGGAGTTAAAAATTTTCTTCAAAGAGCGGTTCTGGAATATACCTTTCACTACCCCTAGCATGGATCTTGGCCATTGCATTGCTAAGAATTTCCTGAAATCACGAGATGCACACAGAATGATATTCTGTATGTTACTTCTGCATGTTAGTGAAGTGATAAGTACCATAAACAAGATGATTCTGTGTATGGAGGAGCACAAATAATTGAACAGTATTCATCTCCATCTTGCTACAATGACAGAATATGCAGAAGAAAAAAAGTTGTGAATTATGCCACCAAACAAAACTTACTGATTTCTTTAAAAAGAATGCAAAATTAGGTTAGTATAAAATGGGTACAGTGTAAATTGTATGTACTGTATAAATTAAGATCGGCTGCAGGACTGGATGCATTTACCATATTACACACTTTACAACGTACTGGAATTTATTATTCCATGAATGTTTCCCACCACCTCAGTGGGATTTATTTTTGTCAATTCTAAGCTCACATTTTGATATACTGCAGAATCGTTATGATGCAGGGCTAAAGCATGCTCCCCCAACAACTGCACTATTTCACAATTCTACTGTAGCATTTTACTGGATATGTTTGAGACATTTCATGCTTCTAGAACAAAAGTTTGAGATTAAAATTGTTGTAAACTCTGTAAAGCACTTACAAAACATTTAAGAGATAACTGAGTTGAAGATCCTAGTAATAGTTACGCAAGTCAGCAGATCTCAAACTTTTGCATTTCATACACTCCGTTTTTTTCCTTTGGATAATTTTGGATCATCCTGGATAATATACACTTGTATGATGACAATCCAACATGTGGAATGTGAACTCAATTTGACTACACTGGTTATTGCTAAAAAGGTAGTGCAAATATCATGTCCTCTGTCACTTTGTGCAGGAGGGGGGGGGGGGGGTTGTGTCTCACAGTTTGGGAACTGCTGCCATAAGTAATGTGAGAAATTAATTTAAGCAAATTATTGTAAGAAGAATTCTAAAATCATCGATAAATTTGCAAATCAATTGCCAAGGTTATAAAGCATACATTTGTTCGAAGAAGAAGAAGAAGAAGAAGAAGAAGAAGAAAAAAAAAAAAAAAAAAAAAAAAAAAAAAAAAAAAAAAAGAAGACCAAAAGTTGCCATTTTCACCAGAATCCGATAAGAATGGGAAAGTAGCTGATGATTGGAGTGCTCAACAGTTTTTGATTTATTCGTGAATACCAAATATCTTGCATCTTGAAATTAGAAATGTGTGTTATAAGTACTGCTGCAGTGAGTTCTTATCAGTTGATTGAAGGATTAGAGAAGAGATAACTGCCAATTTCTGTAGCAATGTTCTCAGTAAATTGTAATTTATCCTTCTTATGCTTATCTTATCACTATTTGCTCTTGCATTAAGCTTCCTTGAAAACAACCTAACTGCTGTTATAAATGTAATAGAAATTACCTCCTAAACCAAAATTATATTATAGTATTATTAAAATGGAATCATTTGAATAAACTGTAGCATTTCAGAATTTCCACTCCTATTGCAACTCAACGCTCACATACATTTTTATAAGCTGACAAAAAAAACTACATTTAGCTAAAAACAAGTGATTAATCATTCTAAGCTTGGATCATGTTATGCTAAGTCCAACCAAAAAGAAAAGTTTCTTATTTTGTTAATGTGAACTTAATTTGATTAATACATCTCTGACATCAAAATTATATCACTTAAGGACACCATAAACTACTACCATCACTAAGATCTCATTTAAATTTAAAACTACATAAAATAAACTATAAATCACTCTACTCTTAATATTGTCATATTTATTACTTGGGGCTGGCATTTCAAAATAATAAAACAGTAGCACTGGCACAGCACATTTATGACCAATATGAACAGGGTATTAATCTTACTGAAAAAGTATATAAGATGTTTATATAATGCAAATAGGGAATTTTGTAGACATATCTTAGTAAAAGCGAAAATACAGAACCCTTTAAGAGGTAGAACTGGAACTTAAAAATTCAATGCCACAACTGGGATTTGAATTTTTAAGTTCCAGTTCTACCTCTTAAACTTTGCCCACACACGGCTTGTGTGTTTAAAAACACCAACAGTAAGTTTGTTGGCATAAATAAATAATAAATACAGAACCCTGTTAATGAGAACCCTGCAAATCCGAAATTTTGGACAATCCAAACACAAAATCTGTAATTTAAAAATGCTATAAAAGGTCTATTTCTAGCAGGAGAAAGAATTTCTATTATGGAACTGATATACTCATTGAAATTACACACATTGGAACGAAATGTTTATTGCACAAAAATGTTTTGCTGAACTTTGGTAAAGGCAATGTGCCTGTATATTAAATTATTGTAGAATAACCGCTGACAATAGTGAAAAAAAACAGAATGACCTCATGCCACTATCACATGCAATTGGCTATGTCCACAGGTCAGAAGAATATATTGTCGCTATGTTGAATACATTGTCATGTTATACATGGTAATCACAATGTTGTGACTTCCTTACATTGCCATGTTACTTTAGGTTGTGACTGCTAATCCTATAGCTAAATTTATATACATTTTTTTTTTGTTTTTCGGATAATCTGAACATTTCTAAATCCATAAAGACTACTGTATTGACTGTTGTATCAATGCATATATATACAGTACAGTGGTGTATATTGTGGGCTATCAAAGCTATCACTGAAGCTCATATCTGAAGTAAACTAGAAATTAACAGGTAATTTTAATAATTGCAATACTAGCCAGTTTCCCTCATGAAGAATTAGTGTGTCGGATGGAATATGTCTTGCTCTCTAGGACTGAACAGAAGGGAGAACAGGGTTTTAGATAATTACTGCCACAGCCTTCACTACAATACGGGTCGGGAATGAAGGAATAAGCATGCCAAGGCTTCAGAATCCCATGTTGCTACATTCACACGGGTGCTTCTGAAATGTGCTATATGAACGCAACTGGCTTGAATGCTCTGTTTTTAATATTGTGTGTACCAAGACACTTGCTAGTACTAATTCTTCGAAATGGATTAACAATGGGTAATAAAATGACTATAGTCGTGAAATACGAGGATAAATTATAGCAAAACAGGGAAAGCCTAGCGCAGCTCTCCCACACTTGCAGTGTGAGCAGAAGGGAAAAAATAATAATCCTTAGTAGATATATTTTAAGATAAACCATCATGATAAGTATGTGTGGGTGGCACCATGGCCAAGTGATTAGAGCACCTGCCTACCACCTAGGTGGCCTGGGTTTGATCCCAGGGACCCACATTGGTATTAGTGATGGACAAAGTGGCGACAGGGCAGGTTTTCTCTAGGTTCTCTGGTTTCCCCACCACTTATTCCACCAAATGCTCCATCATCACCTTTCAATCATCAATTTTGCCTGCATTTCCTCTTCCCCACTATCATACCTATATTCTATTCATTCTAAGGTTGACCCGTGTGAAACTGAACTCAGGTGGCCAGTGCACAGTTATAATGTATCCTTCTGCCATTTGCACCAGAAATACTGTCACAACCATGTGGCGAGTGCATGCAGTACGTAATAGAAAGGAAATGATCCCTTCTTCCGTCAATTTAAAGAGTGACTAACATGTAACTAGAGACGATAAGATAGCACTTTTTCGGCCTCTTTTGAAAAATTCAAACCCTATTTCACACAAAATTTTATAAAAGGTGGTTATTCTGAAATTAGGCAAGTCTGGATTAGCATTAACCTGTTGTAGCACTTTGTCAATTGTTGGCGGCTCATTTTTAAAAAAGAAATTGTGCACTGTGACACGAATTGCATTTTTAACAAAATCATCATTACATGGTTTGAGAATTTAATACCATTCTGGCAGTTTGTCACAATAGCTCAAGTGGTTAGACCAGCCGCCCGGTAAGCGGAGGGTCTGTGGTTCAAATCCCAGTTGTGGCATTGAATTTTTAAGTTCCAGTTCTACCTCTCAAACTTTGCCCACACACGGCTTGTGTGTTTAAAAACACCAACAGTAAGTTTGTTGGCATAATAAATAATAATTACATGCTTTCGTTTTTTCAACGGGTGTAACCACTTTTCCCGTTTCAGCTTTTTCTTTATGAGCACTGTTTATACTGGTACTTGAAACACAGGTGAACTCAGAAGTTAATTTCACTACTTTTTTGATGGGAAGAGTTGGATATTTCTCACACAACTTATAATACACATTCAACACTTGTTTTCTCACCACTAGTCAATGGTTTTCCTGCCTTATGCTTCACGTAAGTCGACGAAGACGCAAGAGCAAATTCACCGCCGCCGTCTGCCATGATCCTAAATAGAAACTGCTGGCTGTAAACAATACTCGGATATCAGGTAATTATACGAGTTGCATGTTGGAACTTGTAGCTCTATTTATCAGTATACATCAGCCTTAATTAACCTCTTAGGTATTTGTGTAGAATGTTATATGATTTAACAATAAATTCATTCTAAACCTCAGATTACTAGGATGGGACAACCCATATTGCTACCGTGTTGTACCACAGTGCACTGGTCACATGGTTTGTTTTGACACGGACAAACCTAAGACTGAACTTGGTGTAGTGCTTGGCTGACCACCCACTTCCAGGTATTTACTCTTGTTGGTCCATAGGTTCCTGTTCTCTCTGAAAGGCGTCTGACCCTAGGCACTTGCTTGTAAGTCCTAGAGGGTGTTTAAGTCCTACATAAGAGGAGGGTAAACAGAAAAAGAAAAAAAAAAGATGGTAAGTATGTGTGACTGACTGGTTCATACAAATTAAATAAACTTTATTGCTGGCCATACTTATCTTATATATTTGTTGTTTTCCAGTGCCTTGCATCTGGCAATGAAGCCATTAGCATTCGTGCTTTCCAATATTTTTGAATTGTAGTTTCTTCTGATCTTAATGCTTCACAGGTCTTCAAGTGGTCTTCGTTCATTTCTGCTGGATCGTTACACAGGACACATATTGGTGAGGACGAGATACCTATTCTGTAGAGATGACTTGCTAAGCAGCCGTGATTTGTCAATAGTCGGAAGGCTGCAACCGCTGTTTTCCTTGGTCTCTGGGGGATTATATCTGGGTTGGAAAGTAGTGTAACCATTTGCTATCTTTGGCATTTGTTTCTATTTCTTGTAGGTATGAATGAGAAAAATGTTTAATGATCAAGCGTTTTATTGAGGAATATGAGAAATTGAATTTAGACTTTTGTTTTATTGTTGTGCCTTTCTTTGCAAGTGAGTCTGTAGCTTCATTCCCCATGACTCCACAGTGTGCTGGAAGGAATCCATTGGAGATGAACAGTCTTATTAACTTTTTGGAGTTGTGTTAACATTTTGTAGCATTCTCTAATTTTTGTTGACTTCTTTGTAGTATTTGAACATATTCCCTAAATTGCAGCTTTAGAATCTGAAAGAATTACTGCCTTGTTAAATTTATTTAAGGGAAGATTTAATAATTGTCGGAGAGCAATGTGTATAGCCTCTATTTCTCCATCATAATTTGTTGTGTCTCTGCCAACAGAATGATAAAAGGAAAAATGTGAACACGTAACTCCAGCTCCAGTAAGGTTTTCCTTGGAGGATCCATCAGTATATATGTGCAGCCATTTTTCTGTGGGATACCTAGTATTGATTGTTTCCAGCGCTAGAAGTTTTTGTATTTCTTTTGGTGTGTCTGATTTACTTATTTCCTCTATTAATTCCAAACTGAAGGTAGGTTGTAATAACTCCAATGGATTTTCTCTTATAAGTAGATTTTCTCTGGTGTTAGGAATGTTCAATTTGGATTTAATCTGTGTTACCTTTTCTAGGAAACTACTATGAGTTTTAAGGATTGAAGGGGGAAGTTCTCTTCTGTCCATTTAGAGTTTGGCAGTCGTAACATTTTCTCGTGTTGGAGCAATGCTTGTTCTTCTATTTTTGTTGTTATTGATGGGGTCCGTGTTAAGGCAAGCATGGCATCAATAGGTGTGGATTTAACTGCTCCAGTGATTAGGCGAAGAGCCTGATTTTGTATTTGTTCAAGTTTATTGATGTTAGCATTTGCTGCTGTTATTAAAGCTTCAGAACAGTACAAGAGGTTTGGTTTAACATAAATTTTGTATGTTGTGTTAAGGACTCTCCTTGAGCAGCCCCATTTAGCACCAGCTAACCTTTTCAGGATTTGCAGTTTCTTTTCAAACTTTTCTGAGATGTTTGTTATATGTTTTTTCCAAGTTAGCTTTCTGTCGAAAGTGATGCCTAAGTATTTGGCATCATCAACTGCTTTGAGTGGTTTACTATTATAATTTATGTTAACTGGTGAAATTTGCCTAAAGATGTCCCCACCCGGAGATCCAATTGGGGGACAGTTTTAACTCCGGAATATTTATCTTTAGGACTCATATTCATGTATGTGGCTTTCATGTAACTGTTTTCTTAACGGGCACCAGTTTTACAATGTGGCAGTTACATCACCCGACTTAAACCCCCATTTTGCAAGGACCACACCTATCGTTGGCCAATGGGTCCATCGGACCTAGCCGGGAGGACTATATAGGTGGTATTTAGATCCACCGACCTTCCCCTCATGTGCCTCTGAGGGACGCTGTTGTGCTGTGATAGGCCAGCACATATGTAAATGACATTTCCTCCATTTTAGATGAAACAGTTATACCGCTGTGATTCGGTCTATCTTATATATTTAAACGAGCAATTCTTGTATATAGATATATATATATTTATTTATTCCGCGCAACTTGGAAACGGCTCTAACGATTTCGATCAAATTTTGTATTCAGATAGAGTTTTGCTTTTTAAGTTCATCTATACAGGCGTAATTCCCGAGAAAATGCAATTTTACATAAAAAATAACATTTTTTTATTCCCACTTCTACAGTGCAATTCTTGTATATATATTCCTGGTATTTCAGAAACGGCTCTAAAGATTTGGTTAAATTTTTGTATACATGCATATTACATTCACAGTGTTTTCTCTACTCACTTTTAGGTAACACATTCACATCTCTTTCTCTACTCAGTCTTCTATAAACAATTTTCCATAAAAAACGTGATTTTGCACCAAAAAACACTTTTATCCCCACTTTTAAAATAAGTCATACCATGTTCTGTATGTTTGAAACAGAAGCGCTATTACATTCACTCCGTTTTCTCCTCTCACTTTTAGGTAACACATTCACATCTCTTTCCCTACTCACTCTTCTGTAAACAATTTTCCATAAAAAGTGTGATAACAAAGGCGAAAAACGCCAAGCAAAGCTCGGTCGCCCAGGTACTTGTTTTTAACTGAGAAAATGCCCTGAAATACAACAGGTTTTGCTATTTTAGCGTATTTAATCAGTTTTAGATAAACACAAGAGATCAACAATTAGAAACAGGATTTGAAGAAATATGGTCGGAAACTATGAACATTGCTAAAAATTTTCTGTGAAGTCCTGGACACATTAATAACAAACTAAATTAAGATTTGAATCACAGAAACAGTTAAAATTTCTGACCTTACTGGATTCTAAACATTTTGTGAGTTACAGTTATTTTCCCAACAAATGTATTATGTGAACTGAGAGAACCGTATGTTTCCTATTTTGGTATACTGTTTTTGAAAAATGAACTGAAAGTGTTAAATCTCTCTCTCTCTCAAAAAAAAAAAAAAAAAAATTGTTTCATTTATATTGGCTGCCTATACCATGGAACATGTTGCCTATTGGCAATTGTGTTACTCATTTAACAGTGGGTTAACTTTAGATTTTCTTTTTCTTTTCTTCTTTTTTTAATTCACACTATCATTCATACTTCCAGACTTTGGGGAGAATAAGGAATAATCTTGACTGAAGAAAAATTCCTACCCCCTGCCAGGAATCAAATCCGGGACCCCTTAAACAGTAGGCAGGTGCTCTATCGACTGAGGTACGGCACTAGCCTCAAAAATGTTGTAAAAGTCAGTTCAAACCATTGCAAATTATATGAAATCAAATGGACTTGACAGTACTTGATGTACAGTAAGGTTTATAAACTATGTGAACTGATTTTAACATTTCCTTCCACTATTGGAAATGCAGAAAGGAGTTTCTCAGCCTTGAAATGAATAAAAATCTTATTGGGGGCAACACAAGGACATATTGGTCTGAGTAACTTGGCTCTTCTATTGGTGGAAAAAGACATGTTTGTTTCATTGAGAAGACATCATGAGAAATTGTTTTCTGGTAAAGAAAGATGGCATAAACAGGTATGGTAAAAATGTTCATTTTACTTTTAAAATTGTTGGTTATCTTGTTCCAAGAGAAATTTATTTAAATACGCTGTACACAAAGTTAACATTTAATCAACAACCCCTTATTGTCTGGATCTGGTAGTCCCAATTTTTATGGTAGTGTTTAACACCCGCTTTTACTACATATGGTACCGCAGGTGATGACACTGATGATACACGAAATGAAGATGGAGCACTGGTGGAATGAGATGGCAGAGGCAACTGGAGAAAACTGCTCCTGTATCGTTTTGTCCATCACAAACCCCATGTGCAGTCACCCAGGCCACTTTGGTGAGAGGTGAATGGTCTAACCACTTGGCCACGGCACTGCAATGGTAGGCCTAGTGATAGCCCAAGTCACAATCCCAGCATACGCCATTCATACACTAACTACCAAAAGTTTAAGAACACTTGCACATTTCACTGAAATACGAGGGTGGACTGATAAGTCCCGGGCCTCACAAAGAGATGGCACCACTGGGCCAGTTTGAGCATCATATAGTTGAAATCTAGACTGGCTTGTATCCATTGTGACAGGCCAATAGCTTGTTTGGTTTTTGAAAGACAGCATTTTAAGCAAGACAAGTGTAGAGCTTTCACAAAAATGGAGGATTTGGAAAAACGAGCAGTATTAAATACTTCCATTTAAAAGGCTTAAAGCCTAAGGAAATCAAGGAGGAAATGGACAGTACATTGAAAGACTCTGCCCCTTCATACACAATGATTAAAAGGTGGGTTGCAGAGTTTAAAATGGGACATACAAGTACTAGTGATGAGCCTCGCTCTGGATGCCCTGTGGAAGCCACAACTCCAGAGATCAATGAAAAAATTTGTTTAGTACTGGAAGACCACAGATTAAAGTTGTTTGAGATACCAGAGGCTGTAAACATTTCAAAAGAATGTGCAGGTAACATTTTAAGTAATGTTTTGGGCTTTAACAAGGTCTGTGTAAGATGGGTGCCACATTTGTTGACTCCTGATCAAAAGTTGCAAAGAAAAAAAAGTTGTTTTTGTTAAGAATTTGGAGCTCAACCGTAAAAATCCCAGTGAATTTTTGAGATGGCTTATTATCATGGATGAAACTTGGATACATCATTACACTCCAGAAAGTAAATCACAGTCAAAATAGTGGACTCTGCCAGGTAAACCAAGTCCAAAAAAAGGCGAAGTTAATTTTGTCAGCTAACAAGATTATGGTGAGTGTTTTCTGGGATGCACAGGGAATTATTTTTACTGATTACTTGGAAAAGGGTAAAAGTATTACTGGTGACTACTATGCAAGCTTACTGCGACATTTGAGTGATGAGGTGAAAAGAAGAAGACCTTATTTGGCAAAGAAAAATATTTTGTTTCTTCATAACAATGCTCTGGCCCACCGTTCAGTAATTGCAATGGGAAAAATGTGTGGATTAAAGTTTGAATTGCTTGAACATGCACCCTATTTGCCAGATCTAGCACCCAGTGACTGCTACCTGTTCCCGAACCTCAAAACATTCCTTGGAGAACGAAGATTCCACAGCAACAAGGTCATTGATGCGGTAAATAGCTATTTTGAGGACCATGATAAATCGCACTACAGAGACGGTTTAATTAACCGCTTGAGCGATAGCCATTTAAATGCTGCACAGCCAGTAATGGATACCCAATACACAATTCAAGGCATTTAAATTGTTAAATGTACGTAAATATGGTTCATACATAAACATTCGTATCTTTGGTATTTATTAAGTTACTTTAATGAAATAAAAACTGGTTTAAAGCTCATTAAAGGCACTATATATCTATTGTAGAAACAAAGAGAGACTGTATTAACAAAACGATTACATATCACTAATTTTTTCTCTGTAGCAAAGGTCATTCTGTGCATTGAACACACCTAATTCGTGAGTTAGGCTTGTGTTATGTGTGTACAAATGTATGTACATATAGCTAGCTAAGCACAATCGTGGCTTTAAGGTTTTATCATTCTGTTTATTGCTAAGACGCAATAATAGCTGCATGTGTGTGGTGAACACCCAAGCTGCAAAAAATCAAACCTCTCTGTCAGTGTTTCTATTTACGCCTTAGAATAAATACACAGCAGAGATTTATGGTAAAGCAGTGTAGCTATGGGGTTCACTTTTTTGTTTTAGCTATCAAAAGAGCACATTTGAAAATGTTATATCTCAGTTCTAACCATGGCTTTGACTAGCAATGTAGCTAACAAATTAGCTCGTGTAGGCAGTGAACGGGCTTCAGAAATTACTTCAGATAATCTGGAGGACGTTTTGCTATATGACAGTGACTTTGACATTGACGGCGAGTTTTCAGATTTTGAGGGGGACGTCAAGGATATTGGTAGCAGTGAGGAAGAAAATGACTCTTTTCCTTTCAGGTGTTCTTTTCCTTCAGGTGTTCATGAAGAGGTAACATTCCCGCCTCGGTAGCGTGATGGTTAGCGTGTCTGCCTCACGTTCAAGAGGTCGCGAGTTCGAATCTCGCTTAGGGTAAGTTATCCGGGTAAGGTTTTTTTCCGAGGTTTTCCCTACCCTGAGAAGACGAATGTCGGGTAACTTAAAGCTCCATGGACCTCGGGCTCATTTGAGCATCATTTCACCCATTTCATTTCATTCATTCGTCCGATATGACACAATGTTGGAGGACGTTAACTCACAAAAAAAAAAAAAAAAAAAAGGAAGAACAAGAAGAAGTAACATTGTGGGGTAGTCAAAGTGACTCCAAAACAACTAGACATATCTTCACAAGCACAGCCTCTGGTGTACAACCTCAGGCTCAGCTGACTTCTGACAGCCAACCAATTGACATTTTCACAAAATTTTTACTGCTGACTTAGTGTCTCTTATTGTTAAAGAAACAAATACATATGCGAGTAAGGTGAAGGAAGACCTGACTTCTAAAGGCGATTTAGGGCCTAAGAGTAGAATTCAGAAGTGGACAGAAGTAACACTGAATGAGATTTACAGGCTCATTGGTCTAATTACACTCATGGGTGTTATTTGTAAACCAACTTTAGACATGTACTGGTCTACACATGACATGCTAGCAACTCCTTTTTTTGGAAAATGCATGTCAAATAACAGGTTTACTTTCATTTTGAGGTTCCTTCATTTCACTGGCACAGAAAATGTAAATGATAAACTACACAAAATTACGTCGGTTTTAGAATATATTATTTCAAAATTCAAAGAAAATCACGTGCCTGGTGATAGGGTCACTGTTGATGAAAGCTTGATGCTTTGGACGGGCCGCTTAGGTCGGAAGCAATACATCAACACAAAGAGGGCCCAATTTGGCATAAAGAGTTTTGATCTTTGTGAAAGCAAAATGGGATATCTTTACAATAGCTCCATTTACACTGGTCAAGGAACTGATAATACTGGAGTCAAAGATTTGGGGTTATCTGGCTCCATAGTAATGTACCTGATGGAACCTATACTTGACCAGGGTAGGACTGTATATTTAGATAACTGGTACAGCTCGTAGACTAATTGAGCGCTATAACATTCAGAGGTCTCTTCATACAGGGGGTAAGAAATTTACAACCCCTGCACCCCTCAGACTTGAAGGAAAACACTTTCCTAAAAGGATATCACTGACAGCAAAAACGTCACGTCCATTTCGAAGATGTCTGGTGTGCCGGAAAAAAGGAGTTCATAAAGAGACTAACATGATGTGCTGTGAATGTGGAGATATGCCCTTATGTGTCTATCCATCTCAAAACATTCAAAAAGGAACTTTTAAAGGCAAGACTTTATTTATTCTAGAACTTATTTAAATTTATTATAAAAGACAAAAATTAAAATAATTAGGGTTAAATAAGCATTAAATGCATGCATGCACAAGACGTCATATGACATCCATATAGGTTCTCCTGCATTTTAAAATTGGCGTCATATCACGTCCATATCCGTGAAAAGGTTAAATTAGAGCACCGATATGACAAATGTATTAGCCTTTATAAAGAAAAACACAAACATTTTTAAAATGTGAGGAATACTTATATATATATATATATGACATTGTTATCAGACACTTTATCAAAATTGACATGATGGTTATAACTTTAAAACAAATTGGAGAAAAAGAGTTTAAATTAGCACTACTTGGCGACGGATTCAATCCCACGATGAATGAGCCAGCAAAGCTGGAGTGGTGCCTTTTTTATAGCCTATCATGCATACTGCAAATAGCGTCACTGAATGCTACTATTTTGATCTTGTTATGATGCCATGACATTCAGTTGGGCTGCAGCTCCCATTTTGTTCCATTGTGAGAAGAGATTGTTAAACAAAAATGGATGAAAACCCTAAATAAAGATATTAAATAGGAAGTGATTGGTATGCATTAAGGCATACAGAGATATTGCTGGGGTAAATAAAACATTTGTGGCACAAGCAATAAAAAATATAGGAAAAGTGGCAAATTTTCAGACCTGGAGCGAAGTGATAGCTATAGGGTTGTACTGTCCCAGGAGGATAGAACTATTATAGTTATATCCATATGAGATCGGAAGGTAGAAGAGTAGCTGCCCTCAGGCAGAAAAACTGCCAAAAACTTTGAGGCACATCATTTGAATCTGGAAATATTACCATGCAAGAGTGTAGGAATCTTGTGAACAATATGCCTAAAAGAGTAAAACTGTAAGAGGTAGAACCGGAACTTAAAAATTCAATGCCACAACTGGGATTTGAACCACAGACCTTCCGCTTGCCGGGCGGACGCTCTAACCACTGAGCTATTGTGACAAACTGCCAGAATGGCATTAAATTCTCAAGCCAGTTCGTATTTCTCCTGGTAAACCACAAAGGCAGTCTCACATCAGTACACCAACAGTAAGTTTGTTGGCATAAATAAATAATAATTACCGAGTAAAACTGTGTTTGAAAGTTAAAGCAGGCCCAATAAAGTATGACATCAACTGCAATGTATGTTTGAAGCAATATGTTATAAATTTATAATTATGTATAATGTTGCGTGTCTTCGAAGAGAAGATTTCAAAATATCAATGGGTGTCTTTAAATTTTGGTAGAACCTCTAAAGTGATAATGTTTGTAATGGGTAAGGAAAATATAGTGCATATTAAACATAGCCATAAGTATAACACCAGAATTCAAAACAACTACTATGGAGGACCTGCAAACACACAGGCAATAGAAAAGGATCCCCTTATAATGGGCAAAATTCTCTACAATAAACAGCCAAATAAAATAAAAAACTAAAGAGGTAATACGTTCCAAAGACAACTAAAAGTGTTCTTAATGGAAAAGTGCCTATATAGGTTGGATGAGCTGTAAACATTTTGTAAATATGTATTGACTTTGATGATGCTTGAAATTTGTACAAGTCTATAAGCAAATAAATTAGTTAACAATGAAAACAGCAGTTGGTGGCAATGTTGTAGCTTGGTTGTGAGAGTTTTGTGTACTTGAAAGACAGTGCAGTGGGAATGTGAAGCTACAAATTATAATAATATTTAGGAGGATAATTCTTTGTAAGAGTTTGAAATGTACAGCATAGACTACTCAGTTTTTTACACAAATTATGTATGTGGCTTCTTTAGTTAGGTTAGAATCTATCCATACTCCCAAAACTTTTGTGAATTGCACTTTGGTAATTTGTACATTGTTAAAAATACCTACATTGATTCTTGCATATCTTCACAGAATTCTATACATGCCATTTTTTTCAATGTTGAGCTTAAGCTCAAGATATGAGTCATAAACTTTTGTCAAAACATTTATATTTTACCAGAAATGAAAGACTGCAGAGCTGCTAAGTGCTCTGTATTTTGCATGAAGTTATCCAGTAATTAAACTTAAGTTACCTGAATCTTTATCATTTGCTAGATGTGGCAAGCTTTTGGTATTGCTGCCACTTTCCAATTGGTCTATACTCTGCTCAACTTTCTCAACTGGAGGCTGAAGGCTTGGCAAAGACCTCGACGAGTTCAATGTTCTTCTGTAAATAACCACATATAACATTTTATATATTATAAATAAATTCAGTACTCCAGCTCTAATTATAAAATTGCTTTCTTCCTATATAAAATTGTGCAGTATCCACAAGAATTCCTCTACTCAGTCTTCTACATTATGTTCTTACAAAATCTTGTTCTTCTGTCTACTTATTATTTGAGTTAAGCTTTCAATGCACGTTTATACATTCTGTTGTAGGTATAAGAAGGTTGCAGTAGGCTAAAGTGAGTACATTTTTAAAAAGCTGAAATGCACGCATTGAAAACGCATGCTTTTTGCATGGCCATGAGCAAAAACTAACACCGACTAAGGATGTAAGCGGTGAAACAGTATCTGGTACAAGGTGTCCTTTGTAGTCTGGAGGATTTTGAGCTTGAGTTTTAGATGAGGGTTTGTAGATAGATTGTGCCTGTGAATATTATGTATGTAAGTACTATATTTTATAAGTAATTTTTTTAGTGACACAACCACAACATGTATATGTTTTTATGGTTGAAATAAATAAATAAATAAAGAGTATAAGTATTTGAAAATTCAACCCAATTACAAGGAATATCTCAGAAGTAGTCAAAACCACAAATATTTGTTTCATGAATTGTATACTTTAACAAGATCTACATTTTCATTTGCCAGAAATATTTCAAACATATGGTATTTTCTATCAGAAGTGTTTAAGTCCATTTTTGAGGAAATCAAAATTAACAAAACTTTGCCCATGTAAAGAAGTGGGAGATTTTCTTGCAAAACTTTGTATTGCATCCTTGCAAGACACTAAATTTAAATACCAAGACTGATGTATAATTGATCTCATCTTTTAGTTATGCTGTTCACAGACAGGCAGGCAGACAGTCCCAGACAGAAATCTTTTTCTAAAAACACTTTTTTGGATTCAAGGAGTCTCAAACATGTACTCTGGTGATATATTAATAAAATTTTTGGGTGAAATGCAACAATTCCTCTATTTACTTCAAGTAAATAGTAAAGACAGTAAAAACGAAAATTAAAAATAGGATATAATATGAAATATACATTTCATTCTACATTAAACATTGTCACATATTTTTGGAACCATGTAATGAAGCATGTAAAAGCACTGCAAAAACAATGGAAAAGCAGTTTTTATATTATTACCCTTTCTCGTTCTAACAAGGATTGATTCTAATTTTCTCTTTGCCAGATATAAATTTAAGATGGTATGGACAGATAAATCCATTAAGAGCTGAATGAATAAATACAGTGATACTGTATCACTCAACAAGTGTGACACAATGAGCTTTTTTTACATTAATTTATTTGTGCTAAGCAATGTACAATTGAATATGACTGGCATTCAGCCCTCGCCCAACATGCTGCATACAACTAAAAAGAACAAAATATTTGTTGCTGTATGAAATTTACTTTAAACCTTATATATTTATCCCATGCTGATGATTGGTTTATTAAAATGCAAATAAGGAAAAAGAAGTGAAAATAGATTCTAAAGTAAGAACAAATTAGAAACTAAAAACTTCACCTATCTTAGTAATATTGCAAGTTCTTTGCTGCAAAGAATGAGTAGGAGTCAACTTGAAACTTTAGTCAGCTTTGCAGCAAAGAACTTGCAATATTACTAAGATAAGTGAAGTTTTTAGTTTCTAATTTGTTCTTACTTTAGAATCTTGTTGCTTCACTGTTAATAGCTTCAATTTCCTTAATTAGTGAAAATAGATTTGCCATACACTGAGAAATGGAATATCAGAGCTAATAGAAGAGGAACTGAACTCTCAGGCGTACTAAGATACACATGGAGTTTGCCAAACAGCTTCCAACAGAGCTACTGAAATTAGAATAAGTCAAGTAAATCTAAGCTGATATAAGATATTGGAAAGGAACATGAGACTGCATAATATTATCTCTAGAAGTTATGTTCTCTGTTTTCTTTGCTCTAACCACAAATAATTACTGAAAAGTTGGTACAGACTTGAAACATAAAGGCAATGAAATTATGTCTTAATGCATTTACTACTTAAAACAAGTAAAAGCATTTGAATCTAATATTTAAACATTAGGAAGTCAATTTTGGGACACATTTGCTTCAATTATTCTGTAATTTAACAGCACATGTTTCAGCTTTTGCTTCCATCATCAGCTCTATATTGCCTGGTGGCATGGTGTCTTCTTCCTTCTGATCTCTGGTAGATAGCATGATAAATTTGGCATAAATGTCTGGAGGCGGGATTTCAAAGTTCATTATTCTGTGCTTGTGTTCTTGTATGAAAACTTAAAATAATTAAATCACAAAATGAAAACACACTACATAAAATAGGCAGGCAGGCACATGCAACTATGTACTAGTAAAATAACAGTAATCATCAAGTTTACTATAAGGATTACAAAAAGCAGAAGTACCAGACACAACAATCAATTTAAGTATAGGGACAACAGAGCAAGACACATTATGTACTTCATGGTATATAAAGGGCGCACAAAATAAGAAGGCACATACGTATCTCCAATTCCTAATCAGCTATGGTGCGCTGTTGCCGGAGCATATCACTATGCGAAAGAAAGAGAGGGGAGATATGCATGTGAGACAATAGCAAAGGCAGTGAAGTATTGCAATGTGCTGAATTAACACCAATCACAATTTCTCTCTCTTTAAAATGAGACAATAGCTCTGTAAGCCTATAATTTGCTTCAAATATAAATTCCTCATCTAAGCAGGGAATTTTCCTTCGCATTCTATTGTTTCAAGGGAGTTTATATTCTTCATGATGAAAGTTGGGCCTAAGTGATTAAAAATATGCCTTTTTAATTTTTTACTATCTCAGATTTTCTAGGAACTTTTTCCTGTAAATATTTTTGTTATGAGAGTGAAAATGAAAGAATTATGTGGCGATTTAAATAAATTTAAGAGGAGGGTGTGGCTGGGTATATCAGCCGTTTCTAATATTTCTCATATTTTTCTAAAAGTGTTATGCAGAAGTTCTGCACATATGCTAATCAGTTTTTAAATTATGTATTCTAAGTAAAAATGTACATTATTTATTAGCAAATGCCTAAGCACAGTTTGAGGCCAGTTTTACGATTATTTGTCCAGCGTGGCTTTGTTGGTTGTGTATTTTAGACATTTTTCAGCATTTAAAATGTTTCTTACGATGCAATTTGTAAGTTATCAGAGTGAAACTATGGAATATTTCCCCAATGTGTGCCAGTTATTAATGTAAAGCAAGTGTGTTACACCAATATGGTCATCAAAGATTGGTATATTTACATTTTTTACTTTCTCTACTGGTAAGTAGGGGAAGTATTGTATTCCACCCAAAAATTTGATGTCGAGATTTCACCGGAAATATATGTTTTGAGACCCCTGAATCCAAAAGAAGCAGTTTTAGAAAAAGGTCCATGTGTGTGTCTGTGGATAGCATAACTCAAAAATGAAAAGTCGGTTAAAAACCAAAGTTGGTATTTTAGTTTAATGTCTTTCAAGGATGTGACACAAAGATTTTGAAGAAAATAGCCCCACCCTAAACTACCCTTTACATGGAAATTTTTTTGAAAATTTTGATTTTCTTGAAAATGGCTGTAACGATTTTGATTAAAATGTCATATGTTTGAGATATTTTGATGAAAAATCAAATGTACCTCTTGAATTTTCTGGCTATAGCCCCTGTAGTTGTATTTACTCTGGACGACTTTTGCATAACTGGTAAACCGTTAGAGATAGAATCATACTATACAAAACATTAGATCTTGCTAAAATACACAATTTATGTCTGAATAAATTTTCTTGTAGGGTGAACCATTTCGGAGATATTCCTTGTTATGTGTGTGAGTTTCGGAAAACTTAAAAGTTTCGTGAAATGGAACATCGTTCATTTTTTATATGTTAAGAGTGCAAAGAGAACGGAATCTCAAAGCTTTAAAAGATTTGACTATCGCACAAAGCCCACTGTATTCTAATATTCCCTTTGCACCTACAAGGAAATAAGCAATGAGATAATTTGTACAACTGTTTATCTTAACTAACATGATTTTCCTGATCACAATGGCTTGTGTCTTGTCCGTGTTTATGCTGATACGCCATTTTTGTGTCCATTTAAGGAAAGTGCGGAGTTGTTTTTCCAGTTTTCCCTTGGCTATCAGCGTGGCATGTGTGCTCCAATACGCAGTATCATCTGCGTATTGGGCTAGGTGTAGGTTTCTTTGTGTTGGTTGTGGTGTGTCGGATGTGTACAGTATGTAGAGGAGGCCGGAAATAGCGCTCCCCTGTGGTGTGCCTGCTTTAATATTAATGGTATTAGATAGTAAGTTGTTTATACGTATGTGTCCTGTTCTGTCTGTAAGAAAGCTGGCTACTCATCACTCATATAAAACAGCCACCCTCACCTTCAATAAACAACAGATACCATGCAAAAGCACCATAAAGTACCTGGGTATACACATTCACAACCGACTGAAAATTAAGACACACTACACGCGACTACTCAACAAGACACGACCCAAAACGACCCGTTCACTCAACACTGACTTACTTAGCACGACTAAATGGACGAGGACTTACGCCACGCATACTACAAAAACTTTACACTGCACTAATAAGACCACAACTGACTTACGCAGCCGTAGCCACCATGCCCCTAATCACGACCGAAATAATGGACAAAATAAAATCCTTCGAGAGGAGGTGCCTCAGAACTGCCCACAAACTATTACCTTCATTCAAGACAAACACACTTTACAACTACACACACACAACACCAATAGACACACACATAGCCAAACTTATGATCAAATACATACACAATGCACACACCAGACAATACAGAAGAACACAACAAACACCGCACAAAAAATGAAAACCATAACACAAACAGAGAAACACAAAAATCCTCCTCTCATAACACTAATCGACGTTTACGACAAATACCAGCAACAAGAAGAAGACAGACTACAACAACACCTTCAACACTTCCAAAACATCTAAACACATAGTAAACATAAACACTTAATTTAAAAACACACACATAAACCTAACACACAAACACACAAGCATACAAAAGTTACCGATGAGCTGTTGCAGTAGACATACAAACTTGACAAAAACTACTAGCACAAACAACTTATACTTCTTAGGCATAATTCTTGGGTAGACGACAGGCCATGCAGCTAGGGATGACCAAACACACACATCACCCATCCAAACACAAAACCCACAACACCAACATGCACACACGCACTCGCCACTGAAATCCGCCACACGACCAAAAATAAAAACACAACCACTAGGCTGAAGAGGGGTGTCCCTGAACAGCCAGGGCATGTCGAAAGACATGCCCAAATAACTCTTTTCATTCATTCTTTCATTAACTAACATGAAGAAGATATAGGAATAAGAGTTCATAAGAATGGTTAGTACAAGAGTAGAAAGTCATGTGAGTGCAACACATCAGACTTTTGTTCAAAGCAAAACCTGCAATTGAACAAATTTGTTTTTTTAGAAGCCAATTGTGTTAAAATTGCATTTCTTAGCAAACTTATTTTACAGCTCAATAAAGAACACAAACATGCAGTATTGTTTAAAAATTGTGAACTTTGCATTGTGAGGAGAATTTTTTATAAAATAACTTACATTTGTGGCTTAAAACACAGTACCAGGATGACCGAGCTTTGCTCGGCTTTTCTTTTCCTGTTTTTAATTGTGTTTTTTTGGGAGAAGATACTTATTTAGATAAACTTGAAAAGCAAAATGTTAACTAAATATAATGTTGAAATTGGCTCATTAACAGAGAAATTATGGCCAAAATAAGGTTTCAAATAATTGTGACTGTTACACGTAGACTAAGATAGCCAAGTCAATCTTCTTACTGTATTCTGATAGCCCTGGAAGAGTTCTCTAAAATGCTAGCTCGTTTGCTGAAATCACTTAACAGAGAAATTATGGCCAAAATAAGGTTTTGAATAATTGTGACTGTTACGCGTTGACTAGTCAACATTCTTTATGTTTTCTGAAAGCTCTTGATGAGACCTTTAAAATCCTAGCCTGTTTGTTGAAATTTACCCATTAACAGAGAAATTATGGCCAAAATAAAGTTTGGAGTAATTGTGACTGTTACGCGTAAAATCACGTTTTTTTCAGGAATGACACGTATATAGATTAACAAGTAAAACCCTATCTGAATACAAAATTTGATCAAAATCGTTAGAGCCGTTTCCAAATTGCTTATATAAGATACCCTTTCAGAGTTGTGTGCAGAAACATGTTCCCTTCTTCCTGTTTTAAAACACTTATATTTTAAAGACAATTCATCGATGAATTTTCAGTTTCGTTTTGGCATATTGACTTGTAACAAAAACATTGGAAATAACTGTTAAAGTTCAACTTTCTTATTTGTTGATGGCAAAAACGTAAATGGAAGAGTGATGGTAAAGCATCGCTTTGTATGCTCTCTGACTGTAACCCGTACAACCATGCTGCCATCGAGTTGTAGTTGCGGCTAGTAACCAATTATTCATTTTTATTTTGTGAGTTCTTCTAATGACCACTGATCGTCTCCAAAAATGCAGGACATTATAAATTTTTCAAAAATTTCCCTATGGTTAAAATGTGGAGCAGGTCCGGGAATTTCCGGACGTCTGGTAAACATTCCCAAACCATTAGTTATAATCAAGCTTTTTGCACTTTACATTGTACACTACCTGGGGTAGAATATATCTGAAAATCGGTTTTGTAAATCTAAAACAAGGTATGTGGCATCCATATAAATTAATACACAGGAAAAATAATTTTGGTATGCTGAACTTCTCTTAGGTTGCACATATTGAAGAACCCTCTGTTCTAATGAGTTTGAACTTATGGTGAACACAAAAATCAGTAATTCTGACAAAATAGATGTATTAGATTTTCAAAATTATAATTTTATAGTGAAAATCACTGTGTATATATAATTTTAAAAAATTAACTCAAGTTTTGTAATACATAATATTACAATTATATGTAAAATGTAACAAAACTGCTCCATTCATTTTAAAGTTAATTTATGTAGGTATTAGCAACTCAGAAAATTTTAGCTTCTTAGATCCAATAGTTTTGGATAAAATGATACAGCCATGGAAAAAATGATTGAGCACATTAAGAGAGAAGAACATTTCTTTGCATTGTGTTGCAGCGCGGTTTACACAAGTCACTATTTCCAATATGCAGCCTGAATTTATGATTTATGATCTCTGTTCCATATGATATCGTCTGGTGGACATACAAATAGGTTGTGTCTTGAATCAACAATCGCATTTATATTTTCAATTTTCCCTTATCACCTTTCAGGTATGGTTATCAATGCGGTGGTTCGGGCAGCTATGGACAGATGTTGTGGTTGCTTGTACTTTATAAACCTTCTCCTCCAGCCCCATTTTGGTAGCTGCGTGCCACTGTCCGGGCCGTTACGGTCGATTCGATATGCTCTCTGGGTAGTGGTGAGGAGCTTCAGGTGACATGCCAGGTGGCTATCTGTCCAAATATTAGGGACTTCCGCACATCTCTGACGCACTGCTCACCTCATTTCTCATCCCCGTGTTATGGTAGCCTGTAATAGATCCCTATCACTTCACAATGGTGAGGTGTCCCCTTCGTTCCACTATCTCATACCTCACTATCACAAATATAACCAGTTTTTTTTAATTTCATACGGATATCTTTTGTTATTTTTGAGAGAAAAAGGGTATTTTACTTTTAATTAGTCAGTAATTAATTAATGTTAATTTATCAGTATACAATGCGAAATTCGTAATTTTGAAAAAATTAAACTATACCTATTGCAGTTATTTAAACCCAAAATGCAAAAAACTGGCACGTAGAAAATTTTAATTCTTTTGACTGTTTCAGAAAAAAATAAGTCTTTAAATACAACTTTTCTAACAATTTATCTTCAGTGGTCGATTTAATCAAGTCACCAATTTTAAATTTTATTTCATGTAAGTTTATGTTAATTGGTCACAAACTATATTTTATGCAACATTTTCAAAGCACAAAAGTACAAGAACCTCGATGTCGGAGTCCCGACGTCGAAGTTTCGATGTCGGAGTGTCGATGCCGTTGATTTGATGACGGTGTCTCGAATTCGGATTCTCGATGTCGGAGACAGAATGTCGGACAACGATGTGGAAGTTTTGATGTTGAGGTTTATACATCGAAGTTACGATGTCGAAGTTTTTAAAGTCGTAAATTAGATGACGGAGTTTCGATGTCAAAGTTTAGATGTCGAAGTTTCGATGTCGGTACTTCGAAATTAAAGTATCAATATCCAGGTTTCGATGTCGGAATTTCGAAATTGAAGTATCGATATCCAGGTTTCGATTTCGAAGTATCGATGTCGAAGTTTCTATGTCTAACTTTATATGTCGTAGTTTCGATGTCGAAGTTATAATGTCGAAGTTTCGCTGGCGAAGTTAAGATGGAGTTTCGATGTCGGAGTGTCGATGTCGGAGCGTCGACGTCGAAGTGTCAAAGTCGTGGTGTCGATGTGTTGTCGATCTCGGACTGTCGATGTCGGAGTGTCAATGTCTGAGTGCTGATGTCCGAGAGTCGAAGTCGAAGTTCCGATGTCTAAATTTCGATGTCGAAGTTTTGATGTCAAAGCTTCGATGTACTAATTTCGATATCGAAGTTTAGACGTCGAAGTTTCAATGCCGTGCTTTTGATGTCGAAGTTACGATGTCGAGATTTCGATATCGAAGTTTAGATGTCGAGGTTTCGAAGTCAAAATTTCAATTTCGAAGTTTCGATTTCCATTTGTCGATGTCGAAGTTTCAATGTATTAGATTTGATGACAGTGTCGATGTCGGGATCCCGATGACGGAGTGTCGATATCGGAGTCTCAATGTTGGATTATCGATGTCTGAGTATCGATATCGGAGTGGCGATGTCGGAGTGTCGAAGTCGTGGTGTTGATTTCGGAGTGGCGATATCGGAGAGTCCATGTAGAAGTTTCGATGTCGAAGTTTCGATGTGAAGCTTCGGTGCCAGATTCTCGATGCCGCAGTTCAGGCATCAGCAAACATGTACTCAATGAGCTATGAGTGTGACGTCTCAACATGCAACTCGCAATACACATGACGTAATGTAGAACAGGGGATGCCATTGACCTACGTTCAGAGTCAGGGATGGACTCGCTCGCTACAGAGTACAATAAGGAATATTACATATACTTGAATCCAGCTATTTTGGTCTACGATACTTTAGGTAGGCCTAGATATTTGAGCAATATATCTCAATTCACTTATATTTACAATGTACCATGAAAATCTAGTGATACATCACAAGTAGCCGCCCTCAGTATACCACGCAAATTACCATCTGTTAATTGCAATACAATATTTTTTTTTAATTCAGTTTCTTTTCTTCTACATATTTCTTAAATGCTTGAAATAATTCTGTCCCTGTTGTATGTTCCCTAAGTGGAATGACTTCAAGCATATATCCTTGTATCGAGTAGTGTTAGTAACTCCACGAGTGAAAATTACCAATTGTGCTGTGTCAACGTTGTCAGTGCTTTCATCCAACGCGATAGAAACGGCTATAAATTCATGGACCTCGGTTTGTAGTCTTTTTTCGGTTATTTCTGCTATTTTATGTATTCTTCTCTGTATGGTTCATGGTGATAATGCAATATTACTAAAAATATCATATTGTTCAGGGCAAATTATGTTGGCAACTTTACTCTCACATTTTTTATAAAATCTCCATCACTAAAACACCTCAGTGACTGCTCAATCTCCAAAGCAATAGCATAGCTGGTGTGAAGTTGTCTATCAGTTATAATATTTGAATTAATATTAGGTGTATTATCTGAATATTGTTCATTGAGCTGTTACAGTTGGTTAGTCCAATCTAGACCTGAAAAAAATGAAATGAATAAAGGACACTACGTCAGTGTAATGCTACTTTAAATTGTGGTGTAAATTTACGAATACATGCTTGTCTATAATTGTATGGTGATATTATGACATGTATCATAATGTCGCTTGATGTTCCATTGATGAGTGCCTTTTTTAAATTTAGAGCACAACAAACACCTTACGTTCCTTACATGATGAGAGAAGAAATCATCAAAGTGCTATTCTAGATATCAAATTTAATAGACCAAGAATAATTAGATGCACTCTAATTCTATGAATATACTAGGACTTTAAGTTACATAAACTAATATCCTTCAAAGTTACAAATAAAGAAATTTATCTTTAAGTCTTAGTATTAAATTACACTTTGATAGACATATTTAGAAGTACAGGTAAATACGACAGGACAGTCTGCCCGTGATCGGTGTGTATGCAGTGCCAGTTAAGGCTGTGAGGGAGGAGGAGACAGAGTAAGCACTGCCCCTGATACGTTATAGTTGCGAGGCCTCATTACGTACATGTTTGCCAATGCCTACCGTAGTTTCAATGTCTAAATTTCGATGTCGAATTTTGTTGTAGAACGTTCGATGTCGAAGTTTCAATGCCGTGTTTTTGATGTCGAATTTTTGGATCTCGAAGTCGCAATGTTCAATTTTGAAGTCGTAGTGTCGATGTCAAAGTTTGGTTTGTGCTATCAGTTATGAGTACCTGGGCGACTGAGCTTCGCTAGGTGTTTCTCGCCTCTGTTTATGTGAAATCTTGTTCTTTGTGAGAGAAGATACTTATTTAGACAAACCTGAAAGGCAAAACATTAACTATTCCGAGATACAAGAGATACAGAAATACATACAAATATTTTATAAACACCATAATATCAGCCGTAAAATGTCCACTGCTGAACACAGGCTTCCCCTATAGATATCCACCAGTTTGAGGTTTTCGTCGAGCATTTGTTCCATTATGGAATTCAGTTCTTTGCTGCTGCGATTGACCCCAGGGCGTTAACACGTTCCAGGAGTCCGACCAAGGTTCTTCATCTTTCCATCGAGTTCTTCCATGGCTTTCTTAAGCCCGACCAATCGCTCGTTAGTATTCTCCGATAGATCTAGCTTCATATTGGACATTCCCGTCTTCATCTTTTCCATTTCGGAGTTTGCATTTTCAATTTGGCTTCCATTTTTGTTTCCAGGTTGTCCATTTTTATTCCCATATTTTCTATTCTGTAGTTTACATTTTTCCAATTTGGTTTTCATATTTGTTTCCTCTGTCACATTCCGGAATTCATTTCATTTCCCATTATGTCCATCTTGGCTAACATTTGTTTCATCAACTGTTCCATATCGTGCTTTTCGTTGCATTCCTAACACCAATTGTGATTACTTTACTTTTTTAACTATTTCTTTATTTTTTATTAAAACACCGGTGTTGTTGTTGTTGTTTTCTAGTGCCTTGCATCTGGCAATGAAGCCATTAGCATTCGTGCTTTCCAATACTTTTGAACTGTAGTTTCTTCTGATCTTAATGCTTCACAGGTCTTCAAGTGTTCTTCATTCATTTCTGCTGGATCGTTACACAGAACACATATTGGTGAGGCTGAGATACCTATTCTGTAGAGATGACTTGCTAAGCAGTCATGATTTGTCAATAGTCGGAAGGCTGCAACAGCTGTTTTCCTTGGTCTCTGGGGGATTATATCTGGATTGGAAAGTAGTGTAATCCATTTTTTATCTTCGGCATTTGTTTCTATTTCTTGTAGGTATGAATGAGAAAAATTTTTAATGATCAAGCGTTTTATTGAGGAATATCAGAAATTGAATTTAGACTTTTGTTTTATTGTTGTGCCTTTCTTTGAAGGGAGTCTGCAGCTTCGTTCCCCATGACTCCACAGTGTGCTGGAATCCATTGGAGATGAACAGTCTTATTAACTTTTTGGAGTTGTGTTAACATTTTGTAGCATTCTCTAATTTTTGTTGACTTCTTTGTAGTATTTGAACATATTCCCTGAATTGCAGCTTTAGAATCTGAAAGAATTACTGCCTTGTTAAATTTATTTAAGGGAAGATTTAATAATTGTCGGAGAGCAATGTATATAGCCTCTATTTCTCCATCATAATTTGTTGTGTCTCTGCCAACAGAATGATAAAAGGAAAAATGTGAACATGTAACTCCAGCTCCAGTAAGGTTTTCCTTGGAGGATCCATCAGTATATATGTGCAGCCATTCTTCTGTGGGATACCTAGTATTGATTGTTTCCAGAGCTAGAAGTTTTTGTATTTCTTTTGGTGTGTCTGATTTACTTATTTCCTCTATTAATTCCAAATTGAAGGTAGGTTGCAATAATTCCAATGGATTTTCTCTTATAAATAGATTTTCTCTGGTGTTAGGAATGTTCAATTTGGATTTAATCTGTGTTACCTTTTCTAGGAAACTACTATGAGTTTTAAGGATTGAAGGGGGGAGGTTCTCTTCTGTCCATTTAGAGTTTGGCAGTCGTAACATTTTCTCGTGTTGGAGCAATGCTTGTTCTTCTATTTTTGTTGTTATTGATGGGGTCCGTGTTAAGGCAAGCATGGCATCAATAAGTGTGGATTTAACTGCTCCAGTGATTAGGCGAAGAGCCTGATTTTGTATTTGTTCAAGTTTATTGATGTTAGCATTTGCTGCTGTTATTAAAGCTTCAGAACAGTACAAGAGGTTTGGTTTAACGTACATTTTGTATGTTATGTTAAGGACTCTCCTTGAGCAGCCCCATTTAGCACCAGCTAACCTTTTCAGGATTTGCAGTTTCTTTTCAAACTTTTCTGAGATGTTTGTTATATGTTTTTTCCAAGTTAGCTTTCTGTCGAAAGTGATGCCTAAGTATTTGGCATCATCAACTGTTTTGAGTGGTTTACCATTATAATTTATGTTAATATTAACTGGTTTGTATTTTAGTGTAAATAATTCATAATTTGTTTTTTCCACATTGATAGTCATGAGGTTTTTGGAGCTCCATTCATGTACTTTGTTTAGGGCTGTTTCTATTCTGTCTTTAATTAATTCAGGTTTTTTTGGAGAGCCTGAAGTCCAAATGACTACATCGTCAGCAAATAAAGCAATTTTGGTTTCTAAAGTTTTTATTATTGATGGAAGGTCATTTATATATATGTTAAAGAGTGTTGTGCTCAGAACAGCACCTTGTGGAAGTCCTCGGTGTGTTTGTTTATATTTGGAAATGTATGTATGTATTATATTCTGTGGCACAAAATCTTTGTGAAATAAACTGAGTTATCCACTTAAGCATGTTACTTTTCACACCTATTGATTGCAACTTCTCAATTAATTTATTTCTCCAGACTGAGTCATATGCTGATTTAAAATCAATGAATACTGCCAAGGTATCCTCCTTTCTATTGAAAGCTTCCTTGATGTCTTGGCTTAGTAGGAGTACATTTTCACTTGTACTATGATGAAGCCGGTCTGTGAACTATTAATTAAGTTGTAATATTCTAGGAACCAGTTAAGTCTAGATGCCACCATTCTTTCCATCACTTATTCATGTATGTGGCTTTCATGTAACTGTTTTCTTAACGGGCACCAGTTTTACAATGTGGCAGTTACATCACCCGATTTAAACCCCCATTTTGCAAGGGGGACCACACCTATCGTTGGTCAACGGGTCCATCGGACCTAGCCGGGAGGACTAAATAGGTGGTATTTAGATCCACCGACCTTCCCCTCATGTGCCTCTGAGGGACGCTGTTGTGCTGTGATAGGCCAGCACATATGTAAATGACAGTTCCTCCATTTTAGATGAAACAGTTATACCGCTGTGATTCGGTCCCCAGAGCCTCATCTGTTAAAAGCAGGGTGCACCACGGGCAGGATGAGGATGGGAATTGGGTAGGAGAGGCTATAGGAGGCGCATCACTACCCCTTACTACCCCATAAAACACCGGTGTGACACTAAGCAAAAGCACTGTTGAACAATAACAAATACTCAGGAAGAAAAGCTGGTTGATAATGTACTACATATTTGTGTTTAAATCATATAGAAAATAGCATGCACTGTTCATAATTGTTCGTCGAAGTGGGAGTAATGAAAGAAATGTGACTGTGATTAGCAAAAGAAAAATGAGTAGAAAAACTGTGTGAATGTTATACATTTCTCTTATATTTCAAGTGTATGGACAAATGTATGGATTGTTTGTAGAAGATTGTTTGTGAACGTAATACGTTGCATAGTAAAAGTGGATTGCATAAAAACCTTCGCGATGGAAACAATAATTAGATATGTCACTTTTCATGGTTATCGGTCAACCTGTTTTGGAATTTTCTCACTCTTCAACATACGATATGTATAGGCGTTGGTATGTATGAAGTTGATAAACGATAGGGAATAACATGTGAATTATGTAAAACAAAAGTGAATAGAGAAAATAGTATGAATGCAATACATTGTATTTCTGTTTCAAGCATATAGCAAATTGTATCAATTGCATGGTGATGGGCGAGTAGCGAAAGAAGACTGATTGTGTCTCATAAAGGAAGAATTAGTAAAGGAAATTGTGTGAATGTAATACGTTGCATTTATATTTCAGTCATAGAATATTATATGAATTGTATGTTGAAGGTCAAACAGAGGATACATGAATGTGCTACGTAAAAGAAAAGCGAGCAGAAAATCATTTGAAAGTAATACATTGTGTAGTAAAATTGTCAACATCCAATGTATATGATATGAATTGTTTGAGAAGAGTGAGTAGAGAAAGAGATGTGATTGTGTTACCTAATAGTAAGCAGAGAAATCACTGTGAATGTAATATGCAGCATCTCTAATTCAAACATACAGAAAATTGTATGACTTATTTGTAGAAGAGTGAGTAGAGAAAGATATGTGAATGTGTTACGCAAAAGTGAGAGGAGAAAACAGTGTGAGTGTAATAGCATTTCTGCTTCAAACATACAGAACATTATTTTACAATTGGGGATAAAAATGTTTGTGGTGCAAAATCACATTTCTTATGGAAAATTGTTTATAGAAGAGTGAGTAGAGAAAGAGATGTGAATGTGTTACCTGAAAGTGAGAGGAGAAAATGGTGTGAGTGTAATAGTATTTCTATTTCAACATACAGAACATGGTATGACTTATTTTAAAAGTGGGGATAAAAGTGTTTTTTGGTGCAAAATCACGTGTTTTATGAAAAACTGTTTATAGAAGAGTGAGCAGAGAAAGAGATGTGAATGTGTTACCTAAATGTGAGTAGAGAAAACACTGTGAATGTAATATGCATGTATATAAAAATTTAACCAAATCTTTAGAGCCATTTCTGAAATATTGGGAATATACGCAAGAATTGCTGTGTAGAAGCAGGAATAAAAAATGTCATTTTTTGTGTAAAATCGCGTTTTTTCGGGAATTACACCTATATAGATGAACTTAAAAGGTAAAACCCTATCTGAATACAAAATTTGATCAAAATCATTAGAGGCGTTTCAAGTTGCACAGAATATATATACAAGAATTGCTCGTTTAAATATATAAGATAATCCAGGAATGACATATATGAACCAAAATTTGCATCCACCCTTCTTTATAACAGATACAGCAGTTGCTATAATTTTAGAACACTCAAGAAAGCACTTGCGATATTAGAAAATTCACCTATCGCTTCCCTTAAAATACAGTACCTAAAGCTATATACTTTGAAGAACACATACTTGAAATCACGAAGTTCACTTACATTGCATGCCTTAGCTGTTAGCATGCGACTCTTTTTAAATGTAGTGCTCGCAAACATTTCTTCTGAGGACAACTCTTTTAAAAAGATGTAAACACTGAAAATAATTTAATTTAAAAGGTGAGTTCATTAATAACACTGAACAACACTTACAACATATTTTTCCGGGACGTGTTTCGAAGGTTAACTTTCCTCCATTATCAACCGGACAATAACTGGGTTTCCATGGTGTTTCATGGTGCAGATGGTGATGTTTCTTCTGGTGGTGGTTCAATGAACTTACTGGGAAAGTTAACCTTCGAAAAGCGTCCCGGAAAAATATGTTGTAAGTGTTGTTCAGTGTTATTAATTAACTCACCTTTTAAATTAAATTAATTACAACACTGTTTTCAAACTTCTATGAAAGGAAGATACTGAAAATAATGCTTGTGCATCTGAATGCAACACTTTCCCTTTTGAACTACTCATGTAAGCCAGTAGGTTTCAATAATGCCATGGTTCCTAACAGCAAAACGAGTTACAGTATGTAACTGTAAGACACATATCACTGTAAATAAATATCTTGAATATGATTCAGAAGACTCATAACAATAAACAAAACTCCTTTCCTTTTCTGCAGGCATCTCCCACCTTGAACAAAATGATTTGAGATGACTTAATAAACAATCATGATGCAAGGCATATGAGGTTTGCTATCGCTGACAGCAGTGTTTATTTAATTACTGATATCTTAGGCTGCAGACCACTTAAAATATTGTTTCTTGGACAGTCAGCTTCAACATTTCCAGCTCTTTTCAATGGAATACTTTATGACAATGAGCCATTGTTGGATTTGTTGAACACAAAGAGAAAAGTGAAAAGCAAATATTGCGCTAGACAGTGCATTACCGAACTGGGCAATGTCACATCTCTAGGAAAGGTTACTTGCCCTCACCTACCTTTGTTTAGCTCTGCCTCGTGTGCCTTCTTATTCTGTATATCCTTCAGTATTACTTTTGTTGTAATGGAACATGCTGTACCTAATAATGATGGCGGTGGTGGTGACGGTGGTGATGATGATGATAAAATGCACAGAGGAAATACACAAATTTTAAAATCTTTAAATAGCAAACTGTAGTACACATAAAGGCAGATAAGGGCAACAAAATAGTGATAATGACGATGTGGATTATATGTTGTTAGCTAATGCTGGATTTCTGACAATGAAGTCATTAATCCTCTTGCTCTCCAATATTTTTCACTGATGGATGGGGCACTAGAAGTGGCCGGGCATATTTGAAGGTGGTCTCGATCCATTTCCTCTTGCAGATCACATAGAGGACAGAGTGGTGAAGAATATATCCCAATTCTGTTTAAATGTTTTGCCAGACAATCATGTCCTGTAATCAACCTGAAGGTTGCAACTGCTGTTTTTCGAGGATACTCAGGAATCACTGTTTGAATGTTTAGTAGTTCCCATCGTTTATTCTTTGATTTTTCATAGTAATATTTTGCAACAATTTTTTTTGAATTCAAGAGTTGACTAATCTTTTAGCTGCATAAAATGGTAGATTAACTATAGATTTTTGTACACCGCTGGTACCCTTTTTTGCAAGAAAATCAGCTTTCTCATTACCACTCAGTCCACAGTGAGCCGGTATCCATTGGAAGACTAGGTGTTTTTGAAGTGCTGTTAGATGGCTAAGCATCTTCCAACATTCTATAATAGTTTGGTTTTTTGGTGACAACTTGGAAGTAATTGCTATAATTGCTGCCCTGGAATCTGAGAGAATAACTGCTTGCTGAAAATGTGAAATTCTGTACAAAAGATTTTGTAGGGCCATTGGAATTGCTTCAATTTCTCCATCAAAGTTTGTAGTTCCATAACTTAAAGATTTGTAATAGGAAAAGAGGTGACATGTGACTCCAGCACCTGCTCCATCTTGGTTTGATATCAATGATCCATCAGTATAAATATGGAGCCACTCATGTTCTGGAAATCTAGTATGGATTGTCTCTAATGCCAATAATTTTAGAACACTAGTTGGAGTATCACTTTTTTTAACTTCTTCTGTCAGGTGTAAATAATATGTGACGTCTAATGTATGTGTTGGATTGACTTTAGATATGAAGTTTTCCTTTGAATTAGGAAGGTGTACATTCTTCTTGATGTCTTGAATTTTGGAAAGAAAGCTCTCCTGAGTCTTTAGTGTATGTGTAAAATTTCTCTTGTGCCATGTATTGAATGGGAGTCTGATCAACTTTTTGTGTTGAATAAGAGCCGCTTTTTCTATTTCATATTCAATGGGGTATTGGTTGGTTAGTATTTCCATAGCTGCTATTGGTGTGGTTTTGATAGCACCTGTAATTAATCTCAGACTTTGGTTTTGAAAGACTTGAATTTTTTTTTGTGTTTGCTGTTACAAGAACTTCGCTGCAGTAAGTAAATAATGGTTTGATATATACATTGTATGTTGTGATGTGGATTATATAGATGGATGGAAAACCTACTAAGCAGACATGAATAAATACAGAGCAACAATAACCTTATAAAACAAGCTTGCAATATGCTAAATTGCACAGTGAAAGACATTAACATCATCACACACAAAGAAAAACCCAGGATCAAAGTATCAAAGTATCAAAAATATACGACTTGTCTAAAATTCATAAAAATGATGATAGTTTAAACCTATAGTGAACAATATTGATACTCCCACCTACAAATTGGCAAAATGGCTACTCATAAGTTTAATCCAGTCTAAATTTGACAGTCTGAGCATCAGTAACTTACATGAACTGATAAGACTGCCTGAGAAATATCACATTATGTCCAACCAGGGTTGCCAATCTTTAAAAGTAAAATTATCGTACCAGCCACTCTAAATTATAGACTTGGATTCAAAATTATTGTACATCATAAACCAAATGTGCTACTACAATAAAAATATCAGCATAACACTTATGAAAATGTAGCAGTATTGATGTTCATGGTATCCACTTAGAAGATTGATGACCTCAACCAGTGTTACAACTTTAGCATTTATGTTTCTCGCACTATTCATCTGAAACTTCATCTTGAGAGGTAGAACTGGAACTTAAAAATTCAATGCCACACCTGGGATTTGAACCACAGACCCTCCACTTACTAGGCAGGTGCTCTAACCATTAAGCTACTGTGACAACCTACCAGAATGGCATTGAATTCTCAAACCAGTTGGTATTTCTTCTTAACTGTTGCAGCATTATACAAATTTGTTGTTGAGATAAACTTTAACATCTCGGTGACTTGCAGATTTTTGGACCCATTACATTCTTTCATAAGCTGAGACGACAGGATAAGTCCATTTGCTGCATCTTGTGTCAATCTGTTTCTAGTTTTGGTTCTTATTACACCCAATTTAGAAAAAACTTTCACAAGAAGCATTTCTGTGGGACAACGAATTTAATGATAATGCAAACTCCATTCTTTGAAATCAGTATTTCCACCAAGGTGACATGTGGTTAACAGCACTTTAGAAACTGTCAGGTTCACGCATGTTCATTTCACACGGAATATCACTTACTCTGAGTTTTCTCCATTGATCATCAATTTTCTGAACAGTACCTTCTTCATTGAGATTACCAGATCTGGGCACACTGGCAATAAGAGGATAAAGGGTAGGAGGCTTAGTAGGATATGAAATGGTTGCCTTAGAGTGGAGACAGGCCATGAGGGCAAAAGTGGTGTCGCTATTTGTAATTACTTTCATTTCGCTGGTGTGACAAATCAGTGAAAATGATATTTTGCCGGTATCGAACTATCATACATTCAAATTATTGCACACCCCCATAATTATCGTACAGGTTGGCAGCCACCAGTTGTGGCATTGAATTTTTAAGTTCCAGTTCTACCTCTCAAACTTTGCCCACACACGGCTTGTGTGTTTAAAAACACCAACAGTAAGCTTGTTGGCATAAATAAATAATAATTACCATCTGAAGGTTATTTAATCCTGGGATATAAAGTACTTACAATAGTAAGTCACCATTGGGGTAATTTGTCTCTGATGTGAGACTGCCTTTGTGGTTTACCAGGAGAAATACGAACTGGTTTGAGAATTTAATGCCATTCTGGCAGTTTGTCACAATAGCTCAGTGGTAGAGCAGCCGCCCGGTAAGCGGAAGGTCTGTGGATCAAATCCCAGTTGTGGCATTGAATTTTTAAGTTCCAGTTCTACCTTACTGTTGGTTTTTTTAAACACACAAGCCGTGTGTGGGCAATGTTTGGGAGGTAGAACTGCTTAGCAAGTCATCTCCACAGAATAGGTATTTCAGCTTCACCAATATGTGTCCTGTGTAACGACCCAGCAGAAATTAACGAAGACCACTTGAAGACCTGTGAAGCAGTAAGATCAGAAGAAACTACAATTCAAAAATATTGGTAAGCACGAATGCTAATGACTTCATTGCCAGATGCAAGGCACTAAAAAACAGCAACATAATCCACAGTGAGCAGGGACCCACTGCAGTTTTATACATTTTTTGAATGTTGTTAATCTAATTTTGTTCTGTGTTTCTTGTGTTCGCTTATTAAAGGAAATGGAATCATGTACTACTATTGATGCATAGCTGTTGATGATTCAATCCTTAATGATGTAAATATTTTCCCACAATTAAGTAAAAATTGAAGCTATTAACAGTGAAGCAACAAGATTCTAAAATAAGAACAAATTAGAAACTAAAAACTTCACTTATCTTAGTATGTTGATATCCTTTTTTTATTTTCCTGACCCAGGGGTTTCAAGCTATATCCAGCTCATTCTCAAAGTCATATATGCAAAAGTTTATATGACTTTGAGAATGAGCTGGATATAGCTTGAAACCCCTGGGTCAGGAAAATAAAAAAAGGATATCAACATACTAAGATAAGTGAAGTTTTTAGTTTCTAATTTGTTCTTATTTTAGAATTTTCCCACAATGTTGACTCCCAATAATTTTTGCATGAAATTTGGAAACCAGAATGAAGGAACACGTCAGAAACATCAAATACAAAGAAACAGATAAATCAGCCATAGCTCACTAGTTTTGGTCTTGCAGTCATAATATTAACCTAAATATCCAAATTTTAAAACCATCAAAAAATTATTGGGAGTTAACAGTGTGTGAAAATATTTACATCATTAAGGATTGAGATCGGCTGACAAATTTTGACATTTCAATCATCGACTGGTTCAACATCAGGTAACTGTCTCCCCTTTTCTCGTTGCCTGATATGCTGTTCTTCCTATTGGCTAGTTAACTATTAACAGGCACACAAAAGCAATGTAATGTCCTAGACATAGCACTTCTGCCATCTTTGGAGTTATCTTTTAACTGCTTCCTGAACTCATGGCACTTGACACTCAATATGTTATTAGCAATGATCCATAGCACCATTGTAAACAAAAATTAACATTTTGTCAGAAGTGGCACTTAGCACCAATGTCATTTCAATAACGCAATCATTAAAACAGTATGTTAATCTTTTTAAAATTGATTTACGTCAGACCTTTCCTTAAACTTTGTTGGCAATTAATTAAAATACTTATACCCTACACAAATATTTTCATTTCCAAAAGCATCCCTGAATGATATATTAGAAAAAAAATAATTTCATCTAAGAGTTGAATATCTGCTTATATCTGAAAAGTAGAACCTAAACTGAAAAATTCAATGCCAGAGCCAGAATTTGAACCACAGGTCTGCTTTAAGCACAGCTGCTCTTAACAATTGAGCTACCAAGGCAACATGCTGGCATGGCCTTAAGTTCCCCAACTGATTTGCATTTCCTAACTCAAATCCTAGCTATGTTTTGATTCTATGCTTCAAAGTTTGCTACATACGGTTTGTCTGTGTAAGAACAATCAATAATCACTGATTGGCCAGATATTCTGTGCACATCTTTATTTAGCTGAGAGGATTCGTTTCACTAAATTGCTTTTCGACATACAAAATAATACAATTTATGTATATACAAAAATAGTAGTATTTTAAGTTGTTTAAAGTATTGTTTACATGGCTTGAATCTATTAATTTGAGCTAGAAGTCTTATTGTCCTTTGCTACAGTAAAAATATCTGCATGAAATTAATTTTTTACTTTCTCTACTGGTAAGTAGGGGAAGTATTGTAGTCCACCCAAAAATTTGATGTCGATATTTCACCGGAAATATATGTTTTGAGACCTCCTGAATAATAAATAATAAAAAAAAAAATCATTTTTAGAAAAAGGTAGGTGTGTGTGTGTGTGTGTGTGTGTGTGCGTGTGCGTGTGCGTGTGTGTGTGTGTGTGCGTGCGTGCGTGCGTGGGTGCGTGCGTGTGTGTGTGCGTGCGTGTGTGTCTGTAAGTCTGTGGACAGCATAACTCAAAAACGAAAAGTAGGTTAAAAACCAAAGTTGGTATTTAAATTTAATGTTTAAAGATTTTGAAGAAAATAGCCCCACCCTAAACTACGCTTTACATGGCAAATTTTTTGAACACTTTAATTTTCTTGAAAATGGCTCTAATGATTTTGATCAAATTGCCACATGTTTGAGATATTTTGATGACAAATGAAATATAGATCTTGAATTTTCTGGCTGTAGTCCCTGTAATCGTATTTACTCTGGACGACTTTTGCATAACTGGCAAACCATTAGAGATAAACCAAATCATACTATACAAAAACATGTAGATCTTGCTAAAATACACAATTTATGTCTGAATAAATTTTCTTGTAGGGTGAACCATTTCAGAGATATTCCTTGTTATGTGTGTGAGTTTCAGAAAACTTAAAACTTTCATGAAATGGAACATCGTTGTTCCTTTTTCTATATGTTTAGTGTGCAAAGAGAACGGAATCTCAGAGCTTTAAAAGATTTGATTATCGCACAAAGCCTACTGTATTGTCACCGCGCCCGCCGTATCTAATTGCCGACAACCGCAGTGTCACCCATCGCATTATTGTCGGCACTACCGCAAAGGAGCCGAAGGAAAGAGACGGAGAATGGCCGCATTGTTGGGGCGCTTGCCGAAAGAGAGAAAGTGATAGAGGCTTCTAGAACTGTCTGCTTTGTGTTTCACCGCTAAATAAGTGAACGTTCCAGAAGCTTCCAGAATAGTGCCTGGGAGATATAAATAGCGGTAAAGTGTGAGAAGAGTCAGTCAGACGTACGTGAAGCGTTGAGTAGTGCCGACGGAGAACAGTCAGACGTATGTGAAGGTTGAGTAGTCGTGCCGACGGAGACGGACAGACGATGTGGAGAGTTGTGCCGACGGAGAAGAGTTAGTTCTTTGTGTTACGAGTTCGGAGCCGTGCTGTTGGAGAATCGGAAAAGACTTTCTTGTTGTTGCAACGAGTGTACAAAGTTACTGTTTACGGAAATAAAAGTGTTTATCTCGACTACATCTGTCTACTTTACTACACACAACCAAAATAAGTCACACTGGTGTCAGAAGTGGGATCCGTCGAATTGCTTCTAGTTTCATTACATCGTCAGAAGTTGCAACGTTAGAACCAAGATGGTGGGAGATTCGGAAACCAGGATGATGGCAATGATGAAAGAATTATTTGCCAAAATGGAAACGTCATACGACAACCTCGTTGCCAAAGTGAAGACGGCAAACGACAACCTCTTTGCCGAGCTGAAAGAAGAAATAAAGACGAGACACAACCTCGCTGCCGAGCTGAAAGAGATGAAGACGGCAAACGTCAACCTCGTTGCCAAAATGAAGACGAGAAACGACAACCTCGCTGCCGAGCTGAAAGAGATGAAGATGGAGCTATTGGTGAAAATTGACGGCGAATTGATTGGCGTGACGGAAGACGTGGAAGAACTCGGCGAAAAGGTGGAAGACCTCTGCCAGCATGCGGACGTCGTGGAGGACGACGGGGAACGTCTTGGCGCCCTGGTAGTAAGAGTTGACGAGAGCGTCAAAGTACTGGATGCCAGGGGCAGACGGAATAGCGCGGAGCCGGAGAGGGAGCACCTAGTGGCCGAGGCGACAGTCGCGCCCGTTTCGGATGATATGAGAGAAGACGTGGAACAACTCGGCGAACTGATTGGCGTGACGGAAGACGTGGAACAACTCGGCGAACTGGTTGGCATGACGGAAGACGTGGAACAACTCGGCGAACTGGTTGGCATGACGGAAGACGTCGAACAACTCGGCGAACTGATTGGCGTGACGGAAGACGTCGAACAACTCGGCGAACTGATTGGCGTGACGGAAGACGTCGAACAACTCGGCGAACTGATTGGCGTGACGGAAGACGAACAACTCGGCGAAAAGGTGGAAGACCTCTGCCAGCATGTGGACGTCGTGGAGGACGACTGGGAACGTCTTGGCGCCCTGGTATTAAGAGTTGACGAGAGCGTCAAAGTACTGGATGCCAGGGGCAGACGGAATAGCGCGGACCCGGGGAGGGAGCACCTAGTGGCCGAGGCGACAGTTGCGCCCGTTTCAGATAACGAAAATGTACGTCTCGGGGAAGACAAAGGGGCAGTTCAGGGACGTCGTCGGGGATCCTCTGGAGGAGTGTGTCGGGTACGCAACCAACCAGGATACGACGTGGAGGACGATCAGCAGGGAAGCGCACAAGCAAACGAGCATCACGCGAGAACCGACTTGGCATGTGACATGGGGGGACCGTCGGAGCCATCCAATCACCTGACGCATAGTGCCGTGAACGGAAGAAGGGTGGACATCATCGTGGACGGCAGGATACAGGAGAGGCCGTGCCGAGCACGAGTGAACACGAGTGCAGCGGTGGACGCGACTCGCGCGGATGTGGTGGGGTTTGTTGCCGGACCCATCGGAAGCAAGGTGGCTGCGAAGGTGCGCCAGAGAGGTCGGCGGACACGGTACCCAATGAGCCGTTTCCAAGTGCGCAGGATGGCCCGTCAACACACCAGGAAGAAGGGCAACTGGACGAGGGCCCGCCAAGACCGGCGGTACTGTTGCAGAATTTCGAAGCAGGATGGCATACGTCGTCCTACCCGGACCAAGGGACACTATCCAACAGCGATACCTAGGATCGTGCCTCCTGGAGAAGAGGTTCGATGGGTTAGTCCACCGGGGCGCAAGGGAGATGCCGCAGTGATAGTGCTGGTCGGGACGACCAGCTCTGAGGAGGGAGCAGTGTCACCGCGCCCGCCGTATCTAATTGCCGACAACCGCAGTGTCACCCATCGCATTATTGTCGGCACTACCGCAAAGGAGCCGAAGGAAAGAGACGGAGAATGGCCACATTGTTGGGGCGCTTGCCGAAAGAGAGAAAGTGATAGAGGCTTCTAGAACTGTCTGCTTTGTGTTTCACCGCTAAATAAGTGAACGTTCCGGAAGCTTCCAGAATAGTGCCTGGGAGATATAAATAGCGGTAAAGTGTGAGAAGAGTCAGTCAGACGTACGTGAAGCGTTGAGTAGTGCCGACGGAGAACAGTCAGACGTATGTGAAGGTTGAGTAGTCGTGCCGACGGAGACGGACAGACGATGTGGAGAGTTGTGCCGACGGAGAAGAGTTAGTTCTTTGTGTTACGAGTTCGGAGCCGTGCTGTTGGAGAATCGGAAAAGACTTTCTTGTTGTTGCAACGAGTGTACAAAGTTACTGTTTACGGAAATAAAAGTGTTTATCTCGACTACATCTGTCTACTTTACTACACACAACCAAAATAAGTCACAGTATTCTAATATTCCCCTTACACCTACAAGGAAATAAGCAATAAGATAATGTGTACAAATGTTTATCTCAACTAACACGAAGATATAGGAATAAGAGTTTGTAAGAATGGTTAGTACAAGAGTAGAGAAGGACATGTGAGTGCAACACATCAGATTTTTAATGTAGATCCCCATACATCCCCACAAATTATAAATGTGAATGAAATAATGGAATATACTGTATGAACCATTTAAAAAGGAGCAAAGACTATAACATTTCTGCTGAACTAACATATTTCTAGTTATTGTAGAAAGAAGTATCTTCCGGGCTGTTATGCCGTGGTCTGCTGGAGATCTGTCTTCCAGACGTTTCATTTACAACTGCAGTAAACATCCTCAGTGGCGTTGTCGAAGTCTCCTCGTGGAAGGTATCACTGCGACTGATGCGTCGACTGTCTGTGGGGCTCCATTTATACCATGCGCAACGGGCGCTGATTGGCCCGAGGCGTCCAGAGGCATGGTGGCTGGTGGAGGGGGTTCTATCTCTCTTATGCTGCTGGTCTCTTCTGATTGGCTTACCTTGCTATCCTGCTTCTTATGATGTTCTATGACCGGATGCCAGTTGCTGTTTAATCTTAAGGCCTCTTCCTTCTTATTAAAGTTGTTAGGGTGCTTGTAAATTTCAATAGCCTCTCGCTGTAGTCGGGCATGGTAATGTATGGTAGATGCAAGGATGCGCGTATCCTGGAACGTAATACTGTGTTCACCGACTGCATGAATGGCATGTTCAGCGACCGCAGACTTATCAGTTTGGCCCAGGCGGCAGCTTCTTTTGTGTTCCGTGAGTCTGGTCTTAACACTGCGCTGAGTAGTTCCAATGTAAACTGAGCCACAACCACAAGGAATACTGTATACTCCAGCCGATGACAAAGCTTCTCGGGGATCCTTGGGTGATCGTAGTAAACTGCTTAACTGTCTGGTGGGTTTAAAGATCGTCTTGACGTTATGTCGCTGTAATATGCGATCAATTCGGTCAGTGACATTTTTAAAGTATGGTAGGAACACAATGCCCTTACTTTTGGGCTGATCTGGATTCCGGATGACAGGTTGAGCCTTAGGAGGCCGGCAAGCTCTTCTTACTTCTTGGATTGAATAGCCATTGGAAAGTAGTGCTTGTTCTAAGTGGCCAAGTTCTTGTTTTAAGAAGTGCGGCTCACAGATGCGGGAAGCACGGGTTGCGTCTTGATTGTGCAATGATCAAGACGCTTGCAACCCGTGCTTCCCGCATCTGTGAGCCGCACTTCTTAAAACAAGAACTTGGCCACTTAGAACAAGCAGTACTTTCCAATGGCTATTCAATCCAAGAAGTAAGAAGAGCTTGCCGGCCTCCTAAGGCTCAACCTGTCATCCGGAATCCAGATCAGCCCAAAAGTAAGGGCATTGTGTTCCTACCATACTTTAAAAATGTCACTGACCGAATTGATCGCATATTACAGCGACATAACGTCAAGACGATCTTTAAACCCATCAGACAGTTAAGCAGTTTACTACGATCACCCAAGGATCCCCGAGAAGCTTTGTCATCGGCTGGAGTATACAGTATTCCTTGTGGTTGTGGCTCAGTTTACATTGGAACTACTCAGCGCAGTGTTAAGATCAGACTCACGGAACACAAAAGAAGCTGCCGCCTGGGCCAAACTGATAAGTCTGCGGTCGCTGAACATGCCATTAATGCAGTCGGTGAACACAGTATTACGTTCCAGGATACGCGCATCCTTGCATCTACCATACATTACCATGCCCGACTACAGCGAGAGGCTATTGAAATTTACAAGCACCCTAACAACTTTAATAAGAAGGAAGAGGCCTTAAGATTAAACAGCAACTGGCATCCGGTCATAGAACATCATAAGAAGCAGGATAGCAAGGTAAGCCAATCAGAAGAGACCAGCAGCATAAGAGAGATAGAACCCCCTCCACCAGCCACCATGCCTCTGGACGCCCCGGGCCAATCAGCGCATGTTGCGCATGGTATAAATGGAGCCCCACAGACAGTCGACGCATCAGTCGCAGTGATACCTTCCACGAGGAGACTTCGACAACGCCACTGAGGATGTTTGCCGCAGTTGTAAATGAAACGTCTGGAAGACAGATCTCCAGCAGACCACGGCATAACAGCCTGGAAGATACTTCTTTCTACAATTTAGACACCGGCCGTGAAAGCCTACGTAGCTTTATATTTCTAGTTACCTTGGTTGTACAACTTGTCGAACATCCTCAACATCCTCTTCACTTTCAGTCTCTGTATCACTTGCCATATGGTTTCTTCTTCTGGAAGGCATTTCAAAACCTCCCTCACTTATCTGTATGCCTAACACAGCCTCTATAAGTGCATCTGATGTACTGAATGGTAATCCAGTTTGTTCTACTTTACGCCTCAGAGCCATTTTAATACGAGATGCATCCAACCCCACCTGTAGAGCAGCCTGTAAGTCAATACAATAGGCATATCTTTATTGTTTATCTGGTATATGCAGTTATCATAGGTTTTATTAGAGAAGCCTTAGTCATTAAAGTGGAATATAGAGTGTCCCCAACCATAAGGGACAAAATTATACACATGACGGAGACTTCCAAACCAAACATTTTGACATACAAAACCATTGGTCGGGAATGAATATTTTGGATGCCACATGATCTTGATGAACAATTTTGCAAGAGGCTTTAATTTTGACACTCATAATCGGCCTGAATCTTACAGCAGGTGTTCAAAGTGGTGACCACCTCCTCAATACATGCATTACAACCGAAACAGTATATATCACCTTGCAATATTAATAATATAAGTGGATTCTAAAGTAAGAACAAATTAGAAACTAAAAACTTCACTTATCTTAGTAATATTGCACCAAGAACTTGCAATATTACTAAGATAAGTGAAGTTTTTAGTTTCTAATTTGTTCTTACTTTAGAATCTTGTTGCTTCACTGTTAATAGCTTCAATTTCCTTAGTTAATATAAGTGGAGCTTTTAATTTCTAATTTGTTCTTAATTTAGATTCTGTTGCTTCACTGTTATTAGTTTCAATTTTTCCTTAATTAATAAACAGTATATATTTGTCCCCAGAGCTAATTAAATTAATCATGAACTTGACTTTATTCACAAATGTATTTGACTCTGTCCCTTATCTTTCTTTCATTGCCAAGATTGTCTATTTATAAGGGTGATAATTATTGTTAAATGTTATTTTTCAGTTGTATTTATTTAATTAAGGGTTGTTTTGTATTTCATGTCAGAAATGTCAAAAAGTCAAATTAATATCGTTTTCTTAGCAAATTCAAGATTATAGCAAAAAACGAACTACGTCATAAAATGACATCACAAGTAAGCATAAATAAGTGAGAAAATTATTTATTTATGCCAACAAACTTACTGATGGTGGTTTTAAACACACAAGCCGTGTGTGGGCAATGTTTGAACACGTCATCTTAGTGACGCAATGATATAATATTTCTATTACTCTGTTGCCTTTGAACAGAACAGAACAAAAGTCTTTCTCATGTGTGGTTCAATTAATCAATGTGATTGTTTAACAATAATTGAATATTAGTGGACCAAGGTTAAGAAGTGAGGAAATAACTATTGACTAATTTGATTACGAAAAGTTAATTTATATACTCTGTATTCATTAATACAACACAATTAAATCGAGGAAACATAAAAAGATAGATGACGCATTTAACGAAATTTCATTAAATATTTCAATACAGAATCTCAATCGTGCTAAGAAAAATAAATTAGCTAAAACTAAACAGTTTTAAATTGTGCTCACATTCAAAGACAGTGGTAATCTACAAAGGTGCAAATAAAAATTCAACAATCAAAGAAGTCGAGTCTAATAATTCATCTCACCCTGTACTGTGACCCGAGAGAGTAAGAGTCTCATCAATAGCTTCCATCATAACATAAAATTTAACGATGAAGTCATTCAAAACACCTTTTAAAAAAAACTGCACCATAATGGCACACCATTTTGCTACACTCTCTTCAAAACCCCTGGTGTATGCTACACAATGACAGTGACAGCTAAAACCCTAGCAAGCAGTTTCTATTGGAGCACACCAACATCCGCATGAGACACCATAAGAAAACGTCCAGAGGATTGAGATTCAGCGATCATGCTGGCCACAGTACAGGACCTCCCCTTCTACTCCAGCAATTAGGATAGGTATTGTTCAGGTGAGTACAGATGTCATGTTTGAAGTGGGAAGAAGTCCCATCATTTTGGTGTCACATCCTCTTGTGGACAACAAGTGGTACAGTGTCCAACAACTCTGGCAACCCATCTCATAGGAACACAACAATCCTGTACAATTCTTGGCCACATGTTAGTGCCAGTAAATTTCTGCTGGTGACCAGACACATGGAGAGCATGTGAATTGTCACTCTAGATATGGCTAATGCAGCAGTTGAATATATCATCATGATGAAAACAGCCTCATCAGTGAACAATTCAGGCTGTAGAAAGTTTGGTAATGCTACAGTGTTGTGTAATCCATTGACAGAATTGTACTCTGGGTTGAAAATTATTTGGCCCCAGTGCTTGTACCTGTAAGCTATGATACGGGTACAATTGTTGCTCCTTTAGCACTTTCCACACAGGAGCTTTAGAAACATTAATCTCACGGGCAAGTCAATGGGTACCTATTGATGGCTTGTCTGCCACATGATCCAACACCATCTCTTCAAATTCTGGGTCTTGAACGACTGTTTTTCTCCCTGGCCATCTCTCTGTGACTTTAATGTGCTCGTCTCTCTAAGTTCCTATCCGCAGCAGTAAATGTCTTCCAATTCAGATGATGTCTGTTGGGAAACTTCTTTTGGTACACTCGTTCGGCTCTCTGGGCACTACATCTGTCGTACCGTACATTAAATGCATGTCAGGAAGTTCCTCTGGTGAGTAACACTGCCTCTTTGACAGTCAGTCATGCACTGTACACAAAACAAATAAGAAATGAAAGTGCCAGGCAGTTGGTTATGCAAAGCCAACAATAACAATAAACAAAAGTGCTGGGCAATTTGTTATGAAAATTAAAGCAGCTTTAGAAATGTCCCTCACATTGACTTTTAAGATTGGATGGTATACAAAATATTAACTTCTGACCACATATTTCTTATGTCAAAATACTCAGTTAAGAAGTCTCTATCATCTGTATGATTTTATTTTGAGCCTAAAGGTTGGGGACACCAATATATATATAAAAGGGTGGTGTGGATTAGTGGCAGACCTGTCCCTCTTTATGAAAAACTAAAATAGCACAAGAGAACCATTTTTTTCATATGTTGAGCATCACCATATACAATTGTTTGATATTTTGGAGAGCTCTAAATCCACAAAATTTGATGCATTTGGAATTTTACATTTCACTTTTTTGTACCCTAATTGCATGCTACCAAATTCAAGAGGCCTGTATAACAGAGATGCAGAAAGCCAAAAGCATCTAAGATTGGTGGAAAAACACATTCCTAAAATGGCACCATCTAAGAGAAAAAGGTGTGCATATTTCAGAAGTGTATGGTATGCCACAAAAAGGATATATGCAAAGCAACTATGATTTGTGATGATTGCCCTCATGTCACTGATGATCACTCAAAAGGTAAGCTTGAAATATTTTATAGACTTTATTTAAATTTAATGTAGCAGTCTTAAAACATGGATTGAAAATCATTAACTTTACGGCCCTTGCGGGATGTTCATACACATCCATTTTGCTTGGGTCCAGTTTATACTGGATTACATGCCTATATTGGGAAAGAGATTAACAATGTCCTTACTGGCACTTTTCTTGCAAAAACTGATCCTGAAATCAATAATTTTACCACTAACAGAATCATAGAGGTAAAACTTGTTACTGTTGGCTAATGTTGGATGTCTGACAATGAAGTCATTAGTCCTCTTGCTCTCCAATATTTTTCACTGATGGATGGGGATGGAGCGCCAGAATTGGCCAGGCCTTTGAAGGTGGTCTTGGTCCATTTCCTCTTGCAGATCACATAGAGGACACAGTGGTGAAGAATATATCGCAATTATAGGCTAAAATTATGTAGCTATTACCATGGGCGTCCCGAAGGGGGGGCAAGGGAGGGCCGCGGCCCCTCCTTGGAAATTAATGAACTTAATGTGCTGACTATTTTAATTTTTAGGTAAAGAACAATTTCTATTTAGCGCAAATTTATATGGTTATCCGCAACAAATACTATAACTTTTGACAACAAAATAATAAATTAATATTATCTGATTGCAAAATTCTAACATTTGACTCCCCCCTGGAAAAAAGTCTGCCGACTTTCATGGCTATTACTTAAATCTACTTGTAGAATAAATTTTAGAATATTTATATACATTTTAATTTAAAAGGTGAATCAATTAATAACACTAAACATCACTTACAACATAATTTTCCGGAACCCATTTCGAAGGTTAACTTTCCTCCATTATCAACTGGAAAATTCGAAACGCGTTCCGGAAAATTATGTTGTAAGTGCTGTTTAGTGTTATTAATTGACTCACCTTTTAAATTAAATTGATTATAACAACACTGTTTTCAAACTTCTATGAAAGGAAGATATTTATATACATGTTTGGCAGCATTCAATAGCATTTCTAATGCCGATGTCCCACGGTCCAACTTTTCGGTCCAAAGCATTGTGTACAACAAAAGTGCATCATGAGACATTGAATGTTGGATACAATTTTGTTCCATACAATTTTATCCTATTTTTTGTATACAATGTGATCGAGTTGCATTTGAAAATAGCTAACCAGCATCGGTAACGAAACAATAGGGCAGATTCTGCATGCAACGTGTAGTCAGCTGTTGTGTATGTACGCCTGGTGGCTCTTTTAATGTGATGGATATTTTAATAAATATAAAAATAAAATATGGTGCTCTCTAAAAATCGGTTACTATACTGCTATTGCTCTATCAATATATTAAATATTGGAGAGCAAGAGGATTAATGACTTCATTGTCAGAAATCCAGCATTAGCTAACAACATATTTTAATAAAACGTTAAATTTTTTCTGTAAGATTCATTAATGATTTTTCGTTACCATTAACATCTATTACTGAGATGGTTATTGCATAGCTATATTTCATAAATAATAAGAAATCACGTTAACAGTGTGATTAAATTTTATGTTATGAAATGAGTTCAAATCTCCTGTCCATCCATACTAAAATTAAAATCATTACAACTGTCCCTTACCTCTTTCACGTTTGTCTCATATTTGCGTCTTGGTGTGTATTTTGCCTTTGATACGATGTAAAAGGCTGTGAAATAAGTCTTTGTCAATTTGTAGAAAATTGTGATAGTTTTCTGGGCCCTCTAAACTCAATCTGTTTTGTAGTACACCCAATATATCTTAGTCCGTGTCCTGTTTTCTTCTTTCTAACTATGACCGTGTCCACCAATGTCTTTTACTTCTAATACATCTTTTCTTCTTACTTAGACTCATGGAAATATATCTCAAACCTATACTTAATGTAGCAATCCTAAATTAATATTCACGTTCACCATGTTGATTTTCCACACTTGCTAGGTGAACTGTCATTTGCATTGGACCAAAATGTATCATAGTGTGACAGACACTGTTTTTTTGTATGCAGTTCCACTGGATACAAAAAGTTTGGTCAAAAAAGTTGAACCATGGGACACAGCTTAACATAATTTGTTAATTATAATACTTACAACTGCAGGAGCCATTCCCATTAGAGCCTGTAGCTCTTGTTCTGTGACATCACGCAGTTTGTGTGTTTCCTGTCTTGGTTCATCTCCAGTAGTTCCTTCTCCTCTTCCAGCTTCCTGCAACATGTCACATTGCACTTTTTGCATCAGACACTTAAGATTTTTAAGAAAGAAACAACAGGCCAGTAAACCCCATGTACTTAATGCAATCCTATTTAAAAAGGGTTAATGTAATAAACACTTACTGCTGGCAGTAGTGGTGGCCTTCTTGCTATTGCATCTTGGATAAAATCAACCCCTTTGGCAAGCCGTACAAATGCACAACGTGGAAACCAACGAGCATGTTCTGTCCATGGATCATCATTAGGATCCCATTGTCGCAAGCCACCATCACAATGAAAGCATCTGACTTGATCATTAACACCTGAAAGACAACACTCTGTGCCAATATATCTATCATTTAAAACAAACCATTCATTTACTTCCCATAAAACATGAGTTATATTACTTATTACATACACCAGATGGAAGGTGCTGTTTCGGTTACACGTTAACCAAGGATACAATACACAAATTATTATATTTTTATTTTGGCGAAAGTTCCTTATTGACAATAATTGTATTAGACATATTTATTACACTCATCATGTAGAATACCTGGTTAACATATGGGAATGCAAGACCTTCTACCCGGTATACATTATATATTACTTATTTTACTTTAATAAGAAAAACTTCAGCCCACCTTTACAGTATTGGGGTAGCATGAATATCTGAGTTTGAATCTCAGCAGGGGTGAGTTCTCTGGATAATATTTTTCCAAATTTAAAACAATTTTTGTAAAATTGGGAATTCAAAAGAAAACATTGAAACACTGGACAATGTTGTAAAAAACTGAGTTAGAAAAACTGAAGCTAAAACAGAAGACAAACTAGCCCAGAGAGTAAATATTAGAAATAGAAGCACTATTAACAGTGAAGTATTCTTCATGTTTGAGCTCAATTTTCTTTTAGTCACTTTATTTATACTTCCCTTCACTGTAAATGACCCAACAGCTGAGTTGAGACTGAATAATCTTGAAAATGTTTCAGTTTTTCCAACATTTTAAAATGAAGGTGAGTGTAAATAAAGTGACTCAAAAAGAAATTAAACTCAAAACATTGCCCATTTTTGTGAAACTGTTGAATAATAATAAGTTTCACAAGATGATGCAAGATTGTATATAAAGGTTAAAAATACATATGGTCTAAATTTTTAAAGACAAATGTCAGCAATGGAGGAACTGTAGCTAACATACTCTTACAGACTTGATAATAGGCAACAAGTTTAAAAGCATTATATTTATTATATTTGTATTGCTTCACTGTCAATAGCTTCAGTTTTTTCATTTTGTATAATTTTTCTTACATACCAACATGGTAAAAGCCAGACTGCGCTAACTGCTGTGGTGTTTGTTGCATGCCCATTGGCCATTCTGTGTATGTGCGCAGTCGAGATTCTACAGTAGAGTATTCTGGATGACGTGGGCCACGATGTGTATGTATACCCAATTCAGCCATATCAGTTCCAATACTAAGGCCATCAGATCCTTCAAAATTGACACAGAATCAGATAAGAGAATCTTTAACTGGTGCTTAAAATGGGAAGTACATATAATATCAATAATAATGTTTAATTCACACAAAATTAAATCTTAATATGCTAAAAAATATTAGAGCTTACGATCTTGTGAATGGGATGTGCTTGGTTCATCTGCCAACGGTATATTGCCCACAGGAATGTTGAGTACAAATGGACATGATGGAAAGTGTCTACGATGTTCAGTGTCAGGATTATCTCCTGCTTCCCAGTGTCCTACTACTCCAGAGCAGAATGCACATTGCACCTTTATTAGAAAATAAAAACCACATATCAACGGAAATCATTATCAGAGAGTGCTGAATCAGACTTCAAAAAGTCATATTCATGATTGGGAGTTAAACCAAAGATCTTCAGCTTTCTCTGCCAATGCTTTATTGATGAACTACCCTGATGAGATGATTTAACTGCATTAAATACATCAGCATGAAAAACTGGCCTGTGGTTTGAGTCCTGATCATGGAATTTAATTTTTCACATTGGATTTAACTTTCCACTCATTTCGTGTGTGTGTGTGTGTGCGTGTGCGTGTGCGTGTGTGTGTGTGTGTGTGTGGGTGTGGGTGTGTGTGTTATTATGTTAATATGCTTTTATTTACAGTTTGTATTAAGAATGCCCTTGCACTTTAGGGTAAAAAAATTCAGATGAGTTATATGGAGGGCAGGGGGACTCATATGTTGGAAGGACTGGGTTTGAGGGGGTACAACAGTTTAATGAATCCAGTTTATTATTGAAAACTCCATAAAATTGTGGTGCTGGAATAATTTCATAAGTAGGTACCGTGGTAACTATAAGGGGTGCTTCTGGGGGTAGTGTCTCTGTGCATGGCACTATCTTAAAAAAGGAAAGAAATACTATTTTAAATTGTTGTACATATCATGACTGCTTAGCAAGTCATCTCTACAGAATAGGTATCTCATCCTCACCAATATGTGTCCTGTGTAACGATCCAGCAGAAATGAACGAAGACCACTTGAAGACCTGTGAAGCATTAAGATCAGAAGAAACTACAGTTCAAAAGTATTGGAAAGCACGAATGCTAATGGCTTCATTGCCAGATGCAAGGCACTAGAAAACAACAAATTGTTGTACATTCTGAATGCAGTCACGCTTACTATTCTTCAAGGCACAATGAAATGTGTTACTAAGCAGCACAAACCACAGAAGCTGAAGAAAGCAACAAGTTGTAAGTTTGTAACACTATTACTATTCTTTGGATTTGTTCCATTAAAATTTAAGATTTACAGCATTGTGGACCTTCACTCTAGACACTAGTGGTAAGTGGAGGGGTAAGGCCAAATCTGTGCCAGTTAGTATCTGACATGGCTATCATTGGCAGCAAATGACGATTACCAAGTAATGTACACCTGATACTCACTACTTGCAGTGTAAAAGTTTGGAGAAAACTGTGTTCTGTTATATCTCATTCGTCATTTATTTCCCATTGTTCATACTTAAAATTCAATCATTGTTTTCTAATAACGTTATCGGAAGTACAGGAAATGATTAAAAGAGAATTTTACTTCTGCTAGCAACTAAAAATGTTAAGCATGCCGTTATTGTGATATATTTTCAATTGGATTTAGTTCATGTGTTTGGAAACATTAAGGTACAGCTTGTCTAAAACATCCTAACATTCCCCCACTCCTGAAGCAAAGATGCGTAATAGCACTGAGCAGTCCACTTGCATAAAAGAGAATTGGGGTCTGTCTTCCAGTTGCCGTGAGTGACAAGTTCATCTGTTGTATATGTGACTGCCTCCAAGTTCTGATAATCTTTTAGTCACTTGTTGCCCCATCACTCTCAACACTTCCTCGCATTTCTCCTCACTTGCGCATATGGAGTGTCAGGACGTTTTGACAAGCTGTAGCTATGTGAGTACCCAAAGTTGACATGTTGCTCAGTAATCTATTTGTAAATTTTATGGTAGTAAGACATTTGTTTGAGAAAAAATCTTGTGTTGCACTCACATGGCTTTCTCTACTCTTGTACTAACCATTCTTACAAACTCTTCCTGTATCTTCTTCGTGTTAGTTCAGATAAACATTTGTACAAATTATCTTATTGCTTATTTCCTTGTAGGTGCAAGAGGAATATTAGAATACAATAGGCTTTGAGTGATAGTCAAATCTGTTAAAGCTCCAAGGTCCTGTTCTCTTTGCACGCTTAACATATAAATAAAATGAACAACTATGTTTCATTTCATGAAAGTTTTAAGTTTTCCGAAGCTGACACAAATAAGAAGGAATATCTCCGAACTGGTTCACTCTAAAAAAAAATTTATTAAGACATAAATTGTGTTTTAGCAAGATCTATATTTTTTGTATAATAAGATTTTGTCTATCTCTTATGGTTTACGAGTTATTCAAAAGTCATCCAGAGTAAACAGGACTACATAGGCTATAGCCAGAAAATTCAAAATATACATTTAATTTGTCATAGAAATATCTTAAACATATGATATTTTAATCAAAATAGTTAAAGCCGTTTTCACAAAAATCAGAACTTTCGAAAAATTTTCCAAGTAAAGGGCGGCTTAGGGTAGGGCTATTTTCTTCAAAATCTTCGTGTCGCATCCTTGAAAGACATTAAAATTAAATACCAACTTTGGTTTTTAACTGACTTTTCGTTTTTGAGTTATGCTGTCCACAGACTGACAGACACGGACCTTTTCCTAAAAATGCTTTTTTTTTTTTTTTTTTTTTTTTTGGTTTCGGGGGTCTCAAAACACATATTTCCGGTGAAATCTTGACATCAAATTTTTGGGTGGAATACAATACTTCCTCTACTTACCAGTAGAGAAAGTAAAAAGTGTGCTAAACTTTCTAGTCCAACATGTGATTAATTCTGTGTTGTCATTGTAGGTGGGTGCTTAGAGCCAATCAATGAGCAGTGAAAAAAGTCACTGGTGGTGGTAGTGGCAGTGTATGTATTACATCAATAATTGAGGATCATTTCAACCATTTCTTTCATTCACCACTGGATATCCCCTACCTGATTGTTAAATTAGGTACGTTAATCATTTAAAAAAAAAAATCAGCAAAGTAATCCTGGCACTACTGCTACATTCATACTTCAGCTGCCACTGAATAATATGAATATCTTATTCACTTTGAAAAATGATGAATCACATTCTAAAGGTCTATTTACTTTTGTCTTTTTCATGAAAGCTGAAATTGTAATAATTAGTGAATGAATGTAAATTATTTCTATGCATGGGTGTTGGTAGACGTTTTTCACATATTAGAAGTTTGCAATCATGATTGTTCTGCTGTCAAAGGTTATAGTATTTGTTGCAGATAACCATATTAATTTGTACTAAACAAATATTGTTCTTTACATCAAAATTAAAACAACAGTCTACTAGTAATTCACTGCACATTAAATTCATTAATATCCAAAGGGAGGCCGAGGCCACGGCCCCCCTCCTCCCATCTTCACGACGCCCATGTTTCTGTGCATTGTAATTATACCGCTTGCAAAAGTTAAAGGCATGTGAACGCTGGCCAATGCTCAAGCAGAGCGCTGTTGCCAAGCGTAGTGCGTGTACCGGCAGAGGTTCTGTACATAACAGTGTGTGAGATGTATGCACCACATTCGGCAGCGCTGATAGGAGGGGCAAGCGTAGGATTCGCTGGAGTCCGAGGTACGCCCCGCCTCCATATGCCTATAAGTTTTGCGAAGATTATAGCAGTACTCAACTTGGAATTGGAGCCTGGAATACTACAAAAATAATAAAATTTCACTGGCCACTGGGAAAAAATTCAGAGCAAACATCTTACATTTCCTTAGTATTTACAAAATCACATATCACATTTTTAGTTGAGCATCAAATAGTTGGTACTAAGCATTACATGAATTAAGGATATAATTTTGATTAACATGCATCATGTCTTATTTTCTTTGTGTATGCTTACTGTCTTTTAAGCAGACAATGATGAAAGTGTAAAATGTATGTGCAATTGAACTTAGGGGTTTACGACTAAAAATATCTAATATTAATTCTCAAGGCTAAAGGAAGAAAAATGAAAATCTCAATCCTATACTAGATTCAAACCCAGGCCTGCTGCATGAGAAATAGAGTATTACTTTTACTAGTAAGAATGTTTCAAGATTGACAGTGATTCAACTTTGTGCACTATGCCTGTTATCTTTTCCTCAGTGTACACGTTGCCTGGGGAGGGATCCAGCAATATTACTTTTCAAATGGCACAGACTTTATGAGGGGCTCTAATGACCTAGCTGTCGACGGGCCCTTAAACCCTAACCACTCACTCACTCACCCAGACTTTATGAGAGCAGTACTAGTTACCTATGATAAAAGGCCATATCCAGCTAACATTAAGATATTCACAAAGAAGCTACATTAACAAACAGGTACTTTACATCCACTCTAAGATGATTGATACTCAATAAAATATGTTAAAGTCTTTTAATATCACCATGAGAAAAATAACTATTTCTTCCAGTCCACTAGAATGCTTCAATTTAAGCAAACAATTTTCAAACAAAGCCATATCAATGACAAATTCTAGTGGCTCTAATGGGAAATAATATAAACTGTACCTAAAGGAATCAGAAAGATTAAATACTATGTGGAATATAACATATTCTTATAATATTTACGTTACATACTTCAGGTGCTTTTTGCCTATACCTTAATACCTATATCAAAAGAGCACTACTGTAAGACTAAAATGTTGCTTCTTTGAAATAATACTTCTTGGATAGCACATTTAAAGAATGTGTTATTGCCCTAATTTTAAGAATGCACAAGTCACACACTTAAAAAAGACAAGAATTGGGTAAGACCTAAAATAGAAAGGTACCTAAATATCTTCTCTCTTGCCATACAAACTTTTACAGCCATTTATCTAGTTCATATGCATGCTCTTTCATAATCTTTCAATGCACTTACTTTATCTCCTTGGTCCAGGCAGAAGAATCCTGCCTTTGCCAAACGTTCGGGAGACACAATAAATGACACAGGCCAGTTGACAAAGGAATCCAAACGTGCAGCCTCACTGTGATATTGTACAGCATCTTCATGAGCACCAACGCGCTCATTGGCTGGTGCAACAGATCTTGGATCTGGATGATCTGGAGGCTGAATAGCTGAAGACAGTGAGGGAGACAAGGAATTGGTACTGTTTTGGTTTGAAGGTATTTCCGCCCCAGGAATCAGAGGTACATTACCGGACTGATCAGGATTTTTAACAAACGGGCACCTTGGGTCCAAAATCCTGTGACGGGCCATAACCTGATCACCATAATTCCATTCCGATATTTTACCCCCGCAACTAAAACACTGCACTTCCAGCCCCTGTCCAGTAGAGAAAAAACCAGCTTTTGCGATGCGCTGAGGTTCAACTGCCACATTTGCTGGCCAAGAATCAAACGTTCTTAATCTGTTCTTTTCAACATTCATTTTAAGCTTCACAGCAATTACTTTGGGCTGTATTGTCAACAGTTTTGCCTATCTAATTCACAAACGATCATGTTGTGTTACTATCTTTGTACAACGAATGTATAATTTAGAGGTTAGGTTAATAGAATTGTATGAGATAATATATTTACGGCAGCAATACTTTCCGTACATAGTAGTGTTTTCTTTTTGCATGCTTCCTGTTTACCTACATTAATGTGCGTAAAGTTTTTAGGTGCTTGATGCTTTTCGGCAATGGTATATCCCCGAACGCCATGATTACCCCATAAAGTTACAACATCGCCCTCTATTCCCTTTTAAATCTCAGTCACAAGTCGCAAATATGAAAAAAAAGTAGGCAGCAGTTTGTTGTCCTGGTATATGCAGCATAGCCAATCATTTTCTCTTTTTTGATGTGTTGCCAATCCACAATCCCTGTGGCGCTATATTTAAAGCTCGGCTTTCAATTTTTTAGAAATCTGATCCATTTAAAAATAAGCCAGTGAAACATAGCTTTGACTTATAAATAGCAGAAAATTACAATTTGTAATTGATTAGTATTTGGAAAGAGCAGTAGTGACTGATTAGCTGAAACATCTGAAACTTCATAGTAGCTACTATAATTGCATTAATCAACTCATACATTTACTTTTTATAGAATAAAGTTATAAAACAAAATTGGGAACTGTTTACACTCTACCCTAATGAAAATAATCAAAATGACTAGACATTTAAAATAAATATAAAACAGCAAATCAATTTGAGAAATAAAAATCTCATGGCAGTCACCTCTGCCTATTAGCAAGCCATACAGGTGTCACTCCCACATTTCTTATATAAAAAGTTAATTTTATCCAATCTACACTTAATCACAAATTAAGATAGATTTCACTTCCACATACAACATTTAGATATTAGGTTGCATACACTTTGGCCGTGTCCTCATGGATGAACTTTCTGAAGTGCTACATTCACATGGCTTTCTCTAACCACTGTTGCTTATTATATACAACTACTACGACAGGCCCTTAAACCCTACTCACTCACTATACAACTTCTACAAATTATTTTCACAAAACTTTATTTTTATATTTACTTCATGTTAATAAAGGTAAACATTTGAGAAATAGTTTTAGTGACATAATTTTGTAGATATAAAGGAGACCAAAGTGATTGCTATTTGTTTTACTAATAAAACCAGCTTTAACAAGACAATTTGATGGATTTAAAAATTATGTAAGAACAAACAACTGTTTTATTTAATCCCAGTGATGAATACAGCAGCTTTCCTTCAGCTTTAAATTTTAGTGACACTACTAAAAATATAACAGTAATAACATTTTAAAATTTCCCTTAATTGCTGATATTTAATTAAATTGTATGTAAATACTAAGCAGGTATATTAAATTAATCAACCTAAAGAATAAAACTATGAGAATAAATAAAATAATACTGTTGCATTCAGTAACATACATTTACAGCAAACTAATGCATCAAGGCTTTTTTGCAGCATATCTGTTGATGACATCATCCATTAAAGTTTATGTTGGTTTCCCATCCCCTTCTGATGACACCTTCACATAAATTTGAAGCATACTCTGACCCATTCTATTTCTTAATTTTGTCATCACCCTATTCATTGCAGAATGCACAGGATACATTCAGCAAGTGTCCTTAGTGCTTCCTAGCTGACCCTTTAAATAAAAGAAGCAACATCAGTATACAAATCTTTTGATTTACTATGAGCAACATACTTAGAACCCAAGTCTGCAGTAACAGCATCAACATTTTGAAGTCCTAGCATCAAACTTAGCTCTTTATAATCATTATAACAAATTTTTTAATGTCTTAAAACTTTCAAGATGTGCACTTAGTTTTATCACTTTCACAACCTTGTCATTGAAGCTGTGCTCAATTTCACTGATTGTACTTTTTGCAAATGTCTTTACATTTGTTGGAGTTTGTGTCTTGTCTTCGGTGAATAGCACACTTTTAATTTTTGTTACATCCACTGTTTAGTGTAATTTTTTTTTGCACTATGTTCATGGTAATTGTAAAGGCAGTTGATTTGTCTTAAATGTGCCAGGGTTCCAGAAACAAATACAAGGAGTTGTAAAATTTTCCTTAAGTATAAATAAACTTTCCTTAAGTTTAAGATGGCATTTAATGAATCATCCAAAATCACTCAGTGTACAAAGGAATTTTAACTCTCATTTTTAACAAGATTCCTTCTGCAAACTTGCTAAATCAACATTGCCCTTGTGTGTATGTTCATACACCATCATAATGGAATTGTAGCAGAGGAATAGATATAGCATGAACTGTGCAATAAGTACTTAATCAGTGGATGTGAACAGCTTCGGGTATTTTTAAAGCAGGTTGTTCTAAAGCTCACTGAATTTCATGCAATACATTTTCTCATAAGTAAACACAATTTGAAAAATGTGTAAGCATATGACTGCACCTTGGCCAAGTGCTTAAGATTGCTTGCCTTTCATTAAGCCACCCCGGGTTCAATCCCAGGAAACTATATGTGGGATTTGTAGTGCACAAGATGGCAATGGGGAGGGTTTTCTCCAGGTCCTCTAGTTTCCCCTGCCATTCATTCCACCAACTGTACCATCATCATCTTTCCTTTCATCCTTCTCTGCCTAGTTTCAAACCATCTCCTTTCTCACTTTCATACCATGTGGGTTGATCACCCATCCTGGCTACTGTCTAATCCAGTTTGACTCTACTCCTTGACAGGCATCTGGCACCAGGCTCCCACTTGTAAATTCTAAGTAGTGTTAGTCCATATGAGGAGGATAATCAGAGAAAGAAAAATAAGAGGTGGGTATTTGATTTTTCAGGGGTGGGGGCTGTCCAATCAGAGGTTGTATTACATGCTATGACAGGTCAGCAAGTTAGGGGTTAAGAGGTTATAGAGAAATTAGAGACATGGAAAGGTTGGAAAAATAGACTCCCTAGCCCCCGGGAACCCTAATAGCATCGGGATCAGGAGAGAACAAGAGATGACCAAGGTAAGGTCATAAGGTCAGATAGAAAAGCTACAGTGAGGAGCAAAACAACAGTAAGTGGAAGTAATGTTCTGCTCAGTTTGGGTACCTTGTGGTCGCGATCCACATATCCCCTAGACGGGGACCCCTGAGGAGCCCATTCATTTATTGCCCCTGTGGTTCAACAATCTTTAACTACAGGCTGGCCCCGTGGTGCAGTTGGTAGAGCACCTGCCTAAAACCAACAGTCAAGGCTGCCCATATGACCTCTGCAGTTAAAGGTGGGATATAAATACAACAATAAAACAAAAATTCTTTAACTGTGGTTGCTGTTTGCTGGTCACACATGTGTAAGGACATGAATTACACTCTATGCTCATGTGCACACAGGTATCTTGCCTGACTGCTGTTGGCTCATATATACTGTATATCAGTGCTCTCTAACTTTCTTATGCACTTGGGCACATTAAACTCATGCCTAATGAGGCGCAGGTGCCATCACAACCACCATCAGGTAAAGTACACTTCTTTTGAGAGGAAAAAGGAAAGCACTGGTTAGGGGAGCAATGAAGACAGCTTTAGTTGTACAAAAACATACTTCATGGGTGTGTACTGGGAAAATATTTGGAAGGAAATAGTTTTCTCTTCAAATTTGAATTAATATTAGAAATCGTCAGAGCAAAAATTTGCTTATGAAGGGCACCAGAAAAATACATCACGGGTGCCACGTTTGACAGGGCTGCTGTATATGGTTGAGTTTGTGTGAATGTTTGCCTGCAACATCTGCAAGGTTTGTAAGGTGGAAGTATTACTGTTTGGATTGTGACAGGATTTACATTGATAAAGCTAAAGGCCATTTGGAAACTAGAATGAAAGAGCATTTTAGAAATATGTTGTTGTTGTTGTTGTTTTCTAGTGCCTTGCATCTGGCAATGAAGCCATTAGCATTCGTGCTTTCCAATACTTTTGAACTGTAGTTTCTTCTGATCTTAATGCTTCATAGGTCTTCAAGTGGTCTTCGTTCATTTCTGCTGGATCGTTACACACGACACATATTGGTGAGGCTGAGATACCTATTCTGTAGAGATGACTTGCTAAGCAGTCGTGATTTTTCAATAGTCGGAAGGCTGCAACCGCTGTTTTCCTTGGTCTCTGGGGGATTATATCTGGGTTGGAAAGTAGTGTAATCCATTTGCTATCTTTGGCATTTGTTTCTATTTCTTGTAGGTATGATGAGAAAATTTTTTAATGATCAAGCGTTTTATTGAGGAATATGAGAAATTGAATTTAGACTTTTGTTTTATCGTTGTGCCTTTCTTTGCAAGTGAGTCTGCAGCTTCATTCCCCATGACTCCACAGTGTGCTGGAATCCATTGGAGATGAACAGTCTTATTAACTTTTTGGAGTTGTGTTAACATTTTGTAGCATTCTCTAATTTTTGTTGACTTCTTTGTAGTATTTGAACATATTCCCTGAATTGCAGCTTTAGAATCTGAAAGAATTACTGCCTTGTTAAATTTATTTAAGGGAAGATTTAATAATTGTCGGAGAGCAATGTGTATAGCCTCTATTTCTCCATCATAATTTGTTGTGTCTCTGCCAACAGAATGATAAACGGAAAAATGTGAACACGTAACTCCAGCTCCAGTAAGGTTTTCCTTGGAGGATCCATCAGTATATATGTGCAGCCATTCTTCTGTGGGATACCTAGTATTGATTGTTTCCAGAGCTAGAAGTTTTTTTATTTCTTTTGGTGTGTCTGATTTACTTATTTCCTCTATTAATTCCAAACTGAAAGTAGGTTGCAATAATTCCAATGGATTTTCTCTTATAAGCAGATTTTCTCTGGTGTTAGGAATGTTCAATTTAGATTTAATCTGTGTTACCTTTTCTAGGAAACTACTATGAGTTTTAAGGATTGAAGGGGGGAGGTTCTCTTCTGTCCATTTAGAGTTTGGCAGTTGTAACATTTTCTCGTGTTGGAGCAATGCTTGTTCTTCTATTTTTGTTGTTATTGATGGGGTCCGTGTTAAGGCAAGCATGGCATCAATGCTCCAGTGATTAGGCGAAGAGCCTGATTTTGTATTTGTTCAAGTTTATTGATGTTAGCATTTGCTGCTGTTATTAAAGCTTCAGAACAGTACAAGAGGTTTGGTTTAACAATTTTAGAAATATTAAATATAAACAAATTGATAAATCAGCTGTGGCAGATCATTTTTGGTAATTTAATCATGAAATAAACCCAGAGGTTCAATTATTAAAGCAATTAAATGAACCTATAGATTTAATGGTCTGGGAAAAGATATTCATTTTAAAACGCAGGAATCGAGTTATGCATTTTTAAATATTAGATAGATTGTATTTACAGCTTTGTTTTGTTTTCATAGGTTGGCAACCCATAGAACTGTTAAGTAGTTGAGCATCTGTAGCTATGTTTACTGTTTTAAATAGACCATTGAAAATGTGATGGAGTCATCATGAAACATATGTCTGGATTATTATTTATTTATGCATACTGGCATACGAACTGGCTTGAGAATCTAATGCCATTCTGGCAGTTTGTCACAATAGCTCAGTGGTTAGAGCGTCCGCCCGGCAAGCGGAAGGTCTGTGGTTCAAATCCCAGTTGTGGCATTGAATTTTTAAGTTCCAGTTCTACCTCTTAATATGTCTGGATATTTCAAGAACTTGCAGTAATTATTAAGATAAGTGAAGCTTTTAGTATCTAAATTCAGGGAATATGTTCAAATACTACAAAGAAGTCAACAAAAATTAGAGAATGCTACAAAATGTTAACACAACTCCAAAAAGTTAATAAGACTGTTCAGCTCCAATGGATTCCAGCACACTGTGGAGTCATAGGGAATGAAGCTGCAGACTCACTTGCAAAGAAAGGCACAACGATAAAACAAAAGTCTAAATTCAATTTCTCATATTCTTCAATAAAACGCTTGATCGTTAAACAATTTTCTCATTCATACCTACAAGAAATAGAAACAAATGCCAAAGATAAAAAATGGATTACACTACTTTCCAATCCAGATATAATCCCCCAGAGACCACGGAAAACAGTGGTTGCAGCCTTCCGACTATTGACAAATCACGACTGCTTAGCAAGTCATCTCTACAGAATAGGTATCTCAGCCTCACCAATATGTGTCCTGTGTAACGATCCAGCAGAAATGAATGAAGACCACTTGAAGACCTGTGAAGCATTAAGATCAGAAGAAACTACAGTTCAAAAGTATTGGAAAGCACGAATGCTAATGGCTTCATTGCCAGATGCAAGGCACTAGAAAACAACAACAGTATCTAAATTTGTTTTTATTTTAGATTCTGTTGCTTCACTGTTAACAGCTTCAGTTTTTTCATTGAATTTATTTCCTTTTATTTAAATGAAACAAGAAAAAATCATATTACTTTTCAATTTTCAAGAAAAATCAGATTTGTTATTTAAATCACTTTTATGTACAAGTTTTTGCTCCTTTAATGTTTAAAATGATAATAAAATATGGCACCCTATTAGTTGATTGTACTTCCTGCACACTTCATCTTGAACCCTGAAATTTAGTGCTAGGTTTGAGTCAAGAAGGCCTGTGCTTTGTCAAAGTAACAATTGAGCAATTGTCCATACTCTAGTGTTTACCACTTGTGCATTTTGCTGTATCATGTTACCTCTGTTGTTGTTCTCTTGGGTTATCATACTGGTTTACCTTTGTGTTTAACTAACTCAAACATAATTTTAAGTACTAAATGTCTGAAGCAGATCCAGCATTGACACTGTAAACTCCTGTAAATAAGCAGAGTGTGTAGCCTTTTATTTCAGTCATTGGCTAACCTGCAAAAAAGAGCAAATGGCAGAAACTGCAACTTACAGCCTTTTATGATAAAATTTAAAGTATGACTGCATAAAAGACATGAAAAGTCTTATTTGTCTTGACAAAAATGCCATTCAAGAGCTCAAGATAAAGTGTGCGAGTAATGTTACTAACAATTGTAAACATGAATAAAGAATGTGCTGTAACCTAGGAAATGCAATAAAGGAAAATGGTGTTGGCTCATTGTTAAATATACCTTGTCATATTATGGAATAACTATTCAGAACTAACGCAGAAAAAATAAAAATTATTCATATACAAGTTCATTTTGTTTGTGTTTACAGTCTAAAGCTATAGCAATATCAGGAAATTCAAGAAGCCTATTTGTAATTGCTGCAACAGTTCCTTGGATCTGAATCATGAGACGAGCTTTCTTCACAGCTGCCTGGTGTCTGTAAAATTACACAAAAGTCCAAAATAAAGCATAAGCATGTGAAGATACAGTAGAAACCTGAAATAGCACGGTCCAAAATACCGCAGATTTGGATTTAATGTGGGGGAAAGTATGTCCGAAAATATATCATACTTTTTATGTATTTATTTTTTATTTTTGAAAGTTGAGTTTAAAATTTTCTTCAAAAAGCAGTGCTGGAATATACTTTTCACTACCGCTAGAATGGACCTTGGCCACTGAGGCCGCTGCATTCCTAGCACTGACCTATTCTCTGTTCATCGAGAGATTAGAGGAGATATAAACAAAGCACCAGTTTGTATCACTCCGCGGCCATGTGCATTACCTACCGCTACGCATAGTTATAATATGCATTTTACACTACTAAAAGGACATATTTACTTGATCCAAATAACATGTAGCACATGGAAATTAACTGCTACTTACGTCGTCTCTGTCCACAATAACAGTTTTTCATTTCCTGCTCACAAACTCGAAACCAATCTCCAGAAGCAGCTTGTGGAGGGAAGTTCGTTTTATATCTGGAAGATCGGGATCAGAGTTAACTGCCAACAGCACTTTGTTTAAGTTGGGGGTTCATTGTTAACAAAGAACTGGTGAACTTTTCGATGGATTGCAGATCTCACAAATTTGTCGCAAACTACATTCACCATTTACCTGGCACATGGTCGCTTTTTGCCGGGATCTTCACCAACTGACAATTTTTCTTTGTGTGTGCTGTAAATACTTGCAACTGACACACCGGTAAACTCGGAAGTTAATTTCATCACGTCTTCAATAGCAAGTTCGGGATATTTCTCGCACAACTTGTTAAACACGTTCAATATTGTCTTTTCACCACTTTGCAATGGTTTGCCGCACTTATGTTTCACAACTCACTTGTTCCGCCATGTTACTTTCATACTGAATAATTCGCACACAGAATGAATTAGGCTGGTTACAGATTCAGTTAACTGCGTATTCTTACACTTTAACTATGCTTAGTACACTTAGTTCATGCTTTAGTAAACATTAAGTGACATTTCAGACCTCAGTAAGAGTATTTCTTCAAGGGATTATTTACATGGCGAAAGCGTCAAGAGGGTGCACTGTGGTCAAAATGCACGTGGCTTTGTTTACGTCTCCTCTAACCTCTTGATGAACGGAGTATAGACTACTGCATTGCTAAGAATTTCCCAAGGTAATGACAGATGAACAAAAGATATTCTGTATATTAGTGAGATGATAAGTACCATAAACAAGATGAATCTGTGTATGGAAGAGCAAAATGAATCAAACAGTAGTTATCTCCATCTTGCTACAATCAAACAATACACAGAGAAAAAAACTTTGTGAATTATGCCACCAAACAAAACTTACTGATTTCTTTAAGACAGTACAAAGTTTGGATAGTGTAAAATGGGTACAGTGTAACTGTATGTACTGTATAAATTAAGATCAGTTGCAGGACTGGAATACACCCCTAGCAGGACTGGTGTTATTGCATTTAAAAGTGATGTACTTGAAGTATATTACATACTTTACAATGTACTGTAATTTATTATTGAACAAATGTTTTCCCACCACTTCTGCAGGGTTGATTTTTGTCAATTGTTACAACATGGGGCTAAAGCACGTCCCCCAACAACCGCTTATTTCAGAATTCTACTGTATACTGTGAAGATACACTACTAGCTAGCTATTTATTTTAAGAATACTAATCTCACAAATTTACAGCACACTCAGCAAAGATGTACTGTAATTATAACCAATGCACACTGAAATTATGAAAAACATTCATTGCTTTTCTTTAAAATTTTACACAGAAGTTTGGTTTTCTTAGAAAAATTCATCCTTAGACTATCAGCTTTTCTTCTTTCTCTAACAAAATAAGAATATTTCAGTAGATATACATATGGTATTGTTTTGATTTACATGAAATAAATTTTATATATGTGTAATAAAAGATGTAGCAATTCAAATTGTGGTATAAAGAAGGGAGCAATCTGCTCATTCTTTGCTTTCATAACATGCATAGATAAAATTTAATGCAACAGGTTGTAGCAATATAAAATTAATGCAGCATTCTATAAAATTAAGAAATGCTTGCAAAATATGAGAAATATTATAATCAGGCTTCCCTTAAGGGAAGCAGGGATGTCCTGGGATAAGATGAACTTGGAATGGCCTAGACAAAATATGTGAACAGCTGGTAGAATACTTCAGTATATTACCCTGCCCCGATCCAATTATCACTACTCTCCTACTATAACACAAATGATGTGGGGCTTTTAGATGAATTGATCTTGCCTGGTGCTTCAAGAAGAATTGAGGATCCACCAAGTTCATTGTCAAGAAGTCCAGAACTAATATGGGTAGCTCCAAACTACATTAAAATGGAAGATTTTTTTAAACTTTGGATTTTCTCAAAAATGGCTATAACAATTTGTTGTTAGCTAATGCTGGATTTCTGACAATGAAGTCATTAATCCTCTTGCTCTCCAATATAGAAGAGAAAAATAGCAGTAACAGTAACCGCTTTTTAGAGAGCACCACATCTTTTATGTTTTGGCGGTTACATCGCTCTCTCCTAACCCCCAGAATGTCTGAAGGACCACACCTGTCATTGACACTGACCTAACCAGGAGAATTATCAAAATAAATTCATCAACCATATCCTCTGATTACCAGAGGACGTATTACATGCCATGACAGGTCAGCATGATAACGGTTAAGAGTTTATAGAGAAAGAGAAATGTTGTTGTTGTTTTCTAGTGCCTTGCATCTGGCAATGGCCATTAGCATTCGTGCTTTCCAATTCTTTTGAACTGTAGTTTCTTCTGATCTTAATGCTTCACAGGTCTTCAAGTGGTCTTCGTTCATTTCTGCTGGATCGTTACACAGGACACATATTGGTGAAGCTAAGATACCTATTCTGTAGAGATGACTTGCTAAGCAGTCGTGATTTGTCAATAGTCGGAAGGCTGCAACCGCTGTTTTCCTTGGTCTCTGGGGGATTATATCTGGGTTGGAAAGTAGTGTAATCCATTTGCTATCTTTGGCATTTGTTTCTATTTCTTGTAGGTATGAATGAGAAAATTTTTTAATGATCAAGCGTTTTATTGAGGAATATGAGAAATTGAATTTAGACTTTTGTTTTATTGTTGTGCCTTTCTTTGCAAGTGAGTCTGCAGCTTCATTCCCCATGACTCCACAGTGTGCTGGAATCCATTGGAGATGAACAGCCTTATTAACTTTTTGGAGTTGTGTTAACATTTTGTAGCATTCTCTAATTTTTGTTGACTTCTTTGTAGTATTTGAACATATTCCCTGGATTGCAGCTTTAGAATCTGAAAGAATTACTGCCTTGTTAAATTTATTTAAGGGAAGATTTAATAATTGTCGGAGAGCAATGTGTATAGCCTCTATTTCTCCATCATAATTTGTTGTGTCTCTGCCAACAGAATGATAAAAGGAAAAATGTGAACACGTAACTCCAGCTCCAGTAAGGTTTTCCTTGGAGGATCCATCAGTATATATGTGCAGCCATTCTTCTGTGGGATACCTAGTATTGATTGTTTCCAGAGCTAGAAGTTTTTTTATTTCTTTTGGTGTGTCTGATTTACTTATTTCCTCTATTAATTCCAAACTGAAAGTAGGTTGCAATAATTCCAATGGATTTTCTCTTATAAGCAGATTTTCTCTGGTGTTAGGAATGTTCAATTAGGATTTAATTTGTGTTACCTTTTCTAGGAAACTACTATGAGTTTTAAGGATTGAAGGGGGGAGGTTCTCTTCTGTCCATTTAGAGTTTGGCAGTCGTAACATTTTCTCGTGTTGGAACAATGCTTGTTCTTCTATTTTTGTTGTTATTGATGGGGTCCGTGTTAAGGCAAGCATGGCATCAATAGGTGTGGATTTAACTGCTCCAGTGATTAGGCGAAGAGCCTGATTTTGTCTTTGTTCAAGTTTATTGATGTTAGCATTTGCTGCTGTTATTAAAGCTTCAGAACAGTACAAGAGGTTTGGTTTAACATACATTTTGTATGTTGTGTTAAGGACTCTCCTTGAGCAGCCCCATTTAGCACCAGCTAACCGTTTCAGGATTTGCAGTTTCTTTTCAACCTTTTCTGAGATTCTAAAGTAAGAACAAATTAGAAACTAAAAACTTCACTTATCTTAGTAATGTTGATATTCTTTTGCTAACCCAGGGGTTTCAAGCTATGTCCAGCTCATTTTCAAAGCCATATAAACAAACTCGTTGCCAAGCTATATGGCTTTGAGAATGAGCTGGACATAGCTTGAAACCCCTGGGTTAGCAAAAGAATATCAACATTACTAAGATAAGTGAAGTTTTTAGTTTCTAATTTGTTCTTACTTTAGAGTCTTGTTGCTTCACTGTTAATAGCTTCAATTTTCCTTATTTAACTTTTCTGAGATGTTTGTTATATGTTTTTTCCAACTTAGCTTTCTGTCGAAAGTGATGCCTAAGTATTTGGCATCATCAACTGCTTTGAGTGGTTTACCATTATAATTTATTTTAACATTAACTGGTTTGTATTTTAGTGTAAATAATTTATAATTTGTTTTTTCCACATTGATAGTCATGAGGTTTTGGGAGCTCCATTCATGTACTTTGTTTAGGGCTGTCTCTATTCTGTCTTTAATTAATTCAGGTTTTTTTGAAGAGCCTGGAGTCCAAATGACTACATCGTCAGCAAATAAAGCAATTTTGGTTTCTAAGGTTTTTATTATTGATGGAAGGTCATTTATATATATGTTAAAGAGTGTTGTGCTCAGAACAGCACCTTGTGGAAGTCCTCGGTGTGTTTGTTTATATTTGGAAATGTATGTATTATATTTTGTGGCACAAAATCTTTGTGAAATAAACTGAGTTATCCATTTAAACATATTACTTTTCACACCTATTGATTGCAACTTCTCAATTAATTTATTTTTCCAGACTGAGTCATATGCTGATTTAAAATCAATGAATACTGCCAAGGTATCCTCCTTTCTATTGAAAGCTAGAAAGAGAAATGTAAAGGTTGGAAAAATAAAGATTTTGTAGCCCTCGGGTACCCTAATAGCATTGGCATCAGAAGAGAACATGAGATGACCAAGGGAAAGTCACAAGGTCAGATAGAAAAGTTACAGTGAGGAGCAAAACACCAGTAAGTGGAAGTAATATTCTGCTCAGCTTGAGTACCTTGTGGTCACCATCCACATATCCCCTAGAAGGGGGCCTCTGAGAGGGGTAGAATTATATAACATTCTGTATAAGTATAAAAAAACATCATGCACACACACCAGAAATACACTCTTGGAAACATTTACAATATACATATTATCAGGCCCAACCAACTTGACTCAGCACAACCTAGTTCCAAATTTTACTCAAAATTTTACCAATTTCAAATCAAACATCTCTGATGTAAAATTTGAGCCTTTTAACCAATTTTGCTCTGGTAGAATTTCCGCATTAACATAAATAAGCGATAACATTTAATTCCAAAAGAAAACATATTAATTGCCAAAGTACATCTTAATACAGTAAATATTTCATTTCTCATACATTTAATACTGCACATCTAACTGCTTTAATATAATTTGTCTTTCCAATTTGCAGGTATTCATAATGACTGTTTTTAAACTATTTTCTTGTGAAATCAACAAAAAAGGAACCAATTTAGGTATATAACGATTTTGACTTACATATGAAATGTATATCGTGAATTTTCTAGAAATGAACTCTTCATTCAGAAATAATTTTTTATAATCTTGATAATTTGTAAATATTAAGTGAACATTGAAAATATACTGCACAAAGGTATTCATCTCTTAAAAATTGACAATGAATTTGAAATAACCTTTTTATAGCATAAACCATTTCTGATATATGCATATGTTATTTATGGTTAGAATTGCTCAATTCTTTGTCACTCTTTTAAAGTCCTGTAGATATTTGGCATATAGTGTCCAGTTCTTGAACTTTTGACTATTGTTATTCCTTTTGTATTTCTAACAAAATGTGTAATGCAAAAGTTTATTTTGGTTAACATGAAATAGAAAAGTAGGAATAACTTCTATAGGAAGTTAAAAATAAAAAGTCATGTGAATGTAACACATAACATCCAGATTTTTTTAAAGTTACAGTGATGTTCTTAAGACCTATCCTAAGCTAACCTTTGGCAAAAGAGAGAGAAAGGAGAGTGAGGGAGAGAGAGAGAGAGAGGAGAAGGAGGAAAAGAGAGGAGGAAGAGAGAGAAGTGAAAGCGAGAGTGAGAGTAAGAGTGAGTGTGAAACATTCTGGCATATATTATGTTGTCCTGCAATAGGTTTCCAGTTTTTATAAATATTGGTTACTTTTATGGAAAAGAATGGGCTGATTTTGTAAATTATAATAAATTTGTCCGTAACACTATTTTTATGCAGTTTCAGATTTTATTAATTATACTAGACACCACATAGATAATTAGAATTGTGATTTTAAATACATATTTTATAAGAAAGACATAATAATAATGATAATGATAATGATAATGATAATGATAACGATAACGATAACCGTAACCGCAACAGTAACAGTAACAATAACAATAATGACTATGACAATGACAATGATAATGATAATGATGATAATAATAATAATAATAATAATAATAATAATAATAATAATAATAATAATAATAATAATAATAATAATAATAATAATAATAATAATAATAATAATAATAATAATAATAATAATAATAATAATAATAATAATAATAATAATAATAATAATAATAATAATAATAATAATAATAATAATAATAATAATAATAATAATAATAATAATAATAATAATAATAATAATAATAATAATAATAATAATAATAATAATAATAATAATAATAATAATAATAATAATAATAATAATAATAATAATAATAATAATAATAATAATAATAATAATAATAATAATAATAATAATAATAATAATAATAATAATAATAATAATAATAATAATAATAATAATAATAATAATAATAATAATAATAATAATAATAATAATAATAATAATAATAATAATAATAATAATAATAATAATAATAATAATAATAATAATAATAATAATAATAATAATAGTAATAGTAATAATAATAATAGTAAGGCTGGTTTCCAGGAGGGACTGAACTGCAATCCAGCATCCCGGTTCAGTGTGCACTTCTCAGAGGAGATGGACAGCCAAAACGGCTACTCCGTAGATGATATTGAAGCCTCAATCTCCAATGCCAAGAGAGGAAAACCACAACCTCAGTAAACACCAAACAAGCCAACCGCCACTGCCTGGATCCCATATACTAGCAATCTATCTGGCAGAATCAGTAGAATTCTCGCAAAACACAACCATCCACAAACCACCTTTGAAGATCAAACACCTAGTGAGACCGGTAAAGGACAAACTAGACCTTAATGTACTAGGAGTATACCGTATCCCCTGTGAATGCGTGACGCCATACATAGGGCAAACTGGCAGGACCATTTCCACCAGAGTCAAAGAGCATGAATGGTCCATATACTTAATGCAACCTGACAAGTCAGGGCTGGCAGAGCACTGCTTTGAAAAAGACCACAGAGCTAACTTCAAAGAAATGACCATTGTGGCAAAATTTAGCGGTTTCTGGGAACGCAGGATTAAGGAGCATCTGTGCACCTCCTCTGAGAAGAGCACACTGAAACAGGATGCTGGATTGCAGTTTAGTCCCTCCTGGAAACCAGCCTTAAAGTTGGAAATCGACCAGCTCAGAAAACACAGATTCCAATGGAGTGTTCAACCACCTCCACATTAGACTGGGTGTTTTCTACTCGGTATGCACTAGCGGACAGTACATACACTGGCCCCTCCACTCTTGCTAGTCATTCAACGTCCTGATGATGGGAGAGATGTACATTCCCGAAACGTTGAGGGCTCTTCATCACTACACCTGGCTCGAAGCCCGAGAACAACTTAAATATGTTCGTCGCCAGGAAAGCTTCAAATCATATTTTAATGATATATCGTTCATTCAACATTTTCAAAGCCACATTGAAGCATAGAAAGGATGATGCATTCTAAAATTTAGGTTGGAGTATGCATATATAAGATATATATACAGGATGAGTCAGAATAACACCAAATAATTTTAAGGTATGATTCAGGAGTTATATAAGAGTATTTTTTTCTTTTCTTTCTTTCTTTATTGCTCATAAAACTTGTAATACAAGCATGGAGCATTGTCAAATGGTAATACATGAATAAAAAGCACATCATGGCACATAATTAGACTTATGGTTAGTAAAAATAATCTATATATCATAATACAAACATGGAATATTGAATAATCAAAAAATACATTAACAGTACACATTAACTTAACATGTATTCTAACCTGTATGGGCACTTTTCAATTAGATAATTCTTTAACTCTTTAGCAAAGGAGTTTTTTCTTGAGTGCTCTTTTATACTTCTTGGTATCCCCATTCGGATCTCCGGGCGGGGACTACTTCCCGAGAACCAAAACATTATATAAATACTGATTTGATTATACGGCAATAACATATGCAAATACTACTATTATTGTCAAATTTTCACCACCATTAAAAGGCTTCAAATGTAGTTGAAATAAGAACAAAACAAGAATTGATCAAATCATAAGTGTTTATAAACGATGTTCAAAATGCCAACATTGGACTCTGGAGCATAGTTGATAACATCATAGTAATGATTGCTGAGCTCTTTAAAAAATACCCGGCATATTACTAATAGCATCAAAGATCCTGGCCATTAACCCCTCTTCACTATTAACTGGCTTCTCATACACAAGGGTCTGAACATGTCCTCAAAAGAAAAAATCCAAAGGGATTAGATCTGATGAACATGCTGGCCATAACTTTGGTGCTCCTCTACTGATCCAGTGATCAGGATACATCACACTTAGAAAATCTCTTACCAGAATAAGGTGCAGGTACCTCATTGCCTTGAAATAACTGACTGATGTATTCCTAAAGGAACATCTTACAGAAATCCTAGCAAAATGGTTGTAAGAATTGTGGGTAAATGTGTTCTGTCAAACATAGAAGTAATAAATAGGGTCCTGTGAGTGTGTCATTCACAAAGTCAGCTCAAATGTTCATTACAAAGTGGCATTGGTAATTGTAACTCTAATAGCTCTAGGATTATCCTGTGCCCAAATGTGACTGGTATGTGTAAGAAACATGTTCTCTCGTGTAAAAACCTTCTCATCAGTCCAGAATATGTTTGTAGGAAATCTTGGTTGATCAAAATCTTTATGATGAAACCGCTGGATAAACTGTAGTTGGTGTAGAAAGTCATCTAGCCCTAGTGTTTGAACTCAGATGAAATGATACAGATGTAATTGCTGTTTGCGCAGAATTGTACTAACTGATGACTGACTTGTATCCATGGTATGTGCTATTGCTCTTGTGCTGTGGATGGAGAATTATGGACCCAGCCAAGAGCTTCCTATTCTAGAGCCACTGTTCCTTTATTTCTTTGGAGTGCTGAGGGACATGTTTGTTTTTGGAAAGTTCTTGTTTCTCACAGTTGTTGATGTACAGCAGTAAAGGTGCTGTGAAGAGGCAAATATCTCCTTGAGTAAAGCTTGGCATAAAGGTCTCATACCCTTTTTGCATTTCGCCAAGCAGCATTATAAAGGCATGCATCTCTGCTAGTTGTGGAAGCAAAATGGAAAATTTTTGTAATAGGCTGAAAATGTGAGAGTCCTTCCAATAAACAGGCACTTTGGTATATGTTGATAGCTGAGATTGATAACTGGAACCACAAAGTCACAAAGTACTGTATAATATGTGATGGAATACTTTACCATTTAAGTAACAAAATGAAGGTTTTTGGTTGATGGTAATATAAACAGTATTAATAACAGAGTATAAGTGACATTCCAAAATGCAAAGAAAGCAAAACATAAGCAATATTCTAATGTTGAAGGAGAAAAAATGTCATCTAACCCAATGTGGAGATTAAAAAATGTTAATATCCCCTAGTGCGATAACAAGACATTTACGGGCATTATTCACTATAAGAAAATACTCAAATATAATCCCAAAATCACATTTTAAAATTATTTGGTGTTATTCTGACTCACTCTTTATATATGTAGACAAAAAATGAATTAAATATACTTTATATATATATATATATATATATATATATATATATATATATATATATATATATATATATATAGATATGTTGTTGTTGTTGGCTAATGCTGGATTTCTGACAATGAAGTCATTAATCCTCTTGCTCTCCAATATTTTTCACTGATGATATTGAAGAGAGCAATAGCAGTAATAGTAACCGCTTTTTAGAGAGCACCATATTTTTATGTTTTGGCGGTCACATCGCTCTCTCACAACCTCCAGAATGTCTGGAGGACCACACCTGTCGTTGGTTTACGGGTCTCACCGACCTGACCGGGAGAATTATCAAAATAAATTCACCGACCACATCCTCTGATCACCAATCACAGGACGTATTACATGCCACGACAGGCCAGCATGTTAAGGGTTAAGATTTTATAGAGAAATGGAGAGGTTGGAAAAATAAAGACTCCTAGCCCTCGGGAACCCTAATAGCATCAGGGTCGGAAGAGAACAAGAGATGACCAAGGTAAGGTCAGATAGAAAAGTTACAGTGAGGAGCAAAACACCAGTAAGTGGAAGTAATGTTCTGCTCAGCTTGGGTACCTTGTGGTCGCTATTCACATATCCCCTAGACGGAGACCCCTGAGTCAATATATATATATATATAAAGTATGTTTAATTCATTTTTGTCTAGCACTTTAGAAAGATAGCAATTTCACATCTTGAGTCATATAAGTTTTTAAGGAAGATGCTGATATGAGTACTTTGAAACTAAGGAAGAGCTTGTAATAAAATTGTTGTAGGTAATTGCTCAGTTACTAAGCAGGTGTAGCTTTCTCCTTGCCAAATTAGATTTGGATGATATAATAATTTCTTCATTTTTTGCCAATGCTGCGAGACAACACTAACAATCAGATTGCCATAAACAAATATTGAAAAAGTTTAAGAGGTAGAACTGGAGCTTAAAAATTCAATGCCACAACTGGGATTTGAACCACAGACCTTCCGCTTGCCGGGCGGACGCTCTAACCACTGAGCTATTGTGACAAACTGCCAGAATGGCAGTTCTACCTCTTAAACTTTGCCCACACACGGCTTGTGTGTTTAAAAACACCAACAGTAAGTTTGCTGGCATAAATAAATAATAAATATTGAAAATTTTAGTAATATAGAATTTGTTCCCTACATGCAAAATATTAATAGGTATCAAAATGTGTCTAATATGTATTCCACATAGCTATAAATAAAAAATCTGATGTGTTGCACTCACACAACTTTCTCTATTCTTACACTAGCTAGTCTTACAAATTCTTATTCCTCTATCTTCTTCATGTTAATTGAGTTAAACATTTGCAGAAATTATTTTATTGCTTATTTCATTGTAGGTGCAAGAGGAATATGAGAATACAGTAGCCTTTGAGCAATAGTCAAATCTTTTAAAGCTGGTCACTATTTAAGGCTGTGAAATTATGTTCTCTTTGCATGGCCAATACATAAAAAGTGAATAATGACCTTCCATTTAAGAAAAGTACAAGTATTGCAAAAATTACACAAATAATAAGGAATATCCCCAAAATGGTTCATTTACAAAACAAAATTATATGGACATAAATTGTATGTTTTAAGGAGATCTTATGCTTAAATTACTAGCATGTATAATATCAAACAAATTGGCAAATAAGATGTACATCTTTGATATACTGTAACAAAGCAATTCTTCTTCATTGTTATTGAATTTTGTTTAACGGCAGAATGATAAATAGGAAATACTTACTGCCAGTAAAACATACAGCACATTCAGATATGTAATTTGTATAAAATACCTTTCTTCACAGCATTAAACATCCCTGAAATATTTTTGTTGTTTAACCCTTCCAGGGTATAATTTTCTGTAGTACCTACACCATTTATATAACATATTTGAAAATGTGTGATTTTTTTCATATGCTATTACTAGTGACAAATAATTTGCAGCATAAACAATTGTGAGTCATTTAGTATCTTGTATGTAGTAACGTAATATTGCCTAATGTGAAATCATTTTTAGGTACGCATTTGCTATGATTATTGTAAGGCAGACAGAAAAGTTATTTTTTATAGTAGTAAAACTATAAAACTGAACTGATGATGGGTAGAGAAAGTATTATGACTTTCACTTGTCTTATTTCATGACTTATTTCATACTCTGTTTCTAGACAGCCATTTTCTTCTCTCCAGCTTTTCCTGCACCCCTCTGCCTCTTCTTTTATTGTAGGTTTTGAAGTTTTCACGGCAATGATTATTAATAAGAGCTTCTCTGGTTATCAACCATGCATTGTTGATAAAGTTGCTCAAGCTTTCAGCCATCTTTACTCTGTGGCCTTCTTCAGGAAGTGTTGCATTTCCCCTGACCGGTCAGTGTATATATTCTCTGGGCGAAGGGGCAGAGCTGCTTGACACCATCAAATGGTTGCTCTCTGACTGAGCCAGCGGAGAAATGCTGCCAGCATATAAGCTATTTTCCCCAGTTTTCCAATGTTTGAGAATCTTTGTTCATGCTGTGGTCAGCCTCTATTAAAACTATTAAAACTGTTTGGCTCTAACTTAATTTCAGTTGCTTCTTTAATAAGTCTGTCATAATATCAGTCACTACAGTGTAAAACTGTAGCCTCGTCAAATAGAAAATAGTATGGTCATTCTCCAAGCTGTGCTGGGCCACTGTTGATTTCTTTGGTTAGAGCAGTCTGAGGTTTCTTTTGTGTTCTGCACTTCTCTCTTAAAATTATGTCACCTGTCTGCCCTATACGTCTTGCCACATTGGCATGGGATTTTATATACACCATGAGTCTTCTTTTATTGTTTGTTTTCATGTTTTACTAGGTCACCTCTCCTTCTTACTCCCAGAGGGCTTCTCGATAGCTCCATGCTTTAGATGTCAGTTTTTAGTTTTTTCATCATCAATCCCTCTCTTATTTTCCCTACATTAAACCTATGCGAATTGTAAATTATTTAAGCCTGAGACAGAATATTAGAAGACCCAAAAGAAAATCGTTTATGTGAATATTTGTTAAAAGTGTAATTTGCTTTTTGATGTTGGTATGATTTGGTTAAATGATGAAAACGTGATGCAAATGTTCATTGTTATGAACAATAAGTTAATTTAAAGACGTCATAAATATTTCCACATTTGAGTTTAATATATATGTATAAATATTAGAATTATATGTGTTCCATAATAAAAGTAGGGGAGGATGGTTAGAGATCACTTCCCTAACAAGAAAGAACTATTTGATGGACCCATACGCGGATGTACACGAAAAAGGCGGTGTCACGTGAGGTGATGCCATAATCTTCCCACTCGCATGTGTGTAATCAAGGCATAAGGACGTATTGGTGTAACGTGTGAACATAGAACTTTCACCAGACTTTCATCAAGCATTGGTTCCACTAAATGAAAAAGTGGAAAGGTTTTAAATCATTTGGAACGGTGCTAAGAGGAATTATTTAATGTAAAATATCGAAAAAGTGTTAATAAAATAATACATTGTGGTGAAGAAACATCGTGTGATTTTTCATTCCATCCGTTACCACGCCCTGAGATCACAAAGATCTCAATAGCTCAAAGACCCAACGAAGCTTAATTACAAAAACTGCACCAAGCCTATACCCATTTCTTACAGTTACAGTTCTGAGAATCATTACTCCTTGAAAAAGGTGTTTGAGAAATATTATTATTATAATAGAACAATACCAATTCCTAAGTGTGTAAAATTGGGTTCAGAATTACTCCTTTTAGCTGATCAGTCTATGACCATCTGAAAAAAATTTACTGTTGCTCTTAATGTAATGGTAGACTGCATAGATATATTGGATAATTGAGCAGTAAAACTTTTCTGGGAGTAATTCTTGATGAAAACTTTAATTTAAATTCCATCTTAAACACATATGTAAAAAAAAGTAATGCTTATAATTGTTGAGAAACCTGGCAAAATGTCTAAATTAAATTATTTAAAACTGGTATATGATGAATTAATTCTCCAACATCTACAATATGATTTGAGGTGTGGAGTAGCCCAAATATGACAAAGGTAAACAGGTAAGTGGTACTGCAGAAGAAATGTATGAGATGTATAGTTAATGCAACCCCTCAGGGGTCCTTGTCTAGGGGATATGTGGATAGCGACCACAAGGTACCCAAGCTGAGCAGAACATTACTTCCACTTACTGGTGTTTTGCTCCTCACTGTAACTTTTCTATCTGACCTTATGACCTTACCTTGGTCATCTCTTGTTCTCTTCTGACCCCGATGCTATTTGGGTTCCCAAGGGCTAGGCAGTCTTTATTTTTCCAACCTTTCCATTTCCTTAATTTCTCTATAACTTCTTAACCCCTAACATGTTGACCTGTCATGGCATATAATACGTCCTCTAATTGGTAATCAGAGGATATTGTCGATGAATTTATTTTGATAACTCTCCTGGTCAGATCGGTGAGACTTGTAAACCAATGACAAGTGTGGTCCTCCAGACATTCTGGGGATTGTGAGAGAGTGATGTGACTGCCAAAACATAAAACTATGGTGCTCTCTAAAAAGCAGTTATTTTACTGCTAATTCTTTCCAATATTGGAGAGCAAGAGGATTAATGACTTCATTGTCAGAAATCCAGCATTAGCTAACAGCATTTTTAAATAGTAAGATTTGATCTATCTCTTACAGTTTACCAGTTATGCAAGTCCTCAAGAGTAAACAGGACTACATGGGCTATAGTCAGAAAATTCAAAATATACATTTCATTTTCCATAAAAATATCTTAAAGATATGGCATTTTAATAAAATTGTTAGAACCATTTTTAAGTAAATCAAAAGTTTTGAAAAATTTTCCACGTAAAGGCATTCTTGAAAGATATTATACTTGTATAACAAATTTGGTTTTTAACTGACTGTTTTTGAGTTGTCCTGTTCACAGACACACACGCTCTCTGTCTCACTCACACACACACACACACACACATATATATACACACACACATACAGACCTCAGTGGTGGCTCGTGCACATTTGTTTAGAGGAGGAAAGAATTTAACTGTATAAAATTATGAAACCTTAAATAATAATTCATGCATTTGTAAGGTTAAAATGCAATACCTTTTATTGATAGAAGAATTCTGCCCTTCGCTGTCGCAAAATCTTCCATTACTTTATCATGCCATTTTGGATCTTTTTGCAGCTGCAACAACAAGTCTTTTTCGATAGACATGAGAGCAAGAGAACATAGTCTGTCTGTTTCTACAGTAAGTTTTTATTCTTTTCAGTGTAGAAAAGCTTCTTTCAGCACTTGCTGTCGACACAGGTATCGTAGCAATTAAGCATGCCAATTTGAAGACGTTGGGAAGACATTTATGAATGCCTTCCTTAACGAAGAGAACTGTTAACTCCTGGACTTTGGTACAGTTCTGCTGCAAATCACAGTTGTTGTAAAACACCACAAGTTTGTTTTTAAGCAACTCACTATCAAATTGTTCCGGGAAACAGTTCAATAAAGATGAAAATTCAGCATCTGGGAACGTCTTGGAAAAATGTTCAAATTTCGAAGCGTTGAGCAAATTAATAAATAATCATTTCTTCAGATCTTTGAACCTGACTTCCAACTGCGTTGCTAGCATATCGATTATGTTGAAATACAACTGGCGGAAATGAATTTTGGGATCAACAGCTGCAAGGCGCCTTTTCTTAATTTTAGGAAACTCATCACCAGTTTCATTAGCAGCCGATTTGAAGTGTTCATTATAGGCTGCGTCGTTTCTAGATTTATGCAGGAAATGAACCATTTCAAGAACTCTCCTACAGCAGAAATCAATATCATTGGTTTTAACCTGGAGTATATAGAAAAGAGTGGCAGTTTTCGAAAATACTCCACTGAAAACCGAAAGCAAGAAGTTGAATTCAAAGGGTTCCAATAGACGAATGTAGCCATTTGCTTCTCTAATTGTAGCATCATCCCAGTTTTTTGTTTCTTCCAGCATTTCGGAAAACATTGCCAGAAGACCTTCCCTGAGCAATTTTACAGATTCTACCAAACAAGATTTGAAGTTCCATCTGGTTTGAGCGTCTTTAGGCAGTCGAAGTTTGGTCATATTGGTAAGAGCCTCCATTCGTTTTGAGGATTGATGAAAAAATGCGGGCAAACCACTGATACTAGCAAAGAAGACCCTGCACTGGGCAATGCTACTACAGCTATGTGATAGCACAAGATTAAGCCTGTGTGCATGACAGTGTACGAATAATGTCTGCTTTGCTTTCTGCTTGATCTTCGTCTGCAAGCTGTTTAGTTCTCCGGCCATAACAGCAGCGCCATCATAAGACTGCGCAACAAGTTTTCTGTCATAATTCAATGGCTCTAACTGCTGATCCAGTAATTTGTATAGGGCATTGGCTGTTCTATCTCCACTAACACTGTGGAAACCAAAAAATCGTTCTTGAATGTAGCCACATGGATCTACATATCTTAAAATTATTGAGCACTGCTCTGAGAGACATGTCCGAAGTTTCATCAGCCTCCACTGCAAAGAAGGCAGCTTTATGAATTTCGTTCTCTATTTCTTTCCCTACAAGGCCTGCAACAGATTCAATTAAATCATTTTGAATGGTTTTTTACAAGCCGATGAATGCTTTAGAATTATTTAAATGTGTCTCAAGTACTTCGTCGCGTTTCATTAATAACTTGAAAAGCTCGCAGTAGTTCCCTTGATTTGATGATAATTCACTTTCATCGTGTCCTCTGAAAGCTAGTTCTTGCCTTCCTAACACACACACGATATCCACTAAACTTGTAATACGTATCGATTTTGCTTCACTTGTTCATTGTGTTTGGCGCAAGAAATCCTAGCTCCTTCACTTAACGCTAGATCGATGCGATATTCACTTTTACCGAAGATCGTTAATTTTAGTGCATTGTCGAGATGCTCTCGAGATTTTTCATGCCTCTGAATTCCTCGGCCCAGATTCTTAACATCACTGAATCCACCAAAGGCCCAAATGACCTAGCTGTCGACGGGCCCTTAAACACCACTCACTCCACCAAAGGTCCAAACGTCCTTCGAGTTGAAAAAAAAAACACAAGGAAAACAAAAGAGAATTTGCCTTTTCTCACAACCTGTCAGCCAATTGGCTTTTTCATACCAAGTTGTGGAAAAGTTCACTTTCCGCCTTTGCTAGCACACATGAGTCCAGGCAATGGTGAGGTTGGTCATCCCTTCTGTATAAGAATTATTTGTTCCTGTAATGTGAGTCTTTTAAATTCTCCGAAAACTAAAACACTTTCACTGTCAGTCATTGTTCAATGTTATAACAACAAATTAAAAAAGCAAAACTTCACCGTCTTACTCGCGCGTTGGAAGAAACACAGTAGAATATTACTGAAAAAGGAGCAGCAACAAAATACGTGACTAATGCACAATGAAGGGAAAAGACCTGTTAATAGATCTGGTTGAAAATAAAGTCACTAGATGGCAGCAATAGTATTAATACCTTTGCCGGTTCCAACTCTCGCGCCTCAGAGAGGAATTATCCGCAATGCTCCAGCCTTCAGGGACTTAGCGCAGGCGCAGTTCGAGAGGAGGAACTCCTCCTCAGCTGTTCATAAGCTGCATTAAAAATCTGTTTCTCTCTCTGGCCGCTGTAGCGCTATGTTCTATGCACATTTACTATGGGAGTGGAGGAAAGAGATTTGTTTCCTCCGCTGCGCGACACAGGTGTTCTGTGGCGGACACTCGTAAGGTATCACGTGGTATAAACCGTGCGAAGTATAAACCAGCATACCTTAATATAATAGCTTCGAATTCAAAATTTGTTCAATATTGCTTGAATTTTAAGATTAATATAACATTTATAAATTCATAAAAAATTTGAGGAGGATGTTCCTCCCTTCCCTCCTCTGAGAAGCTGCCACTGACAGACCTTTTTCAAGAAATGCTTTTTGGGGATTCACGGGGCCTCAAAACATATATTTTCGGTGAAATCTCAACATCAAATTTTTGGATGGAATATCATACTTTCCCTACTTTCTATAAATAGTAGAGAAAGTAAAAAAGAATTGCCAAAATGAATATCTCAAATTCTTTGAAAGGTAGAATCAGAAATGAAAAATTCAATGCCACACACAATCTACACACTGTTTTTGTATGTTAGAACAATCGTCATTGATTGGCCTGAAATATGGAAATCACAAAATCACAATTTATAAATACTTGACTTTATTTGGTATTTAAGATTCTGTTCTTTCTGAAATATCATAGGACAACTGTGACAGAATTTGCATTTTTATATTTCAGTCTTTTTATAAAATTTCTTTCCTTTTTTCTTATTTATTCTGCCACTTGCAAGTATAAATTTTTAGTCCAAAATTAACTCACCATTAACAATTTGACTAAAAAATAATAAAACAATGAAACTATATGTTTTCTAGAATTAAAATATATATACTTAGTTTCACTGATGATGTTCTCAGATGATTCCTCTTGAGCTCGTGACTTTAACTCATCACTAAATTGTACAGCTTTTAAAGATATATCGTCATAGAGTCCTCTGGCTGAAAAAATCAATAAAAGAATGAACATGAATATTATTAAACATTTCATGACCCTTTTTTCATAATAAAAATAATTTTTATTTTACCTAGTTCATTAAAATTAGATGAAATTTCATTGGTCAAACTTTCTTGCAGTGGTTGTAGTGTAGATAAGCTATTTATCTCATTCAGAGTTGATGAAATGGTACCTTCACTGTAAAACATTACAACAGCATTAAAAACATAAGCAGAAACATGGTTGGCATAAGCATAGATATAGTTTGTTAAAATAAGTGTAAAGATTTGTAAAGTATTATTCTAGATAATTGCAGTTCAATTTCAAAAGAGGCCTACAAATGTAAAGGATTCACAATCCAGAATGTGAATGTTTCCTAATGAAAATTAACAAAAACCTCCAGAAGAAGAAGAAAAGAAGAGCAAGAAAAAGAAGAAGCAGGAGGAGGAACATGAAGAGGAGAACAAAGAGAAATGAGCAACAGCTTATAAGCTATCTTGTTCTACTGAAAAGCAAAAAGATTTCACCTTAATTCACAGAACTTTTTCTCCATGTAAATTCAATCTAGTTGTATTTTTCCCTTTACCCTTGAGTTTGAGATTGGTTTTGTAGCACTAGTTTCTTTTCATACTAACAGATAACAGTCTTAAGGCCATAGAGGGGCAGTGAAAGAAGTTTCCATCTGTTTTGTCAATTATTTGGATGTCAATCACGGAAACTGGTATGTATTGGACTCAATCAATACACATGCAATCCAATAAGCCCACATTTTTCTGCTTTCAATCATGTTTATATGTATCATGCAATATTCCAAATGCTAATTTCTGCATGACCTGTTTAGTTCAATTATTTCATCACCTATTTCCATACTGTATTCAATTCAGACTTTTTTCCCTTTTTTGAATAAATTAGCATCCATTCTAACAACACACACATTCTGATGAGTGATCATATGAACCTGGGGTTCAAACATCTGTGAGTTATCCAAAATATGTCTCTTCAGGATAAAGGAAAATATCAGGAAAAACCTAATGTATCGCACTCATATGACTTTCTCTGTTCTCCCTTGTACAAACTATTCTTACAAATATAACTGCTGAGGCTTTCACGGCCGGCATTATCAACTATATTAAGTAGATTTTCTGGGCTTGTGGGCCGTGGTCGAGTTGGATTGCCTTCCTCCGACGTTTCGCTGAAAACTGCGTCCAGCATCTTCAGGGTCAACCTCTGTTATTTAGGTCTAACTCAGCGGCTGCACGTAAACTACATTCACTGCAAACTTTCGTATTACTGATCATTTTTGTTACCAAGGACACCAAAAAGAAACAAAAATGATCAGTAATACGAAAGTTTGCAGTGAATTGTAGTTTACGCGCAGCCGCTAAGTTAGACCTAAATAACAGAGGTTGACCCTGAAGATGCTGGACGCAGTTTTCAGCGAAGAAACATCGGAGGAAGGCAATCCAACTCGACCACGGCCCACAAGCCCAGAAAATCTACTTAATATATTCTTACAAATGCTTATTCTTCTATCTACTACATGCTAATTAAGACAAACCTTTGTAGAAATGGTTTTATTATGTATTTTCTAGCTTGTCTAAACATAATAATGGAGAATATTGTGACGCTGGCTGTAGTGCACAACAAAGGACAGTCAAGATCGTGCTGCTCCATCCCGTAGGTGTGTATCAAAAGTGCTCAAGGTCAGGCTGCCTCATGCGACTGCTTGTGTATGTTACTAACAAACATTAAGCAGCCACACAAAGGTTTTTCCAGATTATTCAAGAAGTGCCCAGCAGCCATGTTTGTGTTTGTGGAAGTTCAAGAAGGGTCTGGGTTATGTCACCTTCACTATATAAGGAGGCAAAGCAATGAGCAGAAGAGTGAGTTACAGATAGGGTCACTCATTCTTAGCTTAAGTGCATGTGTGAGAACTGTGTGTGCCGCTGTATTGTGTAGGAAGATAGTGAAGCGGTTATGAGTGTTGAGTGACTGTATCATCAGAATTAGTGTTTGAGAGACAGAGAAAGTGAAGAAAAACAGTGAAAAGTGAGTCAAGAAGAAAACAATTGTGAGTTGTAATATCACAAAAGATTAAATGCTATGTTAACATCAGGAAAAGAGAACTGTGTATTTGTGCATTCAATTAGAGGAAAATATCTGGACAGGACTTTTAATTTTTGTCACACTGGTGTTAGAAGTGAGATTTGTGAAATTGCTAACTGTTAAAATATTATTCAAAATGGATTTAGGAAAGGCAGATCTTTTTCAGATTGTATATATACTCTTAACCAAATAATTGAAAAGTGTGGGAAATGTAATGTGTTAACTTTCATGCTATTTGTAGATTTTGAAAAAGCATTTGACAGAATTAACAGGAATAAATTATGGAATATATTGAAATAGTAAGCAGTCAACATTTGATAACTGTAATAAGAAGTTTATAGTAAAGAACAAGACAACAACAGAAACTGGAATGCAAAATGACAAAGATACAACAGCATCTGTAAATACAGGTGAAAGCCAGAAATGTTCTCTTTCACTGTCCCTTTCTAATTTATTTATTTATTTATTTATTTTTTTTTTTTGAATTAACGTCCTCCATCATTGTGTCTTATTGGACGAATGAATGAATGAATGAATGAATGAATGAATGAATGAATGAATGAATGAATGAATGAATGAATGAATGAATGAATGAAATGGGTGAAATGATGCTTAAATGAGCCCGAGGTCCGTGGAGCTTTAAGTTACCCGACATTCGTCTTCTCAGGGTAGGGAAAACCTCGGAAAAAAACCTTACCCGGATAACTTACCCTAAGCGAGATTCGAACTCGCGACCTCTTGAACGTGAGGCAGACACGCTAACCATCACGCTACCGACGTGGGGCTTTCTAATTTATATATTGAGTGATGCTATACAGGATGTTTAAAAAAAGTGTCCACTATTGCAACAGGGTTTGGGATTGGTCAAAACTAGAATGAATGTTCCTGTAAACATATATCCAAAAACAAATATGTATTGAGATATGAGCGATTTCACAAAAATGTGCAATGCATCCACATTTTTGATGGGTTTGGCATACACAAATGTCTTTAAATGTTTCCATAGCCAGAAATCCAATGGATTAAGGTCCAGTGTACATGGAGGCCTGCTAATAGACCTCCTCGACCAATCCATGTGTAAGAGTACTTGCCTACAGTTTGGTGCTGTTTTTATAATATATCAAAGGTGATGGTGATGAGCTTTTGACTCTTTCGTTATCTCGGGTCGTGGTACTGGATGGAATGAACATACACTCGATGTTTATTTCACTACATTACTTTATTAACACTTTTCCTCATTTTTACATTTTCGTTGCACCAATTTATATTATATTGATAGTCTTTCCAGTTTTTTAACAACTTTAGAACAAAAGCTTCATGAAAGCTTAATCAATTTTCTATTCACATCCGAGAGCACTGTAAAAACACGTCTTTTCATACCAAAGACATGGACGCTATTTTTAAATTCTAGTGCCACATCACATGATACTACCTTCTTTTTGTGCACATCCGCGTATGCGTTCATCAAATAGTTCCTGTATTGTTAGGGAAGCGATCTTTAGCTATTCTCCCTTCGCTTTCAATATTGAACACATATAATTCTTTTATTTATACATATATATTAAAATTAAATATGGAAATATTTATGACGTCTTTAAACAAACTTAATTGTTTGTAACAATTGAGACAGAATATTAGAAGACCCCAAAAGAAAATCGTTTATGTGAATATTTGTTAAAAGTGAAAAATATTGGAGAGCAAGAGGATTAATGACTTCATTGTCAGAAATCCAGCATTAGCTAACAACATATTTGTTAAAAGTGTAATTTGTTTTTTGATGTTGGTATGAGTTGATTAAATGACGAAAACGTGTTGCAAATGTTCATTGTTACGAACAACTAAGTTAGTTTAAAGACGTCATAAATATTTCCATATTTGATTTTAATATATATGTATAAATATTAGAATTATATGTGTTCCATAATAAAAGTAAGGGAGGATGGTTAGGGATCGCTTCCCTAACAAGAAAGAACTATTTGATGGACGCATACGCAGATTTATACGAAAAAGGCGGTGTCACGTGAGGTGACGCCATAATCTTCCCACTAGCATGTGTATATTCTAGGTGTAAGGACGTGTTGATGTAATGTGCGAGCATTGTAGAACTTTCACCAGACTATCATCAAGCATTAGTTCCACTAAATGAAAAAGTGGAAAGGTTTTAAATCATTTAAAACGGTGCTAGGAGGATTTATTTTAATGTAAAATATAGAAAAAGTGTTAATAAAATAATACATTGTGGTGAAGAAACATTGTGTGATTTTTCATTCCATCCGTTACCACGCCCTGAGATCACAAAGATATCAATAGCTCAAAGACCCAACGAAGATTAATTATAAAAACTGCACCACAATGAACAATAGTAACACGTTTTCGTCACTCAACCAACTCGTACAAACACCAAAAACAAATTACACTCTTAACAAATATTCACATAAACGATTTTCTTTTGGGGTCTTACAATATCCTGCCTCAAGTTTAACAGTGAAACTAAAAAATTCTGGGCAATAAGTCCACTCTATTGCATGATAGTAACTTTGTTAAGAGTTCTGATGATGGCAGAAGCAAAAAAAAGCATGTTATTCACAGTCAAGCCAGAGAAATGGTGAATAATATGTACAAATATTTCCTGATAAAGTTGGGAAACAGTTGCAACGCAGCATTTCCCCTACTACTCCTACATGCATGTTATATGTAATTTACAATCATTGTTCCTGACAGCTCGGACCATACATTTTACCCAACAGATTAACCGTTGCTGTGTATGTGTAAGATTTGAAGCTTTCATGGCGAACATAATGGATCAAGGCTTCATGGGTGATCAGCCATGTTAGATTTATAAAGGTCGAGCTTTCGGCCATTGTAGACTCCATGGCCATCTCCAGGATGAAAAAGTCTCCTCAGTTTTCCAAATATATCCTACCACATCCTCCAAACCATAGGATATATTTGGAAAACTGAGGAGACTTTTTCATCCTGAAGATGGCCATGGAGTCTACAATGGCCAAAAGCTCGACCTTTATAAATCTAACACGGCTGATCACCTGTGAAGCCTTGATCCAGTTGCTGTGTATCATCGATTCCTGCACGATGAGTGCTTTAGGAGGACATTGTGCTTGTAGAAAGATGACGCTTGTGGTTTATGCACTATGGGACATCAATCTATTTTGTATGCATCGTGCAGCAATACTTAAACTAAACATTTAATGGACAATGAATTGATTGAGGAGGTTCAATAGTATGGCCTCCCCATTTGCCGGACCTCAATCCATTGGATTTGTGGCAATGGGGACATTTAAAGACATTAGTATATGCCACACCTATCAAAAATGTGCTACATTGCACATTTTTCTAAAATGGCTTATATCTCAACAAGTATTTGTTTCTGCACATATGTTTATAGGAACATTTATTCTAGTCTTGACAAATCCCAACTCCTGTTGCAATATTGGACACTTTTATTTTAAACACTGTATATAATCAGTAGATAATTTTAGACTCGCAATTTAAAATAAGGAATCACATTTTAGACATATTACTTTTTGTGGATGACCAGCTTGTCAGTGTATGGTTTACAGAAGACCCTGTAGCAATTAAAAAATGTTATAAAAAACTACCTACAATTTTAATACACCAATCAAGAAAACCAAAGTTTTTGCATTTAAAGGAATAGATCTCTTAAGGGCTAAAATAACTTTGGATAGAAAACCCTTTGAACAGGTGAACAGTTTTAATTATCTGGGTTGTAATATCTCCTATTTTAAAAAAATATATTCTTAATGAACTTAGTAAATTTATATATATACAGGATGAAAATGAATAACACCGCATGAATTTTACTTGTGATAGATGGTTCATAGGTAATCAATTTGTGTTAGGAAACCTATGGTCTATGATTACAAATTACAGAACTGTGCCTTAAAATTGCTTGAGGGTATGCACACCACTGAGCATGACCAGCTACTAAGTATGATGAGGAAACAAACGGACAAATTTCACAGCCTGTCTATTTAGCGCAATGGTTATGGTGCCCAGACGCGAAGGCACACACATATTAAAAGTGCAGGTTCAAATACTCATAACCCCATATTTTTATGCTCTTTTTTCTTTCGTTCTTCATAAGCGCATGCTTAATCTAATTTGATTTACACAAAACATTTGTGTCGCTGTAATTTTTCGTTTAACTAATCTTGAAACTTTTTGCTTCAAATTTGTTTAACTATTATTTACACTTGCATGACCTAAAAGCAGGTACACACTGAGAATTTTGTTTTCACTTAAATGAGATGTTTCAAGCCTAACGCAATGTTACTGTGTGTTGAAGGAAATAGGAAATGAGACGAGGGTGACTCCAGTAGGAAACAGTCACCACATGGTGGTGTTAGTGTCTTTCAGGGTTATTAAGGTCACCTATTGGCAGTATTAGACATTTGTCATGCTAACACATAGGTATTCAGCGTCTCTTTGGGCAGTTGTAGTACTTTGCGCTATTACTGGTTCAACGCTTTGTAAACTGTTTGCAGCAGGTCAACTGTTGGAAGGAACATTTCTGTTATTGACATGGACAAATAGCCTACAGTCAGCTTCAGACAAATGGCAATACATAACCCTCCAGCCTAAGTCATCAGATATAAGAAGTAAAAGTAAACAATACTCTGTACATTGCAAATCATGGTCGTATTTTGCTATTTGATACCGAAATTTAGATTTCCGATCGAATGGGCTTTTGAAAAAGATACGTTTTAATTTAATTGCCGGATCTGAGATTTGCGATAAATATTGAGTAATAACATAAATAGATAATAGAATAGCAGGAAGTGTTGTAAGGTGAGCAAGATATGAGTAAATAATAGTCGTTAAATTTGTAGAATAAACGCATTATTGGTTTGAAATTAACGAGTCATGACGTCATACCACATAGTTTAAAATACACGTTCGAAAGTTAGTTCTACCAACCTTAAAAGTCGCGCGATATATTTAATAAAATATAAAGTAAACATCGTTTAATCCTAAAAAGGTAATTATATATTCAAAATTCATAAAAGAACATGTTATAATAGAAAGGGACATTTCTAAATTGCGGGAAAAGGAAATAACATTTTGGATACGAGGCTTTCTTGGATGACGTCATGACATTCAAATTGGAAGCGAACGGTCTTCTTGGCGTGGGTAAGAGAGAAGCGTCTAGTCAGTACTCAACCAGAGAGCAGTACGGGAGTTCGTGCAGTTCGTGCTGCGCCGATGTGATTGAGATGCTTCTACAGATACACATATAGAATCGGCATAACTCCCGAAAACATTTAAGGATGCAATAAATGATCTGCAAAGTTGTTCTTGGGTTGTCCTTTACACTCACGCAAACCCGAGATAAAGAGATCAAGCTCAGCTAGCCGGAGACAACACACCAAACCACATCAACGTGACCAACAACATCACGTCACCAACGACTGCAGCTTCAAATGGCGAGGTAATAACTAGGAAGCTATATTAAAGCTTCAAATTGGCTTCCCAACGTGTGGCTTCGAAAGAATGGACCAAACCCCAAGACGACCGAGCCAGCATCGAACCAGCAGACAAGAAGGTGCCCAGCGCGTCAACATCTGTGAAACGTGTAGTGAACAAGTTTAAGTGCAGTTAAAGTGAAATAGTGAAAATATTGAAAATTTTGGTGAGTAGAAAAACACATGTAAATAGCTTAGAAATGGAAGACAGTGATAGTGAGTTTAGAGGTTTTGATAGTCCGGAAATTCAGGAAAGTATAAGTAGGATGGAAGAATTTAATCGGAATGTAATTGGTAGCAGAATATGCCAAGAATTAGAAGATCAGAACGTTAGAGAAACACCTAGAGGTAGTGCAGAAATGTTTAGTAGTAATTCAGAAAGGCCAGCATTTATGTCAGAAATAGAGAATATGTTTCAAACGATAATGAAAAAGATGAGTACAGAGTTAAGTCAAAAGATAGATGAAAATAGTAAAGAATTAAGAACAGAGTTAAGTCAAAAGATGAGTACAGAGTTAAGTCAAAAGATAGATGAAAATAGTAAAGAATTAAGAACAGTGGAAAAGATGAATACAGAGTTAAGTAAAAAGATAGATGAAAATAGTAAAGAATTAAGAACAGAGTTAGGCCAAAAGATGAGTAAGATAGACGAAACTAGTAGAGAGTTAGGACAGAAATTAGAAAAGGGACAACAGGAATTGGGAATGCAATTGGAGAATCAGAGGAGAGTTTTCGAAACCTTTAGGGAAGAAGTTAGGGAGGAAATTAATAAAGTCAGTAGTGAAGTAAAAGAAAATAGAGAACAGGTTAAGGGAGAATTAGAGACAATAAGGCAAGAAGTAAAGAATTCTGAAAAGAAATTAGGTCAACAAGTTAGTGAAAAATTAGATAAAGAAAGGGAAAGAGTAACATATAGTTTAGACAAACAAAGGGAAGAGGTAGTACAAAGGTTAGATAAAGACAGGGAAGAAATTAGAGAAGAGTTACAGGGGTGTAAAGTTAGAATAGAAAGATCTGATGTAGAAAGTGAAAGGCAGGCTAGAAATTTGGAGGATGTTACAGACCAAATAAAAGGAGTAGTGACAGAAATTACTCAGGTAAAAGAGGCCTTAGAAAATTTGAAATTAAATGAAAATGCATGTAATCACAACAATCTTAGTAATGAAGTTGCAAGAAACGAGGCAATACCAGGTGTATCAGCTGACATTTCGATGCAAAATAGGGGTAACAGTAATTCCCATTCTGATCTCGGAAATAGCTCAGGGATAGGTGACAATTCAAATTTACATTGGCCTAACCATGTCTTAAATGAAATGACACCTCCAGTTTTTGAAAATGAAGATTCAGATGATCCTAAAGCCTTTTTAGAAGGGTTACAAGAGTACTTCACGGTGAAACGTATACCAGAGGAGTACAAGATGGTGATAGTAAGAAAATGTCTAAAGGGTAATGCTGCTAATTGGCTAGGCCTTTCTATGAGTAACAATAATGATTACAGGACCTTTAGGAACATCTTTTTAACCAGATATTGGGGAGCTAGTAGGCAGGCTAATATTAGAGTTGAATTAAGCAATGGAAAATTTAATCCTAGATCGGAGGAATCGATGGTAAACTATTTTATGAGAATAGCGAGAAAATCGAAGATGTTGGACCCTCCCTTGGATGAAAAAGATCTAATAAATATAGTTACTCCACATTTTCCGGAAACACTTCAACATTACCTAATCATAGCCCGACCCGATAGCATTGCAGCTATGATAGAATTATTATCAGCCTTAGAAGTCAATAAGCCAAAACACGCATTTGGAAATACATATGAAGGAAAAGAAACTGTCAATTCTTTCGGGCAAGGGGCACAGTATTATCAGAATAGAAGTGAGGTTAGGGAAAGATATAAAGGACCAGTACCAAGGATGGAATCATTCCGGTGGGAAAATCAAGGTAGATATAACCAGGAAGGGCGTCACCAAAATAGAAATGGTAATCAAAGGGGAAGAAATATAAGGGTGAATTATATGAATACAAATAGATTTGATCGAGGTAGACGGGGACGTTATTTTGGACATAGTAGAAATTCAAATGATGGGTATTGGACAAATGGAGATAATGAGTTTAGACCGAGGTCACCAAGACAGGAAGAAAGGTATTCTAGTGGACGAAATTCCCCCGAAAATGCGGAAATGGTCGAGGCCATTAACACGGTCAAAAACATGGTAGGAAGTAACCCCGATTTAATGCAGGAAAACAGAAGTAACAATTCGGGAAATAGTACAGGAGCCATACCTAAAAATCAGGGAAACGCCAGACCCGGTCAAACGCGCCTTCAGTGAGAACTGGGTATCCTAGTAATGATTGTGATAAGTACTCGGAAATAAATAGTCCTGGAAGGCAAATGATGATACAAAAGAAAAGAGAATGGAAAAATAGAATTGACGAAAACGAAAAAGTAGGAGATCCACCTAAAATCAAAATTGGAGTAAATGGAAAACAATACAATGCAATTATAGATACGGGATCAAATAGCACAGTATGCTCACAAAATTTTTATGATAATTTACAAAGTAGTGGCTTTAAAGTAATGTCTTTACCAGTTAATGGGATATATTGCTCGCTAGCTGTGGGAAAACGAAAAGAGAGAGTAAAATTTCAAGCAATGATAAATATTGAAATAAATGGGAGAATACTAGAAATTTTATTTCTGATTGTAGGAAGACTTGTGACAGATATTATAATAGGTTGTGATTGTCTTTATGCCTGGGAAGCTGTGGTGAATTTTAAAAACATGATTCTAGAAATGAAAGTTGAATATGAGACCATTATAGTGCCTTTTGTGGAAGATAGTAGTTCAGAAACTATTGTAAGAGAAAAAGAGGAAGAAGAAATCCAAGGGGATACATTCTTTGTAGAATATGTTAAAGTAGGAGCTATGGAATTAACTGAAGTAAATGTCAAAGAGTACAGTGTCGATAATAAAGAAAATGTAGAATGGGATAAAAATGATTTCATAGACAATTTGAGGGTTTCTGATGCAACTAGGCACTATGATAGGGAGAGTAGTGAAGACTTAGAAGAATTGTTGAGGGAAAAAGTAACTCAGGCTGATCAACTAAATGAACAACAGAGGGATAAACTGTTTGAAATATTAATCCGAAATAAAGAAGTATTCTCTGAGAAACCTGGTAAATGTAATATCTATACTCATTCGTTTGAGATGATACCCATCAAACCTTTTACACATAAAGCGAGAGCTATCCCTAGTACAATAAGAGAAGAGGTAGATGCAGTTATAAAGTCAATGTTGGAAGATGAGGTTATTGAAATTTCGAATTCAGAATTTGTGAATCCCCTATGTATTGTAAATAAGGCCAATGAAAGATTAAGGTGACATTAGACTCGAGAAAACTAAATTATTGTTCATCATACTTTCCATCAGGGAATCCAACAGAACGTGTCCTCCGAGATATAGGAATTTATTTACGTGTACTTACACATCATAATCACAAGGATTGGGTGAAATATTGTCCATTGATCGAAAAGATTATCAATCACACCATTAATGTAACTACTGGGTTTGCACCAATAAAATTAATGTTAGGAATTGAACCAGAACCAATATTGATAGGGGAACCAAAAACACTGAAAATTAATGACATTCAGTTAAGTGAGGAAGAAAGAGCGAAAATTGCTTTTGAACGAATCAAGAAAAAGGCAGAGAAGCGAAAATTAAAGAAAAAGAGTAGAAAACATAAATGGGAACCTAAGATAGGCGATTGGGTACTAGTTAAAGACCATAAGTTATCAAGTGCATTGAGAGGCAGGAACAAAAGGATGGAATTGTTATATAAAGGTCCTGCAGAAATTATATCGAAATTTGGTTATCATACCTATGAATTAAAAGATGTTAAAAATGAAAAATGTCTGGGAAGATGGCATAAACAACTCCTTCGACCATACAAGAAACCGTGTGGTGCCTTGGAACCTTGATTTAATGTAGAAGAAAAATTGGAAGTGTCATTTGTCTATTGGCGCCCAATCAGCTTTGAGATAAAATGTAAATGTTAGCTTACTTGAAAACCATACATGGGTCAGGTACTTACATATTCATGAAAAATGCAGAATGTGAATTGCTATATACTACAAAGAGCTTAAAAATATGTTGTATAGAGCTCACAATCACAGATTCAGAAAGATTGTTAAAATGTTCATCTCTGCATAGAGAGAAAACAGAATATTTACTTTGTAAAACATTTGTTAAAATATTTAGATGTATAGATAGTTATCACAGAAAGACAAAGAAAGAACTTGTCTAAAGAGTGCAATGGATTTATATAAATATATGTACATTTTAGTGCTTAAAGGATATAGTACAGATATGTGTTACAATGACAAAAGTGAAAAATCACAGTGCAAGTGATAGTGAGAGCGAAGTGAGCAAACATGAACTAAAAGAAGGAAGTATAAAGAAAGACTCTTGAAATTTAACCTTTATATAGAAGCTTCACAGAAGAAACCATAACATATTGTAATTAGTATTTAAGGATTAATGTTTAGTCAAGTGTACAATTGTTTGTCATGTTAAATAGATTAATGAGAAAATGTGTTAATAACCAATTTCAAAAAAAAAAAAAAACAGTGTAATTGAAAATTGTATACAATGGGAGTGTTGCCGATTATTCAAAATACAGGAGTAATTTTTAATTTTTCTTTCGGGCAAGACATTTACATTATTTTATTATAAAATAATAAAATAACATAAATGGGGGCATTTGATACCGAAATTTAGATTTCCGATCGAATGGGCTTTTGAAAAAGATACGTTTTAATTTAATTGCCGGATCTGAGATTTGCGATAAATATTGAGTAATAACATAAATAGATAATAGAATAGCAGGAAGTGTTGTAAGGTGAGCAAGATATGAGTAAATAATAGTCGTTAAATTTGTAGAATAAACGCATTATTGGTTTGAAATTAACGAGTCATGACGTCATACCACATAGTTTAAAATACACGTTCGAAAGTTAGTTCTACCAACCTTAAAAGTCGCGCGATATATTTAATAAAATATAAAGTAAACATCGTTTAATCCTAAAAAGGTAATTATATATTCAAAATTCATAAAAGAACATGTTATAATAGAAAGGGACATTTCTAAATTGCGGGAAAAGGAAATAACATTTTGGATACGAGGCTTTCTTGGATGACGTCATGACATTCAAATTGGAAGCGAACGGTCTTCTTGGCGTGGGTAAGAGAGAAGCGTCTAGTCAGTACTCAACCAGAGAGCAGTACGGGAGTTCGTGCAGTTCGTGCTGCGCCGATGTGATTGAGATGCTTCTACAGATACACATATAGAATCGGCATAACTCCCGAAAACATTTAAGGATGCAATAAATGATCTGCAAAGTTGTTCTTGGGTTGTCCTTTACACTCACGCAAACCCGAGATAAAGAGATCAAGCTCAGCTAGCCGGAGACAACACACCAAACCACATCAACGTGACCAACAACATCACGTCACCAACGACTGCAGCTTCAAATGGCGAGGTAATAACTAGGAAGCGATATTAAAGCTTCATATTTTAAACTAAATGTACATTTCTCTTAAAATAAGGAGAAAAAAAAAAAGCTTAGAACCTCTTTGGGTTTAAACTCGACTTCTCGGCTTCATGAGGTCCACAGTCAGTCGGCTTAGCCGTGCGGCCAAAGTGCCCTATATTTCTGTAGCCGTTTGCCACAACCGATTATCCATTGCAGTGGCATACAGACACATGTTAAGTGTCCAATTTAAGCACTTTTCGTAGCGCTACAATTTAAAAGTGCTTCTTCAGAGAGACAGCAGACAGGCTTTACTAAGTTCCTAATAAGCACTATTTTGATTCCAGTGTATAATATTGATATATTTCTTTCTGGTTACGATTTATTCATCACAATCTTGAATTATTTTGAATATGTCTAACTTATTAACTTAACGTTGTAGACCATTGTTTTCCTATCTCAAATTGATTGTCTATGAACCTCTATTACCAGAAAAATTTGTGCAGTGTTATTTATTTACACCCTGTATATATATATATATATGCAGATTAATTAAGAAAACATTAAAAAATACTAGAAAGGAAATCATATTATTTTATAAGGTAATGGCAATTCCCATATTACTGTATAGTTGCAAGTTTTGGGTTTTAACCATAGGAGAAGAAAAGATCATAGACAGCCAAAATGAGATTTTTGCAAAGCTTGCAGCTGAGTGTATGTTCTTGAATAGAAGAAAAAAATGAAGATATTACAAATCACTTCACACAACTGTGAAACAAATTGTTAAAATAGGCAAAGAAACTAAGATGATCAGACATTTATGTAAAGAAGAATTTATTATATGGGCAGAGGGAACTAATGAGGCAACTAATTGAACAAAGAAAACATGAGTGTAATCAAAGACAAAGGGCATGCATCTGTAACTTTACATTGTGGGTAGATGATCGAGCAGAAATGGAAGCAACCAGAAGGGAATAGATGGAGCGCATTGAACTTTAAGGTGCCAAACTGAGTATGACAGCAAAATTCATTGCAGCACAAAGACTGTACAAAGAAGTAGATGTAGATGACCAGCAGAAGCAGGGGAACCCAACAGAGGAGACTAGAAGAAAAATGAATGTGATAAAGTGAGGGAAAGGGAAAGTTGAGTCAATGAAGCAGTCAGTGGAAGAAGTAAAGCAGCGATTCCTAAGGTGCCACATGACAAAGTCCTGAGTGAAGCTGAAGAATCAGATCAGGGATAGTATTAATGCAGATGGAAGATATGGGGATACATAGATAGATAAGAATGGAGTCATTTAAGTCTTCTAACTTTTCTTCACTGTGACATTAATAGATCTATTGCAAATACCCTTCTTTAAAAATTCCAATTTAGTTCAATGCTTTTAAAATAGCCTATAATTTTCCTGGGTGATGCTAAGATGGGTGGTGCCACGGCTGAGCGGTTAGACCATTTTCCAACCACCTAGGTAGCCCGGGTTCGATTCCAGGGACCCGTATGTGAAATTTGTGGTGGACAAAGCAGCGTCTGGACAGGTTTTCTCCAGGTTCTTTGGTTTCCCCCACCACTCATTCCACCAATAGTTCTATCATCACCTTTAGATTCATCTATCTCACTTGTATTTCATATCATCCTCTTCCTTACTATCATAGCTGGTGCTGAGCTGACCAGCCACTTCAAGGTCTTCACTCTGTCCGGTCTAGAGGCTCCTCTGCTCCCCGATGGGTGTCTGACCCTAGGCAGTGGTTTGTGGGTCCTAGGGTGTATAAGTCCTACGTAAGAGGAGGGCAACCAAGTAAAGAAGAAGATCTTCCTTTCATAGAAGTTTGAAAACAGTGTTGTTGTAATTAATTTAATATAAAAGGTGAGTTAATTAATAACACTGAACAACACTTACAAAATATTTTTCCGGGACACGTTTCGAAGGTTAACTTTCCTCCATTATCAACTGGACAATAACTGGGCTTCCATGGTGTTTGATGGTGCGGATGGTGATGCTTCTTCTGATGTTTCTTCTGGTAACGGTTCGATGAACTTACTGAAAATGTCACTCTGAGGAATGTCGAAATTAAATACTCGGTTTCTATTTTTTAAAATAAAGATTTGTTCCCATGTGGACAGTTCTTGTTTTCTTGTTATGTGTTTGAGAAGTTTCGGTTCTAGCTTTATGTCATGATTTTTTGTCCAAAAGTGAAATGCACCTGCTGATTTTTCTAATTGTTTACTCTTAATGTTTCTAACGTGTTCCTTGGATCTGATTTCTAAATTTCTTTTGGTTTTTCCTGTGTATATTTCATTACAATCACTGCATTCAATTTGGTATATACCAGATTTTTTGTTAGGTGGAATAGCATCTTTGATGTTTGAAAGTAATAGGTTTTTTATGGAGTAATGGTTTACTGGTGCTAGCTGAATGTTGTATTCCTTGAACACTTTTTTAAATTTATCAAAGGCCCATGGATGATAAGTGAATTTTTTTAATATCATTTTTGTTTCTGCTGCTGTGAGAGTTGTAGTTTCTTTTAATAGATTCACCAACTTACAAACTAGCAAAATGGCTATCTAATAAATTTAATTCATTTCCTAAATTCGAAAGTTTAAGCATAAGAAACAGTTATGAACTAATAGAACACACCAAAGACTTCAAATTAACAGAAGAGGACATCCTTGTCTCCTTTGACATAAAGTCACTATTTCCCAGTATACCAATAGAAAAACTTCCATCACTGATCAAGAATTGGCTCAAATCACTTGGAATGTCATCATCAGAAATTGCAGAATACATAGAACTCACCAAATTATGCACAGAACAAAATTTCTTCCAGTTCCAAACAAAGTATTTCCGTCAAACTTCAGGTTTAGCAATAGGCAACCCTCTCTCGCTAGTCTTAGCAGATATTTACATGATTTCATTGGAAATAAGGATCACAAAAGGTTTCCCGTGGATGTTCAAATTCTGGCAGCGATACGTAGATGACATCTTTGCAATAGTTCCAAAAAGACACATCAGTGACGCATTAAAACTTCTGAACATACAGGACAAAAGTATAAATTTCACAGTGGAAGTAGAAAAAGATAATAAATTACCATTTTTAGATCTAAAACTAATCAAAAACAAGGATAAAATAAATTTCGGTATTCACAGAAAACCAACGCAGACAGACAACTACATAAAAGCTAATAGTTACAATCCAAGAAGCCACAAACAAGCAATTTTCAATAGTTTAACACATAGATTGGTGAACATCCCTCTTTCAGCAGAAGAATATAAAACAGAATATTACAAAATAATTGAAATAGCACAAAAAAACGGCTTCCCCAAAGAATTAGTAGATAAAAAGGTAAAACGAACAGAAAAGAAAAAATTATTAAAAGAAACTACAACTCTCACAGCAGCAGAAACAAAAATGATATTCAAAAAATTCACATATCATCCATGGGCCTTTGATAAATTTAAAAAAGTGTTCAAGGAATACAACATTGAGCTAGCAGCAGTAAACCATTACTCCATAAAAAACCTACTACTTTCAAACGTCAAAGATGCTATTCCACCTAACAAAAAATCTGGCATATACCAAATTGAATGCAGTGATTGTAATGAAATATACATAGGAAAAACCAAAAGAAATTTAGAAATCAGATCCAAGGAACACGTTAGAAACATTAAGAGTAAACAATTAGAAAAATCAGCAGTTGCATTTCACTTTTGGACAAAAAATCATGACATAAAGCCAGAACTGAAACTTCTCAAACACATAACCGGAAAACAAGAACTGTCCACATGGGAACAAATCTTTATTTTAAAAAATAGAAACCGAGTATTTAATTTTGACATTCCTCAGAGTGACATTTTCAGTAAGTTCATTGAACCGTTACCAGAAGAAACATCAGAAGAAGCATCACCATCCGCACCATCAAACACCATGGAAGCCCAGTTATTGTCCGGTTGATAATGGAGGAAAGTTAACCTTTGAAACGCGTCCCAGAAAAATATTTTGTAAGTGTTGTTCAGTGTTATTAATTAACTCACCTTTTAAATTAAAAGAAGAAGATGTTAAGATGATTTGCCCTGAATCTGGAAAGGTAGACTCCAGGTGCTATATAAGATATGGGGACAATTTATATGCTTAAGAGATTGAAGGGAAAAGTGCAAAGTAAACATAAAAGGAAAGAAAGGAATTATATGCCATGGCATGAATCTAGACTTAGCAAATGGTTAGAAAAGTCAAAGTAGTGGAAGTGGAAAGAATAGAGCCAATCAGAAAGGAAAGAAAAAGGTGAAATGAATTAGGGGAAAAGTGAGAAAAGTGAGCAAAGAAGGATGTAAAAAAGTGATAAAGGCAGATAAATCTGAAATATGGGGGAAAGTTAGCAGGGGAGGAGAAGAGAAGGAAAAGGAGAAATTTGAGAAAATTACTGTAGCAGCAAACATTGGACACAGCAGAGATATATTAAGAAAAAGTAACTAATACTTGTCTACCAAATATTTAAATGTTGAGAGCAGTAAATGTAACTGGCTACCCATTGATGATAAGGACTGGCATCCAAATTCATGGGCAGCCAAAAATGTAAAATGTATATTTAGTACTCTTTCTTTCTTTATCTGATTACCCTTCCTTTATGTAGGACTTACACCCCTTTGGACTTACAAGCCAGTGTCTAGGGTCAGATGCCTGACGGGGAGCAGATGAACCTATGGACCAGACAGAGTGAAGACCTGGAAGCAGGTGGTCAGCCAAGCACTAAGTATGAGAGTGAGGAAGGGAATGATATGAAATGCAGGCAAAATCGATGAATGGAAAAGTGATGATAGAGCAATTGGTGGAATGAGTGGCAGGAGAAACAGGAGAAAACCTTCCCTGATGCCTTTTTGTCCACCATGAATACCACATATGGGTCCCTGGGGTCGAAACTGGTTTGCACAGGAGGTAGGCGAATGGTCTAACTGCTTGGCCATGACACCGGCATGCTTTGTACTCAATAAAGCAAATTCAATTTTGAAATAACTGGAAAGAACATGTCCAAAAATGAACATTACATAGGTATCCATTCATTATAAGTCAAAAGGTGAAAGGAAAGTTGGTAGACCAAAAAAGAGATGGATTCATCTTTTTGATTGAAAACCTATGAGGCTGGAACAAGCCTTAAAAGGCTTATTTGTAAACTATGTTGTTGTTGGTGGTGATGATATATTCAATAAAAGCTAGCAGACAGAATGGAACACTGTAGGCCACTTTATTAAAGATGCTAGCTGTATTTGACAAAAGCTACCAACATAATTTGGGCCTATAAGAAACCAACTCTTATAAGTCCTACCCTCCCCTTATGTAGGACTTACACCCCATGAGTACCACATATGGGTCTCTGGGATTGAACCCAGACCACCTAGGTAGTAAGCGAACTGCTCAACTGCTCAGCCATGGTGCCGCCCAGAGTAGAATTTAAAAGGTCTGATGTGTTGCACTCACATAACATTTTTTTACTCTTGAACTAATTTCTTACAAACTCTTATTCCTATATCTTCGTGTTAGTTGAGATAAATATTTGCAGAAATTATCTTATTGTTTATTTTCTTGTGGGTACAAGGAAAATATGGGAATACAGTAGACTTTGAGCAATAGTAAAATCTTTTAAAACTTTCAAATTCTGTTCTCTTTGCACAGTTAACATGCAAAAAAGTCTGATGTGTTGCACTCACATGACTTTCTCTACTCTTGTACTAAGCATTCTTACAAACTCTTGTTCCTATATCTTCTTCGTGTTAGTTGAGATAAACATTTGTACAAATTATCTTATTACTTATTTCCTTGTAGGTGCAAGAAGAATATTAGAATACAGTTGGCTTTGAGTGATAGTAAAATCTTTTAAAGCTTTGAGATCCCATTCTCTTTGCACGCTTAACAAAATTAACAACAATGTTCCATTTCACAAAAGTTGTAAGTTTTCCAAAACTGACACAAATAATAAGGAATATCTCCAAAATGGTTCACTCTAGAAAAAAATTTATTTAGACATAAATTGTATGCTTTAGCGAGATCTACATTTTCTATAATACAGTTGGCTTTGAGTGATAGTAAAATCTTTTAAAGCTTTGAGATCCCATTCTCTTTGCACGCTTAACAAAATTAACAACAATGTTCCATTTCACAAAAGTTGTTGCGCCTCCTATAGCCTCTCCTACCCAATTCCCATCCTCATCCTGCCCGTGGTGCACCCTGCTTTTAACAGATGAGGCTCTGGGGACCGAATCACAGCGGTATAACTGTTTCATCTAAAATGGAGGAAATGTCATTTACATATGTGCTGCCCTATCACAGCACAACAGCGTCCCTCAGAGGCACATGAGGGGAAGGTCGGTGGATCTAAATATCATCTATTTAGTCCTCCCGGGTAGGTCCGATGGACCCGTTGACCAACGATAGGTGTGGTCCCCCTTGCAAAATGGGGGTTTAAGTCGGGTGATGTAACTGCCACATTGTAAAACTGGTGCCCGTTAAGAAAACAGTTACATGAAAGCCACATGAATGAAGAACACTTGAAGACCTGTGAAGCATTAAGATCAGAAGAAACTACAGTTCAAAAGTATTGGAAAGCACGAATGCTAATGGCTTCATTGCCAGATGCAAGGCACTAGAAAACAACAACAACATTTTCTATACAGTAAGATTTTGTCTATCTATTACAGTTTACGAGTTATTCAAAAGTCATCCAGAGTAAATGGGTCTACATAGGCTATAGCCAGAAAATTCAAAATATACGTTTCATTTGTCATACAAATACCTTAGACATATGGCATTTTAATCAAAATTGTTAGCCATTTTCAAGAAAATCAAAATTTTCAAAAAATTGCCCATGTAAAGGGTAGTTTAGGGTGGAGCTGTTTTCTTCAAAATCATTGTGTCGCATCCTTGAAGGACACTAAACTTAAATACCAACTTTGGGTTTTAACCGACTTTTCGTTTTTGAGTTATGCTGTCCACAGACTGACAGACATACAGACACACACACAGACCTTTTTCTTAAAATGCTTTTTTTGGATTCAGGGGGTCTATTCTGTAGCTTTTCCATTTGCTTAAATACTCATTTGATACAATGGTTACCAAGCTTCCACACAGTGTGCACATTAAGCAACTTGGAGCCACAAACCAAGACAGTTCACCCTCCATTTCAGTCACTGCTTTCCTTTCTCTTTGTGCAGCACAGAGAACTTAAGAGGACAGATATAATTATTGTCACTGTAAATTACAATAACATGCTGTAGTGTACAGTCTGGTGCAAGGAAATGTGCTGATGATGTTACTTTTAGTGTGTTTCTTTATTTAATGTTGTGGAGCTTTTTCATAATTTGTGTTTCACACAGTTCTGGGTGTGTCAATCTCCTATTGGTTTGTATTCAAGTCCGACACACATGCACTGATCTATGAACAAAGGTTGTGGACAAGGGGAGGGAAAAGGAAATAACTGAAACAATTGTCACTCTTAGCTGTGTGCATCTCTAATTGTTTTGATGTATCAACTCTCATTAACAGACATTCCTGGATGCCTAAGAGCCTAGGTTTAAATCTCTTAGAAAATGTGTGGTTAGCAATGCAGAGAGAAATAACAAAGCTATTGATCGCAACAGATCTCACACATATGACCAACTATGGGAGATGGTAGAAACTGTCTGAGGCAAACATATAAATTCACAGGAATACATGCAGAATCTAATTAGTTCAGCTCCATGAAGAATGGATGCTGTTATAAGGAACAGAGGGTCATGGATTAATTACTAGAAATTAACTGAGTTCCATGATCATCTTTGTGTTTTCCCCTTATGTTTGTTTACTTAATGAAAACATGCTTTAGGAATGCCTTTGTATGCTTGGTATATTTTTTGTATGTTGAGATTTAATTTACAGTGGCTTCTTTTATAACAAACTGGCATACTTCTAAATAAATATGTGTAATAGGGAGTTTAAGTTAATACACATATAATAAAACAGATAGATGTTTCATCCCTCATTCCCCTTCCCCTGAAAAATATGCAAAATTGAGCATTTTTCATTATTCGAAAAGGATTGACTATCTGGTCTTTGCTCCTTTCTTGGTGATAATACTGGGAGAGCAAAAAACCTCAGAATAGGCTACACTGTGTTTTACCTGTTGGCATCCATGGTGTTCATTGCCGTCTGCCACTATCATTGAAAAGCATGGGTGAAATCATACATTTTTGAAACTACCTTTAAAGGCTCTGCTTGCCAACTTTATGAGAGAAGATGTTAAATCTGGTCACTGTCATTCATACATACATTCATTTTTGGCACCTCTTTAGGAAAATATCCATGACTCACCATAGTTCATGTTGAAATACTGACAATTTCCTGGTAGATATTTTGTTGTAATTCTTCCTGGATAGATGGGTTTGTCTTGTACATTATGTTTTAAGTTACCCCAGAGATAGAAATAGCTTATTGGAACTCCAAGAAACCTTTTTCAGCTAATGGCACACCATATACCAAATTTTTCGTCATGAAGGGTTACTTCATGAACTTAGGTTCTCGTTATAGGGCCAATTTTTTTTGAGTCACCAGTTGACACCCATATATACGTGAATATAATTTTGCCTCTTTTTTTATTTTTTACAGAATTAACAGACAGGTGGCATGATTTTACTCTTTTTCAACAAGATTCTGCAACAGTTCATAAGCCAACCTTTCGATAAGAACAATTGAAAGTGTGTTTCAGGACAGAATTATTAGTAGAGATTTGTGATTCCCTGACCTAATCCCCCTGCAATTTCTATCTCTGGGGTAACTTAAAACATAAAGTGTGCAGGACAAACCCACACAACCTGGTAGAATTAAGAAAATATCCACTGGGAATTCTAAAGTAAGAACAAACTAGAAACTAAAAACTTCACTTATCTTAGTAATGTTGCAAGTTTTTTGTGCAAAGCTGACTAAAGTTTCGAGTTGACTCCAACTCATTCTCAAACGTTTGTATAGCTTTGAGAATGAGTTGGAGTCAACTCGAAACTTTAGTCAGCTTTGCACCAAGAACTTGCAACATTACTAAGATAAGTGAAGTTTTTAGTTTCTAATTTGTTCTTACTTTAGAATCTTGTTGCTTCACTGTTAATAGCTTCAACTTTCTTTAATCCACTGGGAAATTGCCAGCATTTCTCCTAAAGAGGTGCCAAAAATGTATAGATGACAGTTGCCAGTTTCAGCATCTCCTTTTATGAAGTTGGTAAGTAAAGCTTTTAAAAGTAGTTTTAAAAAGGTTGCATGACTTCATCTGCACCTTTCTGTGATGGCGGCAGATGGCAACAAGTCCAGAGGAAGTGAACAGGCAAAACACTGCACCGCCTGTTTGGAGGTTTTTTGCACTCCCAGTATAATCAAATTAGGAAAAGACTCATTTGAATTATAGTTTTCAATGCATCTAAAACAGTTTAAACCTCTGGTTCGCAAAATAAAGGGCAAGTGCATGTTACCAATCAAGCCTTGCTATAACTGACAGAGGTTTGAACTGGAGGCATAGCAGGGGAGTGGTGCCATTCACCTACCAACTTAAAGAGCTGTTCCTCATATCGGCATGTTTCAGTGCGCCAGAGTGTACTTTATATAGCAATTGTAGAGTTAAGATAGATGTTCATAATTATACACAAAATCAAAAAAATTAAATTTGACAAGCTTTAAAAATTAAAGCGAAAGAATTACTATTCCCCCTCAAAAATGAAAAAAAAAAAAAAAAATAAAAAATTTATATTTATCTAAAGCAAAAACAAAATTAGAAACTAAAATCTTCACTTGTCTTAGTAATATTGCAAGTTCTTTGGTGCTGTGCTGACAATGTTTCGAGTTGACTCCAACTCATTCTCAAAGCTATACAACAAATTTGGTAATGAATTTGTCTGTATAGCTTTGAGAATGAGTTGGAGTCAACTCGAAATATTGTCAGTGCAGCACCAAAGAACCTGCAATATTACTAAGATAAGTGAAGCTTTTAGTTTCTAATTTTGTTCTTACTTTAGATTCTTGTTGCTTCATTGTTAATAGCTTCATTATTTCCTTAATTACCTGTATATTATTTGACCTTGGAAGAAAATGCAAATGAACTGTCAAGTGCTGATCAACAAAGCAAAATTCCATGGTGGCTTGACAGTATAACTCAAAGACACTATTGGCAATTCTAACTGCTACTGTTTTCTATTTTATAAATACATATGCTACTTATGTTTGTAGCATATGTATTTGAGCCTTCATATGAAATAAAAATAATTTATAATTTTCTGCTCTCCTGTCCTGTGCATATAAAACTCAATGCTGACAGAATGGGGAGGTGTAATGTAATAGAGACTATGTGGTAGCTTTACTTGCCATCGCTAGTGCATATTACATATAGGTCAATTTTATTTTGAGTACTCCCTTGCAAACATAAACAGAATTGCCATCTGTTTGAAAAATTGCAGCTGATAGCTGAAAATTAAAATTTATACTTTGGTACTTTTAACATAGCCAGTAACTTAAAACCTTTGATGTATTGTGTCAACAGTATGAAATCACTAGATTAAAATATATTATTATCAACATGTTCTGTTCAAGAAAATTAATCTGAAATGTACCTTATTGCACTGATTGCTGAGCAATTGTTAGTGGTTTTCTGCTGTATTTTCAGTTTAACTTGCTCAGTAAATTCTGTAACCTTTAGGAAAACTGCACCACAAAAATTATTTGCTGAAAATAAGGGCAATTAGGATACATGAGTAAACTCTTACTATAATTAAGGAATGAAACAGGCAAAGTGTTCTAATTGCCACTTTTTCTCCCATTTTTCTCATTCTATGTGCTATAGTACACCTGTACATTGTAATTTTGTGTTTAAAAAAGTGTTATAAAACATAAAAAATCTCACATGACTTGGTCTATTCATTTTTACACAAACTATTCTTAGAAATGCTTATTCTTGTATTTACTTTCTGTTAATCCACATAAACATTTGTAGAAATTGTTTATTACATATTTCCATATAGGTACAATGGGAATAGAGGAATACAGTAGGCTTAAGTAGCAGTCAAACCTTTTAAGGGCCGTTTTCTATATGATAGTTTTCACATTTCATTCTCTCTAAGAATGAAGGGAAAAAACATTTTATTGAGAAAAATATAAGCATTTAAAAATTTAAATAAACAAAGAATATCTTAAATTGGGTGGGTTATGGGAGGATTTTCTTGAAAATCTTTGTCACATCCTTGGAAGAATGCTGAACTAATGTACCAAGTTTGGTTTTTTCTGAAGTTTTTGTTTTAGAGTTTGACTGATAGATACAAGTGTGCATGCACACACACACACACACACACACACACACACACACACACACACACATACACATACACACACACATGCACGCATGCACATACAAACATATACACACATCTTTTGCTAAAAATTATTTTTTTTTTATTCAGGGAGACTCAAAATGTGTATTCCAATGAGATCATGGTATTGGATTTTTGGGTGGAATGCAATGCTTCCCCTATTTACTACACACAGAAGAAAAAGTAGAATACCAAAATATTTCATGTCTGTAATTACATAAATTTTTTTACTGCTACCTTCTAAAATAATCCACCATTACACTTAGAATCTTTCAAAATTAACACCCTTAATTTAGCCAAAACTCAATGTTCAACAATATGAAGAAAAAAGGGGAATGAAAAAAGCTTGAATGGAATAATAATACTTAGAAAAGTTACCAAGATCATCAACCTGAACAGCAGTTTCAGCATTTAAAACACCATTTGAGGACTGTAGCTCACAAAAATTATCAAGCTCCTGCATTAGACATGTCGTGCTGTTTGCACTGTAAATCACAACAAACATTAAAACATTACAAAAAAAAAAAATATAAATTTAAATTTACTTCACATGGATATATACCTTAATGAATATATATATAATGAACATACTATGCAGTAAAAGTAATACAGATTCAAAAGTTGGCCTCATTGATGATGTAATTAAAAGATTAATATATATTTTGAATAAAGAGAAAATGTAAACAAACTTAAGGTTCTGTTGATTTTAAAATTATTATATGATGGGGTTATGATGAACTTAACCTAATGTAACTAGACTTTAGCAACATATTTCAAAAGTCTAACACATGGTATTAAATAGAGTTATCTAGGGCTAACTTCAAATGACTTGACCTAACTTAAAGAGTTTGTCAATGCCAATCTTTTGCACCCAAATTACATGATTAATTTGAAAGAATTATCATGGAATAAAGGCTTTTCATATGATTCCAGGAAATTGTTTATAAGGTTTTGCTGCTTTCTTTGTTTTACAAATATATTTCAACAAATAAGGAATTCAGGTGTAACTGTAAGCAATAAAATGTATGCAAGTTTTTGATTTGAACATATAGGTCAGGTAGAGCATAACAGCACTGTTTTTCAAATATTAGAATTACCAAGCAGAAGTAATTATTTTCTAGTTACATTAAGTTAATTGCATTCTAAATAAATCATAAGCTAGCAACATGTTCTTACCATCTGTTATGTCAAATCACATTATGTTAAGTTCATCCTAATTCTAGTTTAACTCTAAGTTCTCCTATTATTGAGTGTCATACTTGTCTTAAAGGTGATGATGAGGAGGAGGACGTGATATTTAAAAATAACCTTAGATATTTCAGGAATAAATAACCTTTCCAACTTCCTTTATTCTATGTACAAACGTAAGGGTTATTTTCAAATGTAGAAAGAGAACATATGAGACTGTTGTGGTAACTAGCATGCTAGGAGGTCTAAACAGAAAATGTTTGTGATCTTTATAAGGGCTAAAGAAAAGTCCCAAATACTTCTTGATATAAACAAGGATTTCAATCTAAAGCGCGTCTCAATCTTAGAGGACAGTACATGTTAAATGGCACACAATGTTGCAACATGTACTATATGAATGCCTTGAAGTTGCTCTGTGACCCCGAGGTGGCCCGAGTCCTTCAATTGCTGCTTGACAAGTACTTTTAACTTTATCAGTGTATGGCCTAAGTGACTCATCTGAATGAACAATTGATTTCCTCTGGTCCCTAAACCTTTCTATGTCTTTTAGATATCAATGTTGCAATCTCTTTCAATTAATATGTACTTGTTAACCCTTCTTTCACATTTGAACCCCAAACTTGAGATATTTGGTAGAATATCAGTGGATCCATGTCAAAATTATGTTCAATGTGGATGGAATATTTTCAAATAGCAAAGAATGAACAATTTTCTGCACTCCGTTTTACACCATTCCATCATATGCATTAGTCTACTGCTTTTTTGTTTTCTCACCCTTATTGCTTTCTTTTTCAATGGCGTTCTTAGGGGACCTTTCAGTTAGTTCCTTTTTAATCTTATACACTACTGCTTCTGAACAACTGATAGTCTTAGCTGCTTCTTTTACTGCCTTACTAATACTCATTTTACTTGAGAAAAATAATCTGTCACATTCATAGTTATTTGGCATTCCTTACTACTTAATTTACTAACATTTCATCTTCCCTTTTCATAACTACAAATATTTATGGAAAATGTTAAACAAATAACATAATAACACTTCACAGGTTCTATACAGTATAAACACACACACTTCCTTAGGAATTGATGTTAACTGTTGTTGCTGCCTTCTGTGTCACGCCTGGCACCTTTTAGCTGAATAGGTGAAGACCTTTAATTTGCCTTACATGATGAAAACAAGAGGTTACAGGCTTCTGGTTTATTTTAAAAACTGTGTCTAACCCTCCCCAAGATGGCGCTCTCACTTGGCCCTGGTGTAAACTCAATAGCAAAAAGGTTTCACACTGCATAACTTTTGCAATGCACAAATGTAAAATTTTCCAAAAATATTTAATTTAAAAAAATTGTAACACTTAACTGAATAAATATAGAGAATTCAAAGTAGGCATGTAGCAGCACTATAGCTTACTCTAGCTAAGAAAAAAATTGACATATTTTAACAGTTAGTTTACTAGTTAGTGTGAGATAAGCATAGAAACAGCAAAAATACGACTTTTACTGAAAAACGCGTTTTCTGTAGAAATTTGGGTCTACAGAAATGTATGACGACTCTAAAAAGGATATAAGCTGATAGAGAAAAAAATTCTGCATAGGATAATGTGTTCCAAGCTGAAAGTTATAACAAGTGAATATTCACACCATGCTATGAGGAATCTGGCAACAGTACTAAAGTAGAAAGGGACGAAGCTAATGGCAACTTGCATGCAGTAGATGGAGAGATATATCCTACGTAACACCATACTGTCTTCTATGGATGAGACAGGCTATAGATCAACACCACTCAAAGCAAGAATGTCACCATTGCACAACTACTTTTTCAGGTATTTCCCTTGTTTTGCTCTACTCATTCCTATACTACTTATGTGGCTTGAGAGAGGTTCTGAGTTGAAACTGTATCAAACTGAGTAATTAAATAGTATTAAAATTTGTAAAATAAATTCATAATCAAATTTAGGGTGCACTTTGAGTGCAAGGTTGATAGATCTCAATAATTTAGCCTTAGAGAAGAATATCCCAGAATCGCCAATCACTAAGCATTCACACTCTGCATGAAACAACACTTCACTTTTCTGAGAGTATGCTTTTTAAAGTTATTAAACTATGCATACGCCACATCCATTCTCCCTGACGATTTGTGTGTATAATCTGTCATCGCGAGCGTTATTTTGTAGTTCCCCAAGGTAACTAGAGAAAGAAGGTAGGCCACTCCGGCACAATTGCTGCCATTGGTTGCCGGCAAGATACGTCACACGGAGGTCTCAGAGCGCGGGCAGTTCAGACGGCAATAGAAAGTGAGCGCTTTAAACCCGTTTCGACATATACCATTTAAAGCATTGACTGACAGTTCCAGTGCGTAAACACTTAAGCAATAATTAATAAAGTGTAGAAAAATACAGTGATGTGTGATAGAAAAGATACCTTAACTGAAAACACATTAGAAACGTTCACCAACACATTCTACTAATTACAAACCAATTTTACCACCGCCACCGAAACTACAATCAAAATAATAAGTAACAAATTATTGTTTGATCTTAAAAGTAGACTCACATTTGGTCATGTTGTTGCAGAAGAAGTAGCTGACGCCCACTGCTGACGCTTCCTCGCGTTCGTTTTTGTCATACTTACAGCTTTTAGTTTGTTATTTAAATGCCGTATCCTAATGAAAGTGCGGGTCCTGACGTATAGTGAAACAATTCTTTCATCCAGTTCAGGAAATTTAGAGCAAATCATGCCAGTAAGCGCTTTCATCACTCCAGCACATTTTGAAACATTAAAGCCATGGAATCCCGCAAATATAACTTCAAATTCCTTCACTTTTTGGTACCATCGTTCAGTCGGCCGAACAAGTTCGCCCTTTTAAATAACTGTAATCCAGTCCTGTGGCACTTGTTTTGGCAAATTATAGTCACTGTCTTTGCTTCCCAAAGTACTGTCAAAAGGCCGGAATTTGTATGCAATGTAACCCGCAAGATACTTTATAGCGTCTGTGTTAAAATCTTTCATTTCAGAAGTATCGCTTATACTCGTATCTTCTAGTAGTATTGCCTCCTCATATTCAGTGGGTGCCGAAATTTCTTTAGCAACGTCCATGCACAGCTCGGTAGAAATGAAGTCTAAGAACTGAGTGTCACAATCGAAGTCTTGTTTATACTGGTTTGTCTGATTAATCGCCTCCACTGATGCTCCATTGGAAATTGGAATTTTGTTGTTGCCTATAAGAAGCAGTAGGCGAAATTGGGGCACCTGATTGGTCAGTATAGTGAATCACATAAAGATATTATTTAAAATATTGTTCTGTGATTTGTCGAAATAATTGCATAGGCGTGACTTCAAGATGTGTTTTCCAGAAAATACGAAATTTTCTGTCTTAGAAATTAGTGCGTTAACACGTACCACAAAATGCATCTCATAGGGCAATTCGGCACGTTTTATTATGCTACTTCGTGCCATTTTAAATGCGCCCGGGCTCAGACAGAATGACTCCAACCCTTTTAAGATAAACAGAAAGATAAAAGGAAGCGAAATACAATGACCTTTGTTTTGCCAAAGGGTGTGCACCGCCTTATCCCAAACCGTACTGAAATTCAGGTATAACATGAACGAAAGGCTGATGACCCTTCCTGTATAGCTATGCAGTGCTTCTTCTCGGCGGCGCCGTGGCCGAGTGGTTAGCGCGCTCGCCTACCACCTAGGCGGCCCGGGTTCGATCCCAGGAACCCGCATGTGGTATTCGTGGTGGACGAAGCGGCGTCAGGGCGGGTTTTCTCCGGGTACTCCGGTTTCCCCCGCCATCTCATTCCACCAGTGCTCCATCTTCATGTATCATCAGTGTCACCGCCTGCGGTGCCGTAGTAGTAAAAGCGGGCGTTAAACACTACAACAACAACGCAGTGCTTCTTTCACATTCGGGAAATACGGACAATATTTTCTTTCCCATTTTAAAGAAAAGGAGCAAGATGCTGGAATTACCTTGCAATTATACAATACTTTGATGATATTTCACAAATAAACGTAATTTGCAATTAATCGCATTATTTTACAGCCTCAAATCAGATTTTCTCTAGTTTTGATCACTGAGGTCATCTATGAAAACGCGCAGTATGTATAACTAAAATTATTTATAGTTGTTTAATGTATTAAAATATGCACGGCATATATTTCCATGATAAAAATCTGATGTGCTATATACAAATTATTTTCTTTGCTCACTGTTGCGCAAAGTATTCTTACCAAGGCTTATCCTTCTATATATTCATGTTAACATAGATAAAATTTCATTATACATTATAAAGGATTCATAGGTGAAAGCGATAGACAAAACTTCTCCCCCCCCCCTCTCTCTCCGTTTTTGGTATTTTCAAAAATGATAGCTCTCGTAATTGTGTTATTTATTTCATTTTCCTCTGCACTGCATTTTCATATTGCTGAAAAAGAGTGGCCACACATCTATTCTTAGAAGAACAGCTCAGTCAATAAATACTGTCTTAATAGGGAAAGAATGTCAGTGTCACATTCTGTTTTCGTTTATTACATTATTGAAAGGCCTTTTAGTAAGGGCTGCGTTGCAAATATAACCTTAATCCTAAAGAAAGTGAAAAAAGCGTGTTGAAAGCTCTTAACAAAGTAATAATTGCACGATTATGTGGCACACGGTTGTTCCTTCCACCTACAGATAATTTTCATTTCTGTTTTACAAAATATAACACAATGAGAGCTTTGTTTTGTTCAATTAAAACACCTGCGTTGACATTTCATGTCAGAAAACAAGGAAAGTAGAGTAGAGATACTTAGATAGTACGATGGGATTTGAATTATATCGTAAAATGTGAGCTGCACGTGTGCATATCGGTACTGCGAGACTCCCGTGTGACGTCATCAGCAGACAGCTCTAGGAAGGGCGATTGCGCGGGAAGCGGGAAGAGGCCCCCCTGGTAGTTCCCACGTTTTTATTGTGCACATAGAGTAGTAATAGACAAGAGGGCTAACTGATGAGGTCAACATCTGCTTCGGTCGGAAACCACGTGACTCATGGGTAGAACGAGCTTTGCTTTGGAAATATATTGCGAAATCGTGAAAGTAATTGATTATGAACTTATAAAGTGTTTTATTAATCACTATTTATGTAATTGTAAGTGTAAGATAATACAAATATTCTGTTAGAGCAAGCAAAACCTCCAAGTAATTGTAGATATTTGCATGGGCGTCGCGAAGGGAGGGCAAGAGGGGCCGCGGCCCCCCCCCCCCCTTGGAAGTTGATGAACTTAATGTGCACTCAATTACTGACTATTAAACTATTATTTTAATTTTGATGTAAAGAGCAACTTTTATGTAGCACAAGTTGATACGGTTATCTGCAACAAATATTATAAATATTGACAGTAAAATAACGAATTAATATCATCTGAGTGCAATCTTCCAACATGTGCCCCCCCCCCTGGAAAAAAAGTCTGCCGACGCTCATGATTATTTGCAAGTTGAAAGATTCGCATTTATTTAGTAATTACGTTTTGGAATCAAACGTGGTTTAAAGACTTAAAGACAAATTAATTAGTTTGTTTGTTTGTCAGTCCGTTCGGACCCACAGCGAGAGAGGCCAAGGACGCTAGGGGCTTCATGATTGATATACTAGCAAGATGGAATACGATTTTCGACCGGGAAACGTTGAAAAGAAAGGGGCAGAGCATTACCGATCATTTTAGCCTATTTTTATATTTAACAAATCAGTAATTAGGCCAAAATCTGTTCAATCGATCTATGCTGAAGTCAGGGGCGGACGTAGAATTTGCTTTCGGGGAGGGATCTGATGAGGTGTCACAATTAGAAAATCTGGAAACGTCATCGTGTATATATAATACAGGATGTAAATGAATAACACCGTACGAATTTTACTGGTAATAGAGGGTTCATAGGCAATCAATTTGAGACAGGAAACCTATGGTCTAAGATTACAAATTACAGAGCTAAGCCTTAAAATTGTTTGAGCGTATACACGCCACTGATCATGTCCACTGCAGTTGAAACGCGTGATAGGGGAGCAAGCGGACGAACTACGCAGCCTGCCTGTTTAGCGTAGTGGTTATGGTGTCACGATGCGAAGGCACGAACTTATTAAAAGTGCAGGTTCAAATACCCATCAGCTCATATTTTTTATCCTCTTTCTGTCTTTCTTTCTCTTTCATTCCTTCCTTCTCTTTTTCTCTCTTTCGTTCCCTCTCTTTCTATGTGTCTCACTCTTTATCTCTGTTTCTCTCTCTTAACTTTCGTTTTTGCTTTCTCTCTCTCTATTTCCTTTCTCACTTCCCTTCCCTCCCTCATTCCCTCCCTCTCTCTCCCCCCCCCTTCTTTCCTTTTTTTCTTCCTTCCTTCCCCCCTTCTTTCTTACTTCATAAACGCATGCTTAATTTAATTTGATTTGTAGGAAACATTTGTGTCGCCTTGTAATTTTTCGTTTAACCAGTGTTTAAACTTTTTGTTTCAAGTGTGTTTAACTATTATTTGTACTTGCAATACCCACAATAGTAGGTGCACGCTGACAACCTCGTTTTCTCTTAAATGAGATGGTTCAAGCCTAACTAGCAGTTTACAAACAAGTACATAATGAATACGCACTTGAAACAGCTACATGTGATTGAATGATTGTAAACATAAGTTGAATTGATATTAACATTATAATACAACAGGTAGATACAAGCAGAATAAAGGTAAGGAAATAATGAACGAGTGCAGGCTTCATATTTTGGTACCTTAATTAAATCTGATAATTTGAGCGATACAATAAGAGAAAGAACACGGGAAGAGAATGCGCTTATTATGCAAATAAAGATTTTCTCTAATGGAATAATAACCAGAAATATTAAACTCAAAGTTTATAAACCATTAATAAGCCAGTAGTAACTTATGGGTCTGAGGTTTGGTGTACCACAATGGACGATGAAAAGGCTTTGCGATCTTTCGAGTAAGAACAAAATTAGAAACTAAAAGCTTCACTTATCTTAGCAATATTGCAAGTTCTTTGGTGCTGCGCTGACAATGTTTCGAGTTGACTCGATGAACGAGAAAAATGCCCAGAAAAATGTTAGGGCCTGTACATTGTGGTGCACACAATTGGACAGTGAGAAACAATCAAGGGAATTATTTAATAGGTCAAGATACGGTTATATGAAATCCCAGAGACTTAGATGGTGGGACACCTGGAAAGAATGGAGGATGAGCGGAATCCAAAGAAAATGTAAAAGCGGAAAATATTTTCAAGAAGAAGGAAAAGCAGAACAAGGTGTAGGGGTTGTATATAGAAAGATCTTGCTGCAATGACAGACAGAGGCTGGAGAAGGAAGGCACATGATAGACGAGAATGGAAGAAAATGGTAGGGAAGGTCAAGGCCCAATCGAGCTGTAGAGCCATAAAAGAAGAAGGTGCAGATTTCAAAGGAACTGCTCAAAATGGTGACCTTCAACATCAATGCATAGGCGACATCGACGCAGAAGTGATTCGCGAACCCTGTTGAGCATTCCTGGTGCGTTGCGAATGTCATCACTGGCTCCAATAATGCGAGCAACCAGCTTCTCCTCAGAATCAATTAATGATGAATATACCATGGTTTGAAGATGATCGCAGAAAAAGAAATCCATGGGATTGAGACCCGGCGAACGAGGTGGCCAAAGTACAGTAGGACTGCCTCTTCCGTTCCAACGATCGGGGAAGACTATTCAGATGCTTCCGTACGGTTATAGCATAATGCGCAGGAGCTCCGTCGTGTTGGAAGTGCAGTCGAGCGGGAACATCAAGCGACACTTCTTCCAAAAGGGCTGGAAGTACCTCCTTCAGAAATATTTTATAAGTGTTGTCACGCAATCGAGGAGGAAGAAGGTACGGCCTAATGACGTGATCAGAAATAATACAGGCCATATGTTCAACATAAACTACTGTTGGTGCCTCTTCTGAACAGTGGCATGGGGGTTTTCGTATACACATATGTGGCTATTCTTGTAATTCAGAATCGGCCCGTCCCTGGTAAACGTGGCTGCATCGGTGAACAATACCACTGAAAACAGTTCCGGTGGCTGCCTTAAGGCCCATTCGCAAAACTGCAAGCGTAACTCACAATCTTTCGCGGTTAAGGCTTGCACCTTTTGCAGATGGAATTGGTAGAGCTGCTCTTCATGCAAGACTTAACATACATTTGTGTGGTTGACGTCCATTGTTTGTGCAATATCACGGGTGCTGGTTGACGGTTCCTGTTCCAGTTAACGCAGTACGTCTTCTTCAAACTCTGGAGTACGATGGGTACGTCTTGCACCGGAATCTGCTTTAACGCTGATCTACAGATTCGAAAGTAGTCCGATGGGGCTGCCGTCTATTGGGATACCTTTCGCTCTAAATCCGTGCAGCGATTGCAGAACAACCTCCTGCTTCGCCATACAGTAGGTGCATGTCAGCAAATTCGGTAAAAGTGTAATTTTGCTTTAAATTCCCACAGTACCTATTTCACTGCTTCAACGCAATGTTATTGTGTGCTGAAGGAAATAGGAAATTAGACGTGGGTGACTCGCGTAGGATACAGTCACCACATGGTGGTGTTAGTGTCTTCCAGGTTTATTAAGGTCACCTATTGGCAGTATTAGACATTAATCATGCTAATACGTAAGTATTGAGCGCCTCTTTTGGGGAGTAATGGTACGTTGTGCTATTATTTGGTTTCAACGTTTTGTGAACTGTTTACAGCAGGCCAACAGTTTGATTGAAAATTGCTCTTATTGACACGACCAGCTATAGCCAACAGACAGCTTCAGACCAATGACAATACATTACCGCCCAGCCTGTCATCAGATGTGAAGAGAAGCATAAGTAAACAATACTCTGTGCATTGCATATGATGGTCGTATTTTGCTATTTTAAAGCAAACGCACAACATTGCTCTCAAAATGGAAAAGAAAGGGGATAAGAAAAGAAAAAGAAGGGGAAAAAGTTTATCACCCCTGCGGGTATGAACAGTCAGTTGCCATAACCCCGCGGCCAAAGCACACGTTTGACAGCTGCACTTTAATTCTGTGGCCACTTGCCAATACCTGTTGTCCATTGCAGTGGCGTGCAGTGTCCAATTTAAGCGCTTTTGATAACGTTACAATTTAGAAATGCTTCTTCCGAAAGACAGCAGACAGGCTTTACTAAGTTCCTAACAAACACTTTTTTTGGTTCCAGTGGATAATATTTACATATTTCTTTCTGGTTATGGTATATTGGACACAATTTTAATTACTTTGAATACGTATAACTTATTTGTCGTAGATCATTGGTTTCCTATCTCAAATTTATTGTCTATGAACCCTCTATTACTAGCAAAATTCGTGCGGTGTTATTCATTTAACCCTGTACATATATTAGATAATTGTGTTACAGAGTTATACAAATACATTCGAAGAAGCTGACGAGGCTTTTTACACATTTTATCTAGTACTTCCTGAGTTTTAATTTCCCCATTGCTATGTATATATTACATTAGCGATCGGGACGCTGACCACGTACCACCCTCCAGTACTGCACCCCACCAACGACGCCTGTAGTGGGCCGAAGTGGGGGACGCAGCGGCTGGGCGGTAAGGCTTGGCTCTTCATGGGCTGTTGTGCCGGAGCTTATGTAATACGTTAACCTAGTCCATTCAAGCTGTCTGCTTCCATGTGCTTCTTAAACAGTGCTTCATATACCATAATGCTGACAGGACATTATAAAATGTTTATATGAGATGTAGAACTGGAACTTAAAAATTCAATGCCACAGCTGGGATCTGAACCACAGATCCTCCGCTTACCAGGTGGGTGATCTAACCATTTAGTTAAGTGGAGGGTCTGTGGTTCAGATCCCAGCCGTGGCATTGAATTTTTAAGTTCCAGTTCTACCTCTCAAACATTGCCCACACACGGTTTGTGTGTTTAAAAACACCAACAGTAAGTTTGTTGGCATAAATAATTATATATATACAACAAACTTACTGTTTTATATATATTTATATTTATTAGATATGCATTTAGTACTTTAATGAAAAGAATTAACGTAGAAAACGGTCAATTATTTTGAATATATTTTAATGTTACTACTTTTTTCTTCAGTTAACCTTAATAGTTTCCAAATTTTCGGGGATATAACCCCCAAATCCCCCCTTAGACCCGCCCCTGGCTGAACTTCAAGTGATCGACTCCCCATAATACGGATAACTTCAATGTGGGTGGCTCATGGCAGTTGGTTTTTATAGTGTGTAAAGGCTGGTTCACAACTACCTACAGCTGCGTATTACTTTTCGCTGTAGAAATAAAATCAAGCCGTCGTGTCCAGAAACAGCCGCCAGAGCTCTCTCTCTGGTCGCATACTAGTAAAAATATAATTGGTCACTTATAACAAATTAATTCCCAATGCATTTTCAATTGATAAGCTGATCGATAGCACACCTTTACATTATCGTTACCAGGCTGCTGTGAAGCAAATCATGGAGTGCTGCCTTGTTTCGTGCTTGCTTCCCGTTACCGTTCTGGTTACCGTTACCAGGTGGTTGTAAATCAACCTTAAGAGATCCAGGGGAGAATTTCCATCATGCCCATTTGAGGACTTTAGTAATGACATGTTCTTTTATTCCTTTTATGTATAGTAGCACTAAATATTTTGCTATACAACGAAAAAACAAATATCTTATGTACATATATGACTTTCTCTTTCACAGGTACTGTTTACATAAAAGAAGTGAAAAAAGAACACAATCTTCAATTTCCAGACTGCTTCTGTCAAATATGCTTATAGTGTGGCAAGATTTTGTGCTAGGGAAAAATTACATTGATCAAATTCTATCTTAGCTAGCTCCACAGTTTTTTAAAAATATGTTTTGTCTATCTCTAATGGTTTTCCTGCCGAATATAATTTTCTAATATTCACTTTAAGTAATGATGAGTCCACAGGTTGTTCCCACAAATGCAATATACAAATTTAATGTTATGTTAAACATATTGCATTTAAATAAAAATCGTTAAGAGGTGTTTTTAAAAAAAATTAAAAAGCCTCTTCCATAAAAAGGGTAGCTTAAAGTAGGGTGGGGGGAATTCTTGAAAAGCTTCGTGTCACATTCTGAAAGCTGCAAAATTTATAAAGTTTGATATTCATCCGACTTTTAGTTTTTGAGTTATGCCGTTATGGGTGGAACAGCTTCTACTTTTAACCACGCGCCGCCGAATTTCTCTTTATCAAAGCATTCCTCATTAAAAATTGTTTATCTTAGAAAAAGTATTTCACTTGTTCTTTACGTCCGAAACCACTGAAACTTACCAAAATATAGTGGCAATGCACCTCCTCACGTGTATACCATTGAACACAGCAAGTCGGTTTGGGTGACTCAGTTGGTTAGACGCTGGTCTACTGATACCAAGGTCGCGGGTTCAAACCCGGTCCAGGCTGATGGTTTTTAAGTGTGCTTTTTAACACAGCAGTAGGAAATCCACATATTACGTGACTTTTGCTTTGAATGTTGTATTCATGCACAGTACGCTAGTTAGCTCCAGTCTCTTTTACTCTATGGTTATGCGCGCTACTTGCTGCATTGCCAACATTCGAAACATTTTTGTAACTAGGTGTTTTACAAAACGCAAAGGAGCAGAACTTGTAATAGTTTTGTTACTGGTAGGGCAACCTAAAACGCTACTTCACTACTTTGTCGCTGCCCTAGATTATATATCATTACATCGCTACATTAATCTTTCCTGTGCCCCACTGGCCCCACTATTGCGAAGGCTGTGAAACTATTGTGATGCAAACGTAATCACAAGTAATTGCATAATAGTTTTGGAGTTCTGCATAGTGTTGTTTAGCCGGTCTGCCGTCTGTACAGTTGCCAAGTGCTTTTTGTAGTTAAAGTCAAGGTCAACAAATAATTGCAGTCCAAGATACAAGCATACAACCCTCTTCAAATTTAACCACTGAAGACTAACGTTAATTAAGTGTTCACAGATGGCTGCTTTTTATAGGGGATCTTTGAGGGTAAGTTTATTAGAATAACTGTAAATGCAACGTCTGCAATTATAGCGGGGTATTAAGAGCAAATTTGAATTAATTTTCATAGGCAAGACAAATGAAAACAACTGAATCACGAATCTCGCCGCCTCAGCATATAACAGGCAAACCATAAGTTAAATTACATTACTACCCAAATGGCTAATTACTCTTGAGTATTTCTAAAAATCGGTTTATTTTATGTTGATACATCAAATAATATTGATACATCGTGATTAATTTTCTATTTCCCATGTATTTGCTGCATCATCAGAAGTGATGTATGTACAGATTATGTTAAAATCTGACCACAGATTGATGGTCATGACACTCTATATTACTAAATTACCATATTACACTATTTAGGTAGTGGTGGCTCGTGCAAATTTTCACTGATGTACCACAATATAAAAATAAATTTAAAACATTCATAAAAAGAATATTGAAATAGAAAATAGCTGACTCTTGAGAGAGTTTATTTTAAATTCTACAAGTGCAGCAGAAAAAATTACAGACTGATTAAGTTGACTTTTGAAAGTCATTTTAAATGCTTCAGCTGACTCTTGAGAGCATGTTTTAAATGTCATAAATGCAGCAAGAAAAACTGGGTGGCAAAAAAAGCAGTTCATACATTTCTTTTTTGTGCTGGAAAATGTATCTGTATCTGGGGGTGAAACCCTCTATATTAGCATCATAGTTTTCTCGTGGTATACATTGCAAGAACATTTAGTTGTTGCTCTGACTTAATATACCGAAGAAAGGTTCTTAAGTGCAATAGTCATCAATCTGGGTCCCGGAATTCTTAATCTCACTTATCACCTCCCCTCTGACCAAGATGGTTCCTTCTCTACCACTGCTTCCACACAGACTATATGCCTCCACCTCCACTACTTCCTCACAGACCACGTGACTGCCTCCATTTCACAGCTAAACTCCTAGCCTTCCTTGCATTTGCATTCAGGGTGACATCAATGTGCAGACTGGAAGAAAACAAGCAGGACTTGTTCATAAAGAATTGCAGGAATTGTGCAAGTCTTAGCATGTATAGTTGTTCAAAAGTAATTGCATGAATCTTGTCAACCTTAGCATGTATAATAATTGTTCAAAAAGAATCACAGGTTGTAGCAAGATTCATAACCAGGCATTCTTGATTCATTTTCGCTTGCAATATGTTTTATTCACCACCCTTGTAAATTTTGGATGCCACGAGCCAGGGCGAATATTGTTGAGTGTGTACGATGATGCACAGAAATTACTATGGGTACTGTAACATTTATCTGCTTTATAAAAACACAACAGCACAATAAAAGCGTAAAGTGTTACCAAGTTCTACTGATTTAGAGGACCAGAATAATCAAAGTGTTGAATTAATGTATAGATTGAAGATTCCTTAAAATTTATAAATATGAGTTGGTAGTCCAGTATGGTCTTTGAGATGCTGATCTCATCACCAATAATACTGAGTTCAGCCAAAAGAGATGAATTCTTGAAACAATAGTGTAAAGTGTAGTAAAATTAACTGTAAACATTTCCAATAGAAGCTGCCGCATGTGATACAAAAAATGTTAATAATTTCCAACGTGGAGGGGGGAAAAAAGAAATTCTAGAATTCCTGCTTTAAACAAGATTTTGATTCTCTATTATAAAATATGAAAAAATTATAAAATTATATAATTTAATAACATTACTTTGATATTAAATTCTATATTAAACATGTAGGAATATACATTGATATAAGTAACTGTGTTCTAATGCATTATTCCTCGAATAAACAATGAGAAGTTGGCAATAATAATAAATAATGAATAAATGATAATTCTATTACTTTCCATTGTACCATAATGTAATTACAATTGCAACTTGAATTTCTATAGGATGATTTTTAAAGAGAAATTTAGCAAACTACAAGCTTATTATCCAGAATAATTGGGAAATAAGTAGTTCATTTTTATATACATTTTTTATGCCAAAGAAAGGTTCTAGTCCCTTTTGTAACAGCAAAATTATGATTGCATAGTTAGTCCACATTGTGCAAATAGGGACAGTTCATTTAAGAATCATGAAGTGGCAGCCAATGGGACAATTTATGAACAATTGTGCTCTAGCAAGGCCATTGGACAAGTATTCATGAAGGAATTGTGCACTAGGACAGACCAGAGGACTTAAGGCAAGGGGACGATACGATTCATGAATTGTGAACGAATCATATGCATTGATTTACTGATTATTGAAAAGGAATCGCTTGGTCCAACTCTACTCCATATGTGCAAGAGAGGAGAAATGAGAAGTGTTGAGATTAGTGGGGGAGCAAGGGAGTAGAAGTACATTCAGAACTTGGAGGCAGTTACATGTGCAACATGTACCTGTCACACTCATTGCAAGTGAAACACTGACCACTACTTCTCTTATTATGCAAGTGGGCTGGTCAGTGTTATTGTGCATCTCTGTTTCAAGAGTTGGGGACTGTTGTGATGTTTTAAACATGCATGCTTATTTTATATCCCTAAAGCCTATTTTTAAAATGTCAGTTGAAAGTGAATAGTACTAACAACTTGACATGTTCTTAAAACTTACCAAATATATGGTCATTTTGAAGATAATGTCAGTGTTAAAAAGAAATTTATGTTACAGCTGCGGGGCTACAGCTCTGGTGTCAAACTCAATGAAGTTGTAATAGTGTCTGCAGTTCGCACACCAATCGCAGCTTTTGGTGGTTCTTTGGCACCTTTATCAGCACCACAACTTGCAGCTGTTGCTATAAAGGTAAAGTTATACTGTGTTATCAACATTGTTTTTCCCATCAATTTTGTTTCAAAAATCTGTTTCGTAAAGAAAATCATTAAGGAAATCTATTCTTCCCTGTACTTTTGACTTGAGTGTATGAGGGGGTGTAAAAAAATAACTGGAATTGTTTTTTGTGCCGGAAAATACTGCTTGCCTTTATTCAAATTCTTTTACAAAACTTAAGAGCATTCTTTCTCGGACACAATACAACAGTTCCAGTATTCTGCCCAGTGTTCAAAACACTCCCTGCAGCCAACAGTTCCAGCATTCTGTCAGGTGTTCAAAATGCTCGCTGCAGCCAACAGTTCCAGTATCCTGTCCAGTGTTCAAAACACTCCCTGCAGCCAACAGTTCGAGTATTCTGTCCTGTGTTCAAAACACTCCTTGCAGCCAACAGTTCCAGTATTCTGTCCAGTGTTCAAAATGCTCCTTGCAGTGTAAAGCATGTATAACACTCTCACCTTATATCTTTTGTGTGTAAAAGTTATTATAAATGCAAATCACTAAGCTGTTTGCACAGCGTGTACTCAAACATTCCCAGGTGAAGTGCCTCCTTCCAAATTTACAATTCGGGAGATTGTGAATAAACTCGAAACCACTGGTTTTCTGTAGCAAACAAAAAACGAAAGCATAAACGTACAGTTTTAACAGAGGAAAAATTAGATGAAATAGGCATATGTTCACCAACCAAATTCATCCTTAAATTAGTGCAGCAGGTGGCAATTTCAGTCTTCTGCACATAGAGCAACTAAATTCTTAAAACTAAAACAGTAAGTGTACAAGTATCCATGCTTTAAAACGAGGTGATCCACTATCACGAATGCATTATTGTGCATGTTTTTCTTTCATCAGTGAATGACGTTTTAATTGATCCACAGTTTCTGCTTTTTTTCGACGAGGCGTGGTTTCACCTAAATGGTCGTGTCAACACTTATAACATTCGGTACTGTGCCTTTGAAAATCCACATTGCTTTCAAGAAATCCCTCATGATTAGAGAGTTGGAGATGGGTGTGCTGTTATCACTATATGCTTAATCGGTCCATTATTCTAGAAACAGACTGTAAATGCAGAGAGGTACTGAAATTACGCTTTGACCCCATTTTATCATGAACTGACAGAAGAAAATAAATCATATGGGTGGTTTCAAGAGTCCATGAATAAAATTAGGGAAGATTTTAAAGATAGTGATTAGTACTGGTGTATGGCCCCTCTCGCTTCTCTGATCTAACAGTGTGTGACTTTTACTTGTGGGGTAACCTGAAAGATAAAGTTTATGAGGCAAATCCTCATACATTGGAAGAACTAAACTAAAATATTAGAAATGAAATCGGAAACATTACAGTGGCTCAACTTAATTGTGTGAATCAGAATGTGTTCTCCCAATATAGTGTTTGTTTAGCCGAGGGTGGACAACATTTCCAGCAACTTCTATAAGGTAAGAGTGTTATACATGCTTTACGTGTGGAGTTTATGTGGGAGCAAAGACGGCTGTGGCACACCGTCAAAATGCTGTGCGCCCGTTAGGTTTTAAATGAAGAACCCTGGATTATCTATTCTATGGTTTCATATCTACATGTTAAGGGATGCATAAACATCTCATTTGAAGTGCAAAATTGAGTTATTTTGCTGTATTCCATACTTAAATGAAATTTCTAAAGTGATGTAAAATGCATAATTAATTTAAACAGGGTGCCATAGAAAGGGCTGGAATTCCCAAGGAGGAAGTGAAGGAAGTTCTAATAGGTAACGTGCTGCAGGCAAATATTGGACAAGCTCCAGCTAGACAGGCCACAATCTTTGCAGGTAAACTTGTTAATCATTATGGAATGACGTGCCTAAAATTGTTTTCTTCCTAGCACTGTTTGAGAAGGCAACTTCAGAAGGAAACCACAATCTAGAATCAACCTAGTAGAATGAAGTACTACTGGAGCTATTGCAAATTTATTTATATTGAACATTAATAACTTACTTTTATGTTATTGCCCTTTTAGCTCTAGAATGATCATGGTGGCAATTGTGGTTATGGCAGTGGTTGTAGTTTAGTGTGTATATAGTGATGTGTTTATTCAAGTTTTTACTTTTCCCCCCCCAATTTAACTTTCCTGAGTGGGTTATGTTGCAAGCATGGGCAATTTTTCCATAAGGTAGCAGCTTTGCGCTACACCCATTGACTTTGCATGTACAACTGGAGCATTTTGGGCATTATATTGTACTTGTTTATACTGTTTAATATACAAAAAATAAAGTTCCAAATTTGCTACTTATTGGGTGCAGCAGGTTATTGTAGTTGAAATTGTCTAATATTAACTGCAAGAGATCGAAGGTGTAGAGCAGAGAGGTTTTAGGCATGCTGAAGCCAACCTTGGCCTATCTGAGGGGTTTGCGGGGAGTTGAAGAAATGGGCGTGAGTAGCATATAAACATAGTTTCACGACCAAATTCAAGGTCATAGGGGGGTGGGGAGGGGTGGGGGGGTTATTTTCTGGACCAAATTCAAGGTCATAGGGGGTGGGGGGTGGGGGACTCCAGTATGACAGTTGAAGGGGGTGGTAATCTCAAGGTCATTCAAGATGGTCATTATACATGGCATAGTTCCACGGCCAAATTCAAGGTCATAGGAGGGGTGGGGGACTCTATTATGTCGGTTGGTGGGGGAGGGGGTAGATGCCATATGGATGCACAAAAATAATTACATGTAACGCGCAGTAACATATAAGTTTTATTTTAACCCTAGACACTTGTAGTTCCTGAGATAATTAAATGGACAGCCATTAGGATTCGAACCAAGTCCCTAGGGTACTGTATTCTAATATTTACTTGTATATACAAGAACTTAGTAATAAGGTAATTTCTAAATATGCTTATATCGATTAAGAGGAAGTACACAGAGAAATAAACTTTGAATGAATATTTCACACATCAGCAAAGAAAATTACATGAATGTTTAAGAGGTAGAACCGGAACTTAAAAATTCAATGCCACAACCGGGATTTGAACCACAGACCTTCCGCTTGCCGGGCGGACGCTCTAACCACTGAGCTATTGTGACAAACTGCCAGAATGGCTTGAGAATTTAATGCTATTCTGGCAGTTTGTCACAATAGCTGTGGTTCAAATCCCGGTTGTGGCATTGAATTTTTAAGTTCCGGTTCTACCTCTTAAACTTTGCCCACACACGGCTTGTGTGTTTAAAAACACCAACAGTAAGTTTGTTGGCATAAATAAATAATAATTATCATATGAATGTATTGTCATATTTTTCACCCTAATGTAACCGGATGTGATAGGGGGAAACTCGATCCAAGCTGTGAGGGGGGCTTTGTCTGTCGATTTAGGTTACATTAGGGTTGAATCTCGCTGCAAGCCTGAGGGGAGGCTTTGTCTGTTGATTTAGGTTACATTAGGGTTGAATCTCGCTGCAATCCAAGAGGGGAGATTTGTCTGTCGATTTAATGAGTCAAAGTCAGGATTCTTTTTAACAATACAGGATGCGGGTGTAAGTTTCAAAAGCTCACAGATAGCGAAGGGGGGGTTTAACGCTGGCTAACGGGTGGGAAAAATATATCTGGAGCGTTCTACGGTCACATAGCTTTCTCTACTCAATCACTGTTCATACAAACTCTCATTGCTATATAACTTTTGCGTGTTAGCTGTGATAAACATTTGCACAAATTATCTTATTGCTTATTTTCTTTTAGGTGCAATGGGGATATTAGAGTACAGTTTTACATACACACACACTCATACACACACACACACACACACACACGCACGCACATACACGCACTCACACAAAATAGCCAATAATGCTTATTTACTTCATACTATGTAAGTTAAATACTTGCTAAAATATTTTTCATTAGACATTCATTCTGATAAATACAATGTATGATATATAATTTATCTTGTTTAAACTTTAAACCTGAGGGAAATGCATTTTAGCGTTGAACTGATAAATAAAAACGAAACAAGATAATCTTGACGCATGCATTTTGTTACTAATATATATTTAAAAAAAAAAAAAACTTGTATCACGTAGTCGCTTATAACAAACTTTTTTAAAATGTACACTTATCTATACAGCGACACCTGCGCAAACAGATTTACACACTGACAGACACACAAACACATACACACACACACACACACACACATACATGCACGCACATACACACACACACTCACACACACACACACACAAACACGACCGCACACACAGATTTGCATATACATAAACAGGAACGCATTTGAGCTCTAGTATGCACAAAAATAATTACATGTAACACGCAGTAACATATGTTTTATTTTAACCCTAGACACTTGTAGTTCCTGAGATAATTAAATGGACAGCCATTAGGATTCGAACCAAGTTCCTAGGGTACTGTATTCTAATATTTACTTGTATATACAAGAACTTAGTAATAAGGTAATTTCTAAATATGCTTATATCGATTAAGATGAAGTACACAGAGAAATAAACATTGAATGAATATCTCACACACCAGCAAAGAAAATCATATGAATGTATTGTCATATTTTTCACCCTAATGTAACCGGATGTGATAGGGGGAAACTCGCTCCAAGCCATGAGGGGAGGCTTTGTCTATCGATTTAGGTTACATTAGGGTTGAATCTCGCTGCAATCCAAGAGGGGAGATTTGTCTGTCGATTTAATGAGTCAAAGTCAGGATTCTTTTTAACAATACAGGATGCGGGTGTAAGTTTCAAAAGCTCACAGATAGCGAAGGGGGGGTTTAACGCTGGCTAACGGGTGGGAAAAATATATCTGGAGCGTTCTACGGTCACATAGCTTTCTCTACTCAATCACTGTTCATACAAACTCTCATTGCTATATAACTTTTGCGTGTTAGCTGTGATAAACATTGCACAAATTATCTTATTGCTTATTTTCTTTTAGGTGCAATGGGAATATTAGAGTACAGTTTCACACACACACACACACGCACGCACGCACATACACGCACGTACACACACACACACACACACACACACACACACACACACACACACACACACACACACACACCCCTGCACATGCATACAACCAACTGGGAGAACAAATAAGAAAGAATTCCGGAAAGGAAAGAAAATCATGTATATATTCTCTGTAATAAAACTAAATATCCAGTAATTCTGCTTTACGTGTTATTTAAATATATATTTTCCCATCAGTGAGTTAACAGACAGACATATTAGAGATGTCATTTCTTTTGCTACATGCGAGCAAGCGATAACGTAATCTAGATTCTTACAGTTGGGGAGGAGATAATAACCCTCCGCATGTTGCTACATTAGGGGAGAAATCTAGTGTTAGGTACACATAGCTTTCTCTACTCATTAACTGTTCATACAAACTCTTATTCCTTTGTCTTCTTTGTGCAAGTGGTCATAAGCATTTGTATTCTTGTTATTGTTTTTGTATTTGTATTTTATTATTTCCATGTCGATACAAGGAGAATAATTATTAGAATACAGTATACCTTGAGTGATAGTCAAATATTTTAAAGCTTTGAGATCCCGTTTTCTTTACACATTTAACATATAAAAAATGAACAATGATGTTGCATTTCAAGAAAGTTTTAAGTTTCCAGAAAGTGACACAAATAACAATGGATATCTCAGAAATGGCTCACCCTAAAGAACATTTATTTAGACATAAATTGTATATTTTAATGGGATTTTCATTACAGTATAGTAAGATTTGGTATATCCCAGCACGTTTACCTGTTATGCAAAAACCCGTCGACAGCAAATACGACTACAGGACCATAGCCAGAAAATTTAAAACACTTGCTAAAGTATTCAAGATGCTCTCGGGCATCAAGTTATTTTATTTAACTTGCTAAAGTATTTTTCATTAGACATTTGTTGAACAAAAGGATGGATATTAAAGCGCCATATTAAGTGGAATTGTTTCTTTTACATTACTTAAGGGTTTCATAATTGTGTTTTATTTATATATCAAAACGATATATCAGGGGCAACACAGTGTATTTGAGCTATTACAACATAAAAGTTTATATATTTGTTCAATGAAAAAGTTGTTCACACGACATTTTTTCTGTACCCAGTCCTCTTTTGAATCTATTTGGGACAAGGGGTGACTTATCGGCTCTCTGCATGCAGAGGGAGAGGAGGGGAGGGATGATCCTGGAAGCGTATATAAATAGCGCACTGACAGACGTTAAGTCAGTTGCTCTTGCAGAGACCGCCAGTGATCAACCATATATATAATAGAGAATTAAACTTCGACTACATTCATCAATAGTTTTGCTGAGTTATTAAGGTAAGTCTAATTTTTTCAATTCTTATACTACTACTGTACTGCCATTATTATTGTTGTTATTAACAATATTTAAAAAAAATAATGAATTAACAACGGAATTTTAATAATTATTTTAAAAGAACTTAAGAAATACTGTACCTATGCAATATTATTCATTCATGTATATAATCCATGAAAATGTATCAACTCTTATTCTAAAATGTAATTCTTTAGTATCACCTATAAAGGTGAAACGCCATACATATGAAACTTATTCGAGAATCATGAACCCTGTTTAAAGATAAAAAAAAATACACAATTGTACATGTAAACAGTTTATACATTTGAAATTATTATTTCAGAGAGGATGAGAACCTTCAAGGAAGGAAACAAACTTACGCTGGCTGGGCGTACCCGCCGTGGGATTGCTCCTGAACAGGAGCTAACAGGGCCCCCTGAACCATCACCATCAACATCACAAAACGATTCTCCTGTTCAGGACTACATCATCCCACCTCCCCCTGGTTTTGAAGATGAGGTATCACAGCAGGATAGCTGGACGGATATACCAACAGAGGGTCTTCGCTTGTGTGAGAACTGTGGCTACAAAACAGCCCTCCTAGAGCTACTTCAATCATTAGAGTGTAAGTTTCTCAATTTATTATTATTGTTTTTCTTTTTGTGTTAAAAATCACTTTTTTCGTACAGATCAAACAAATCGGTTTTAACTATTACCTATAATATTCAATGATGACATTAACACTTTATCTATGAAAAGAAACTTGTTACCATACATAACAGTGATGTGAATTAACTGTTTTATTTTTTATATATGTTTTAATGATTGTTTCTAATGCTTCTTTTGTTACAGGGCATGAGCCTATGCAGCTTCAGGAAGGCCTGGAGCCTCAAGGAGATGAGTCTTTGGGGCGAGGCTACAAGAGATCTCATGACACTCAAATGATGCGCAGCACAGGAGAGCAGACCCTCAGGGAATATCCTATTATCTCATTCAGCTACCCTCATGATCCTCAAACGATAGCTGTGAACCAGGGGGTGGCTTCAACCAACACAGCGGCGGACAGCTCAGTTATGTTGGACCCCTCAACCTCATCCGCACCATCACCGGTAAAAAGGGTATGTCGGAATGATTATAATGACCTAGAATGTAAGGTGATAGATTCTGCATTCAAAGGTCGTATTTTCAACAGTAAAATTGAAAATACGGCTGGAATAATGGACCCAATGGAGTTCCTTAATGCATGCAAGGGACTTGTTCTTAAAGAAATTGAATCCACACTAAAGAAGAGCATGTCTGGATTAAAAATGAGTTGTTCTATGAACGTCTCATACTTAATTCAGACCCCTGAAAATGAAAAAGTGGAATCAATATTCTTTAATTCCAAGACGAAGGAGATCCAGCGATCATCGAACGTTGATGTAGTCTTTCATGCAATGAGAAACGAAATTTTAGAAAATCTAGCCTGTTTTGAAGGTCAAGCAAGTTCAAAGACACTGTTCGCAATCCACTCGCTGGTAAATAGTGCCGCAGAGTACAATCCCCTTTGTGCTTCAGGGTATGTTGAGTTGCCAGCATGCATCAAGAGGAAGAAAGCAATAGTCAATATTAAAAACAATGATGATTTCTGTTTCGCTTGGTGCATGTTGGCTTCAAGATACCCCGCAAAGAGCCATACAGATCGTCCTTCATCATACCCCGGAGATTTGCTTCTCAAAGCCTTCAATTATGATGGAATAACATTTCCGTTCCCATTAGAACAAATTGAACATTTTGAGAGCCAAAACCCTGAAGTATCTATAGCTGTATTTGCTTTAAATGCCAACAACTCAGTGGAGTCTATTCGCAAGCCATCCGAGAGGAAGGCTAGCCCGGTTAACATACTAATGATTGAAGAGGGTGACAAGTCTCATTACTGCCTCATCACCAGCATATCGAGGCTTGTTAGAAGTCAGATAACTAAGTTTGCCAAAAAAATGTGGCTATGCGAGGCATGCATGACAAGGTGTCCCAACGAAGATGCCTTGAGATTGCATAAACTGAAGTGCAATAAATGTCAGGTCCTCAAAATGCCTATGCAGGGAGAGGTTCTCACATTTAATGCATTTTCAAAGTCTGCTCCTGTACCTTTTGTTATATATGCGGATATCGAGTCTGTTTTGAGGAAGGTTCACTCATGCGAGCCCTCAGACGCAGCGAGCTGGACCCGAACCATACAGGAACATGAAGCGATATCAATAGCGCTGAAGGTTATATGCAGGCATGATCAGACCTTGTCGAGGTTCAAGCTCTTCAGAGGTGACAATGCTCTCAATGACTTCTTCAGCGAACTTAGACGGATTGCTGACGAAGTTATTGAGGTATACGGTCATATAGTTCCGATGCATATGTCACCCGAGGACGAGCTGGATTTCCTCAATGCTGATCACTGTCACATATGCCTGAAAGATTTTGCTATAGATGATAGCATATTTCTGGTCATTATTTGGGCTGTGCGCATAATGCTTGCAATTTGAATAGAAAATTGCTGAATTTTATTCCAATTTTTTTTCATTGCTTAAGCAATTATGATAGTCACTTCTTGATTAGACACATGGCTTATGACAATGGGAATATCTCATGTATAGCAGAATCTTCTGAACGTTATCTGGCATTCAGCAAATGGTACAAGGGCATTCAATTCAGGTTCCTCGACAGCTACAAGTTTCTCGATGACAAGTTATCCAGCTTGGCAGATATGTTAAGCGATGATGACTTCAAGGTCACTAATGCTGAGTATTCGAGGCCAGAACACCTAGCTCTCATGAAGTGCAAGGGTATATTCCCCTATACTTATTTTGATGCTGTCGAAAAGCTCCAAGAGGAGGAGCTGCCCCCGATCGAGCTTTTCGACGACATTTCGGAAGAGGAATATGCCCATGCACTTAAGGTATGGAAGACCTTCGACATAAAGAATCTCGGGGATACGCTGCGATCTAAAGACGGATACGCTGCTTTTAGCAGATGTATTTGAGAAATTTAGAGACTTGTCGCTGGATATGTATCATTTGGACCCTGCATGGTACTACACCCTACCGTCGCTAGCCTTCGATGCCATGCTTAAGACCACCCAAGTCAAGCTTGACTTGATAAATGATGTCAGTATGATAGAATTTTTTGAGAAAGGTATTCGTGGCGGGCTTTGTACAGTATCAAAGCGGTACTCCAAAGCCAACCACCAATACATGACAGACTACAATCCTGACCAGAAGACGAACTTTCTATCATATATCGACATCAACAACTTATATGGGAAGGGAATGGTAGAAAGGCTCGCATATGGCAATCTCAGATATTTTGAAAGGGACGAAATTGACACCATCGACTTTGCAAAGATCCCTGAGGACTCCAAGACAGGATACGTGCTAGAGGTGGATCTAGAGTATCCTGACCATCTCCACGATGCTCATAATGATCTTCCTCTCTGTCCCCAGAGCGAGATATCACCCGGCAGCCAATACAAGAAACTGATTGCAAGTCTAGAGAATAAAAGCAAATATGTCTTGCATTATAAAACCTTGCAACAGTGCACAGATCTGGGGCTGTTATTGAGACATATTCATCGGGTGGTATCGTATGACCAATCTGAATGGCTTAAGGTTTACATTAACCTTAACGCCGAGAAGCGAGCCAGGGAATCTTCTAAGTTTGGTCAAAACCTTTGGAAGAAAATGAACAACGCTGTGTACGGTAAGTTCATTGAAAATGTGCGCAAATACCGTGATTTTCGTATTGTACCTACCTGGAAGCAAGCACGGAAATTAACGGATCGTCCAACATACGTATGCAGCATAATTTTCAGTGAAAACTTAGTTGGCATAGAGTTGGCTCGAGAGGAGATTCTCATGAACAAGCCAATCTACATTGGCCAGGCGATTCTAGACCTTTCAAAATTTATTATGTATGATTTTTTTTACAAAGTAATGAAACCCCAGCTGAATGATCTTATCTTAAATTACATGGACACAGATTCATTCATTTTCGAAACTAGTTCTGATATATACCAGTTCATGAAAACGCATCCCCATTATTTCGATACTTCAAATTATAACCATGACAATATATATGGCATAAAGCCGGCCAACAAGAAAAAGATTGGGTTGTTCAAGGATGAGTTGGGCGGAAGGGTGATGACTGAGTATGTTGGTCTTAGAGCAAAACTATACAGTTATAGATATGACCATCATACAGTCATGAAGGCAAAGGGGATTACCAAAGGTGGAATGCGAGCAATCAGCTTTGACAAATATTTCGAATGTCTTAAAGATTTAAACAAAACATCTTTGGCTAAACAAATTTGCTTCAGAAGCACCAAACATAAAGTTTCGACTGTTGAAATTAACAAAATTGCATTGGTAATTATTATTTATTTATGCCAACAAACTTACTGTTGGTGTTTTTAAACACACAAGCCGTGTGTGGGCAAAGTTTCAGAGGTAGAACCGGAACTTAAAAATTCAATGCCACAACTGGGATTTGAACCACAGACCTTCCGCTTGCCGGGCGGACGCTCTACCACTGAGCTATTGTGACAAACTGCCAGAATGGCATTAAATTCTCAAGCCAGTTCGTATTTTTCCTGGTAAACCACAAAGGCAGTCTCACATCAGAGACAATTACCCCAATGGTGACTTACTATTGCAAGTACTTTATATCCCAGGATTAAATAACCTTCACATGGTAATTATTATTTATTTATGCCAACAAACTTACTGTTGGTGTTTTTAAACACACAAGCCGTGTGTGGGCAAAGTTTAAGAGGTAGAACCGGAACTTAAAAATTCAATGCCACAACTGGGATTTGAACCACAGACCTTCCGCTTGCCGGGCGGACGCTCTACCACTGAGCTATTGTGACAAACTGCCAGAATGGCATTAAATTCTCAAGCCAGTTCGTATTTTTCCTGGTAAACCACAAAGGCAGTCTCACATCAGAGACAATTACCCCAATGGTGACTTACTATTGCAAGTACTTTATATCCCAGGATTAAATAACCTTCACATGGTAATTATTATTTATTTATGCCAACAAACTTACTGTTGGTGTTTTTAAACACACAAGCCGTGTGTGGGCAAAGTTTAAGAGGTAGAACCGGAACTTAAAAATTCAATGCCAGGAAAAATACGAACTGGCTTGAGAATTTAATGCCATTCTGGCAGTTTGTCACAATAGCTCAGTGGTAGAGCGTCCGCCCGGCAAGCGGAAGGTCTGTGGTTCAAATCCCAGTTGTGGCATTGAATTTTTAAGTTCCGGTTCTACCTCTTAAAAATTGCATTGCTTGGAGGAGATACCAAACGTAAGATGATTGATGGCTCTCATGCAACTCTCGCATGGGGTCATTATTCTCTTAGGTCTGAATAATTAATCCCGACTTCCCTGACTGTCACATCACCATCATAATTGTATTATTTGTGAATATTTTATTTATTATATTAAATTATTATTGTTCATTTTGTATGTATGTTATTATTTACATTGTTTGTATATATTTTACTTTATTATTTAAATTAATTGTATATATTTTATTGTATTATTTCAATTCTTTGTATATTATTATTTTGAATTATTGTATATACATATATTTTTTTTTTATGTTGTAACTTAGGTAAAGGGAAATTATGTTTAGACAATAAAACAGATATTCATATTGGAAATGAAAGACTTTATTTCACAATTATTATCATCACTACAACAAATCCTTCCTCTCAATCCATTGACTCTCAGGGAATCCATACCATTTAACAAGAACCCTCTTTCCTTGACGCCTCACAATCTTCTCCACCAAATAGGTGTTAGGATACAGTGTAGAATGAAGTTCATGTCCATAGAATGCTCCCTTTATCTCCTCACCGTCCTTATCCTTTAGTATGTATGTAGTAGGATTGGTTCTCTTCACTTGAGCAACTTGGAAGATTTCAACACTCCAGTTAGTTTCAAAACCTTTCTCAAAATGCCCCTTATTCTTAGATATCCTCACATAATCACCGACACTAAACTTCCTTGCGCTCATCTTCTCTTTTTGAGGATGCTTGTAGTTGTAAATAGTCAGAAGAAGATCGTTGCTCGTAACTTCACTAGGCTTCATCCTGATGGTTGAGTGGTAAGTATCATTGTACTTTGCGGTGATTCTGGGTAAAAGATCAATCCACTTGTATGACCCCTGCGATAAAAACTCTCGGTACATCATGTTCTTTAAGGTTCTTATTAAACGTTCAACAGCTGCAGCCTTCACATTGCTATAAGTGCTATAGTGATTGATATTATACTTGCCCATTAAATGCTTAAAGTGTTTGTTATAAAATTCCTTTCCATTATCACTCTGTATATTGCGGGGAGGCGTATCCATGTCTTGTAGTATATCTTCCATAGCCTTCGCAACTTGCGGACCTGTCTTATCCTTTAATGCACGTGTATGTGCCATTTTAGAATAGAAGTTGATTGCAACAAGGATGTATTTGAAATTCCTGTTGATTCTTGCATGACATCATCTCAACCAAGTCAATCTGCACTAAATCATCGAATCCTTTGCTCACAATCTTTCGACGTAAGAAGTTTCTTCGGGCAGGGGCATGAAGCTCTCTTGCTATATTTTGCTTCATAGTTGTCATGCTATGATTCTCGCTGATTTCAACTCTTGAATAATCTCTTCAATTTCTTGAGTGTGGTTGTTGTTGCCAGCGTCTCTGGATGCAACAAGAAGTCTTAGACGATTCACTAGATCATTGGGGTCGTTCCAGTAGATGTAGTCTTGCTTCGTGTCAGGTTGATGTTCTTTCCACTGCAACCCTAATCCCTTGTGGTTCTTCACTAAAGGTCGTATAACCTTTTTATACTTGTAGGAATTGCCTGATCTCAGCTGACCATTCCTGCTGTAGTTTCGACGATGAACCTGCGATGCTTTCAGTATTTTGCTGTATGTAACAAGATCCTCTTCTGTATAGTCATGCATTTCAGGTATCTTTTTGAAGAGGAGGTCACTCAAACCAGGTGTGGCATCATACATTTCTTCTTCTACTCGAACTTTATCGTTAATGAAGTCAATAATCTTGTTCCCTAGCATATAGCTTCCATCTTCGTATCTTACCCCGTATACAGTATCTATTTCGCTCTTATCATTCTTTCGAACTTTATGTAGGTAGCTTAAAATTTTCTCATTCTTTTGATCATTAGTGTCATAATTGTTCTTTTTCTGGATTTCCTTTCTGTCTGAAGTTGTGGTAGTATTCTTTTTCTTCTGTATTTCCAGGATATCGTGTAGAGGTTCTGTTACTGGTTGAAGAGCTTCACTCATTACTCTCTGGGTCTCAAACTGTTGTCCTTTTAGTACACGTAGCTTTTCTCTTATAGCCCTAGCATGCTTGACTGCAGATTCTTTAAGTCTTATACTCTCGCTGTCCATCTTAGAATGACAATAAAACACGCTTTCATATCAATATATAGGGTTGTTTTTTATTCGGAGAGTGCCAGATCATATGAAACTTTCAATTCAATATTTAGAATATGTCCATCTTTTGCTCGATTAACTGGAGAAGTGAAGGTTAGTATATCGCCCATCTGAATCATAGCAGGGTAGCTTTCAACTAATCGCTCGTTTATTGCAAACATTGTCCCTGATCTTGTATGCGGTTGTGGCGATGATATCATGGAACAAGAAATCAGATTTCCGTTTACAGGCGCTTTGTAGTATTCTAGTCCTGATGTTAACATATACCGTAAGGAAGGACTCCTGTAAGGTTTCGTCTGCAGTGCGATTATGAGCTGACCTTTCATTTGCTCTAGTATAGCATTTATGACGTGAACCTGTGCTTTAAGAGTATTAACATTATTCATAGTTGCGGTGAGGTGCTTATCCATGGAACTCTGACGGTTTACCATATTTTCTGTGTGTTTTCCCATTATTTGTAGTCTATTGTAGTCCAATAGTTTGTAGTCTGGTATTTAAATCTTGCTGTGCTTCATTTTGTTTCCTTCCAAAAAAGTGTTTAACAAACTTTTTGGTTGCTGCATCGCTGTCTTCGATAGGATCTATTTCTCTTAATCTTCTTTGTTGAAAGGAAACGTTCCCATTTGAATCGATCAGAGGCGTTCTTGAGTTGATGTAGTCTATTACATACTTCTTATTCGCCACATCATGATCCTCCTGGGGCGGTAGTAATGACTTCATTCTTATTGTATCCAGTATGATATTGTTTCCGTTATCTCGTTTAAGAGTATTTTTGTCTAAGTAGCTCATGAGATTATCATGCTGCTTGTCTAGCGATTTCTGGATATGATTCCTAAGCGTATTTTGAAGTTTGCCCATGCGTTGATGTGCCGCCTTTTCGGTGAACTCTTGCAATCGATTTTCAGTAGAAGCCGTAAGCGAATCAACATATCGCTTAGTGGTCGCATCGTTATCTTCCTCAGGGTCCTGAACAATGCACAATCTCTTGTTGCGGAATTGGTAGTTTCCTTTTCCATCTCTGGCTATAATGAATTGATGAAACGATCTTTTAAGTGATGCACTCCTGTGTGACCCGAACCGATCAATGCTCATCTCGAACTACAAATGATCATTTTCTTTCTTTAGTACTTTAATATATACATCAAATCCATTCCTATATCGTCCCTCATTGATAGGGAATTCGGGAACTAGCAATACAAATGGTCTTCCTTCTGAGGTACTCTCCCAGACATTTTTGCACAATTCTTTGAATTCAATGTAAGACATGTCAGTGTTCACATAATTGTCATATATATGCTTGAGGTTTAAATTATCTTGTCTGAAGAGGATAATCATGTTCCTATTATCACGGATGAGATGTTTCGGTACTTTTGCATAAGACTGAGCTAAATATATAGAGTCAACATTGCGATGTCTCCCCATGCTGTAAAAGGAGGCTATCTTGTCCTGCTTTTCAGTTATGACGTCATCGAATACAAAGATTGAGTTTTCTTTAACATCGCTTGGATGCAATACACTATCTCCGTCTTCATAGGTATTCACTTCTATTCCATCAATGCTTTTAAGAAGACTGATCAGATATTGATACTTTGGTTGATATAGGGACTTGGAATAAATATACAAGTTTTCAAAACGTAAACCATTCTCATGAAGCAGCATATTCAATAATACATTGGTTTTTCCTGCGCTGGAGCTCCCTAGAATAAGAGCTCTTACATTACCAGGAAATAGCTTTCCGTGGCAATCCTGTCTAAAATCACTTTCAAAGTCCTGAATAGGCAGAGAGCAATCTTGCTTCACGAGTTCCATCTTAACAACTAAATGTAAAAATGGAATGTTTAATGTATATATGGAAAACACTAATATTTTCGAATTCCGACTGGAAAAGGATTGGAAGTATAAAAGGGAAGACTAGCATTAAAATCTATTAGTATACAATGAGAGCTAAGAGGATTAAGACACCCAGAGGTTCAGGAATAATTAACTCTCGCATAAATCTCCTGCCGTTTGAAGCACATTTACCGGGTTACAGGTATTGCGGACCCGGGTCAAAGCTAGAAAAGCGTCTAAAGAGAGGAGACCCAGGAATCAATCCTTTAGACAATGCTTGTATGCGTCACAATGTAGCCTACGCTGAGCATAACGATACTGCTTCCAGAAACATAGCAGATAAGATCTTGGCAGAAGAGGCTTGGAAAAGAGTTCAGTCATCGGATGCTACATTAGGTGAAAAGTTGGCTGCAAGACTGGTAACATCGATTATGAAGGGTAAGGCGGCTGTTGGCGCCGGATCCAGGAAGAAGAAGCATGGAGGATTTCTACCTCTCATACCAATTATCGCTGCCTTAGGTGCTGCAGCTGGAGGTGCAGCGCAAATTGCATCTGCAGTGAATAAGAAAAAAGCTGCGGATAAACATCACGCAGAAATGTTGCGACATAACAGAGAGATGGAAGCAAAAGGAAAAGGTCTTCTGCAGGCAAAGAGGAAGAGGAATAAAAAGAGAAGTGGAGGTTTCTTACCAATCCTTCCCCTGTCAGCGTCTTTAGCAGTTGCTTCTAAAATAATCCAAAAATTAAAGGGCAAGAAGAATGTTAGAGGAAGCGGTCTAAAGCCAAAAAACATCGCAAGAAAGAATAGGTCTTCAAAAAACTCGGGCAGAGGATTATACTTGTCCCGGAAAAAGCCTTGAGCAACATTGATCTTGCATTGTATGCACGACGTTTAAGTATTCCCAATTTTAGAGGCGTATATATGATCGACAGTCTCCCTTTAAAACCTCATTACAGAGAGAGAATTATTGTTAATCTCGATTCTTCAGAGAATGAAGGCACTCATTGGGTTGGTGTAAAGAAGGATGGTAACATTGCATTTTATTTTGATAGCTTTGGAAACTTAAAGCCACCAAAAGAAATAGAAAGGTACCTCGAAGGCGTTAAGATAATGTATAATACTCAGAGATTTCAGAGTTTTAGCTCAGTGATCTGTGGACACTTGTGCTTGCAATTTCTAGCACAATGAGCTACACTATTGCTGTTAGCGGCAATGAATCTGTTCTTGCCACATATCTAAATCTGCCGCTCAGGCTTGATCCAAAAGGATATTATGAGATTGCCCTACTAAATTTTGAAACCTTCTATTCAATCCCCAACATTGATCACAGCAATAATCAACTTCATTACATTGATAGTGAAGAGGTTAAGATCATTCATATTCCACACGGAACATATGAAATTGCAGACATTAACAATTACATCAAAGGCAATCTTGAATTAGACGAAAATGACTTCTTTATTCGACCTAACAATAATACTATGAAGACTGAAATTAAATGTCCATTCCCTTTAGATTTTTCTAAGGAGCGTACAATCGGATCTCTTTTAGGATTCGATGAAAAGAGAGTTATCCCTGCTAATCAGCTGGCTGAATCGGATTTTCTAGTAAACATATTTAAGGTGAGCATCATACGAATTGAGTGCAGTATTGCAACAGGATCTTTCATTGATGGTAAAAGCGGACACTCTATCTATGAGTTTTTTCCTTCTGTCCCGCCTGGATATCATATTTCGCAAGAACCTTCAAATCCCATTTACCTGCCTATCATAGACACCAACATTATTGACCAAATCACACTTCGAATAGTCGACCAGAACGGTCATACAATAAACTTTAGAAACGAAGATATAAGCATAAGGCTCCACATTCGCCGGAATGGGAATCAATTTTAGCAGAAGGAGAAGAGACTACCCAGGATATAAGAAGTCTAGGATTCGTCATGCTCAACATACTCTGCATTTGACCCTCAAGGCGTTAACACCAAGCAGTCGCAAGTTCCTCGAACAGTTAGGCTTCAGACTTCTGTAATGTATATCTTCAATGTGACCGAAACGCCTACATTTGAGGACAAGATTGCTAAAGAAGAGGAGCATGTGTTTCTACCCTATAATACATCTGCTCTGGACGCTAACGATGAGATTAGAATACCCTGTCAAGCTGAAGATTTGTATACTCTACCTAGCCAGAGTTATCTCTACATTGAGGGAACTATTACTAAACCTAATGCATCAGCTACTAAAGCAAAGCTCACTAATAATGCTATGGCATTCATGTTTGATGAGATTCGATTGGACATGAATGGAACGACTATAGATAGAACAAGAAATCCAGGGATTTCATCAACTATTCGCAACTATGCTGCCCTCAACCCAATGGAATCAAGCCGCTTGATAAATGCTGGATGGTGCTACCCTGGCAAAGATGTGGATATTGTACATTCTGAGAGTGGAGCATTCAACGCTATAGTACCGCTGTCAATGCTTCTGGGGTTTGCAGATGACCACAAGGATCTCATTCTCAATAGCAAGTTTGAACTGGTGCTCATTCGTTCCAAGGACTCTAAGAACTGTATTGTGGCATCTGGCGGGGAAGCAGATGCGTCTGTTAATCTTATTCGCGTTGAGTGGAGGATGCCTGTAATACGCCTTTCAGATGCTAAAAAAGTGGAGATCCTCAAGATTGTCAAGTCGGACAGACCGCTACATATTGCCTTTCGAACTATGGATCTTCATACTCAGCCTGCTGTACCGCAAACTAGATCCTTTACACGGAACGTTGCAACAACATCGAAACCAGAGAAACCAAGGTTTGTCATTGTCGGAGCACAGACTTCAAGACTGAATAATGCAACTAAGGATTGCTCCATGTTTGATCATTGCAACATAACAAATTTGAGACTTTACCTCAACAGTGAATGTTATCCCTACCACGACATGAACTTGGACTTTGGAAGCTCACGATTTGCAGTATTATATGAAATGTATTCCAAGTTCCAAAACTCTTATTACGCTAAAGACAATTACCCCTTACACTGGTCGACAAGATTTTTTTCACAAGAAATCTGAATAGTGAATCTAGTGCATTTTTTCATCCTGAATTCAGATATGCAGTCAAAATTTTCCCATCAGGCATAGTTTTTCTGTGAAAGCTACTTTTCAAAATATGATTTTAGCGTTTTCTTTGACCTGTCATAGGAACCTTTACCTCATATGTAGCTATTTTACTCAAGCCGTATTTATTGAAATTATTTGTAATATCACGCTGAAGCACCACAAAACAAGACTGTGCAGGTTCATTCATGTTTAGACATGCTCAGACCTGTCTGGCATTGTGATGTGTCAGTATTGAGCTGACTGTGACATTGTTCACTAGTGAAATATTTCCTTCCTTTCTGTTTAGAAGTGTATTGTGTATGTTGTGCATGTTGTATTTCAGTGCTTAATGTTTTCATCATGCCAAGAAAGTGTGTAAATCATGCAGATAATTTCTGCTATATTTGTGGTGAGATGACCTTCAAGTCTCAGAGGCGAAATATGACCCCACTTGTAAAGAAGTGTTATCATCTTTACTTTGGCTGTCAAGTTGGTGATTTTGATAAGAGCTGGGCCCCAAATACATGCTGTGTTTCGTGTGTTAAGACTGCTGACTGGGTGGAAAAATGGTACACATTATATGCCATTTGCAATTCCCATGATTTGGGGGGAACCGAAGGATCATTCAACTGACTGTTATTTTTGTTTGACAAATATTAAAGGAATCACATCTAAAACAAAATATTCAGTTAAGTATCCGAATTTGCAATCTGCATTGAGACCTGTCTTACACAGTGAAGAGTTCCCCGTACCAGTATATGTAGATACAACCTTAAGTGATAACTCTGATTCTGACCTAACTGAAACTCAAAATGATTCAGATGAAAATAAAAATGATCTTACATATGAAGCCAGTAGCTGTTCATCAGAACCATACTTTCCCAATCAGCAAGACCTTAATGACCTGATTCGGGATTTAAATCTGTCTAAACTGCAAGCTGCAGTTTTAACTTCCAGACTCAAAGGGTGGAATTTACTCCAAAAAGATGTAAGAATAAGTAGTTATCGTAGCCGCCATAGTGTTTTCAAAGAATACTTCTCTGAAGAATATGGTGTTGTGTTTTGTAATAAATATTTGTTCACTTATGGAAACTCTAGGGCATCAACACCGACCAGATGAGTGGCGATTGTTCATAGACTCCTCTAAAGTAAGTTTGAAGGCTGTGCTGCTACATATTGGCAATGAACTTCCATCAATACCAGTAGCACATGCCGCTATGAAAGAGACATATCAAAATATGAAACTAATTTTAGAGAAAATACAATATGGAAAATATGAATAGAATATCTGTGGTGATTTAAAGGTCATTGCTTTATTGCTTGGTTTGCAACTGGGTTCACCAAATTTTGCTGTTTTTTGTGCGAGTGAGATAAGAAGTCTCACTACGTTAGAAAGTCATGGCCAAAACGTGAATCTCTTCTCCCTGGCCAGAAAAATGTGGCATGTGTCCCTTTAGTGAATCCTGAAAAAATATTTTTACCTCCATTGCATATTAAGTTAGGAGTTATGAAAAATTTCGTCAAAGCTATGGATAAACTTTCTGATGGATTCTTGTACTTGAAATCAAAATTCCCCAAAGTCAGTGATGCTAAATTGAAAGAAGGAGTTTTTATAAGACCACAAATCCGATCATTAATGGCTGATGAACATTTCGAGGGACTGTTAAATCCACTGGAGAGAGCAGCCTGGCAGTCTTTCAAAAGTTTATGTTGCAATTTTCTTGGAAACCATAAAGCAGAAAACTATCGTGACATAGTGGCTGATCTTCTGCATTCTTATAAAGCTATGGGATGCAACATGTCTTTAAAAATTCACTTCTTGGACTCTCACTTGGACTTCTTCCCCAAAAACCTTGGAGCTGTCAGCGATGAACACGGTGAGCGTTTTCATCAGCAAATTTCTACGATAGAGAAGAGGTACCAAGGCAAGTGTAGTTCCAATATGCTGGCTGACTACTGTTGGACTAAAATGAGAGACGTTCCAGATGCAAAATATACCCGAAAATCACTATCTACCACTTTCTAGGTAAGTCAGAATCAGTAGTTATAATTTTGAGTTAGATAGCTAGTTACGGATTTTTTAGAATATTATAAAAATTCAAATGAATATCACACAAAACTCCTGCCCGATGCGGGCAAACTGTAATTATATTTGAATTCAGCACGAAAAATACTTTTAGAATCTGTTATTTTAATTCTTGTGAAAGAGAAAAAGTTAATTTTTGTACACCAGTGTTATTGAAGAGAAAGGATTTTCTTAAATATGCCCCAATATTTATCATTGACTGCTCACATCAGCCTGAGGAGATTGTAAATGGAGCTGTTAACATTAGACTTGAAATTCAAACAAGTGCAAATATTCCTGCACAGACCTCGTTGTATTGTCTAATAATACATGACAAAGTATTTACTTACAAGCCCCTCACTCATGTGATGCAGTCTCTATTTTGAAATGTTACAATCTAATATTGTATTTTCATTAGGAATATAAGGAATGTAAGGTGTTTCTTAATGAATAAAACATGTTATAAGTAGATAATCATTTTACTCTAAAATAAGAACAAATTAGAAACTAAAAACATCACTTATCTTAGTAATATTAAAAGAGAAAAAGAATATCAACATTACTAAGATAAGTGAAGTTTTTAGTTTCTAATTTGTTCTTGTTTTAGAATCTTGTTGCTTCACTGTTAATAGCTTCAATTTTTACTTAAGATAATCATTTATTTTTTTTTTTTCCATACACATCAATCATCTTCCTCCTCCAACTCCTTGTCCCTACGTATATGTCTGTATTTGCATTGGAGAGGTTGCACAAATGTTTATCAATATAGGCTTCAAGTCTTTTCACTTCAGATATTTCACTGCAATTTAAAAGTATTTTCCCGTTATTAAAAATTGTATTCAAAAGACTTATACTCTCAGTTTCCATAGTTGCAATTAGATTATACGAGTATACTACATTTTCAACATAAGCACTGGGCGGACACTTCTTCAATTTGAGGAAAGTTTCGAAAATGTAGAGATTTTGTTGAATGATCTCCCAGTCTAGCAATGACATGTACACAAATTCGTTACTGAATGTTGTTTTTATGAAGACCGATGGAATTTCATGAAACAATCCTACATTTACGCTATGGTTTCTTGAGATGGAGACGTCTTGGAGCACGAGTGTTACTGGTGGTGCTTCCATCTGACTTTGAGTTGGCGAGTCGTGTCATTCGATCTTCCAAGAGCTCGAGCCTTCTCTGGAGATCAGCAAAGGTATTCTTCTTCTTCAATGTTTTGCGGGATCTGAAACATTTCCATATTGACTTTGTTAGAAATTTTAGGTCTTGGTAAATGCAAAGGCGAGATCCTGAAAGAAATACAAGAGATAGCGTTAAAGCTGGTGAATAGTTTTTGCAGTAAAGGTTATTTGACTAATAAGGTTGATTACTTACATCAATTTTTTCCCGACTTCTGGTTGTTTCCTGGGTGAATGCTCAGGAGTCGCCTGCAACAGATTGTCTATTGGAAGGGTGTCACTATCTGCGATGTCTGCATCTACTTCATCTACCCCTCCGATGCTCGGATCTTCGCCTTCTCTAGGATTGGGTGTTGTCATGCGTATTCTGTGAACATGAATAACGTTTTCATCATTACATATTAAACAACAACTCGCCGATAAGTATATTTAATTATTTTTTCTGTAATGATACTCACTTTAAGTTTCTCTGCCTGAGTTGATATATACCACAGTTTTCGTTACACAAAAAGTATGATGACATTTGGTCATGAACCTCGGGCTTGTCGCATAGGGTTGCATGAGTGTAACCGTTATAAAACTCCGAATGGCATTCTGCAGCATGGCTAGAAACAACTGCGTCTACTTCGTCCACCCCGCTATGTTCTTGATGCTCATCGTCCCCTTCTCTGAAAAATATATACATGTATTACATTAAACATTTCCTTAAAGATATGCTAAGAATAATATTTCTAAATGTAATTAAAAAAATATATATACTTACAAGTCTCTTCTTCTGTATATGCGGCAGTTTTCTGTGCATACATCTCTATAAGACATCTGGTTGTGATACGAAGGCATGCTACAAACAATTGAATGCATAAGCCCATTACATGACTCCTTGTGGTAGTATGTATAGTGATGTGCTTCCTCACCGCATTCACTCCAAAAGTCATCCATTCCACACATAACAATATTGTTATCCTACTAAGTCCCTAGTAAGATTCCACCTCGCAACTAATACTTCAGACAATGAGACGAGGCTCTTATATACTCTAGACCGAAGACGCTCCCTAAGCGACCATATTGGAAAATGCCATATGGCATCTACCCCCTCCCCACCAACCAACATAATAGAGTCCGTCACCCCTCCTATGACCTTGAATTTGGCCGTGAAACTATGCCATGTATAGCGACCATCTTGAATGACCTTGAGATTACCACCCCCTCAACCTTCAACCATCATACTGGAGTCCCCCACCCCTCCCCCACCCCCTATGACCTTGAATTTGGTCCAGAAAATACACCCCCACCCCTCCCCACCCCCCTATGACCTTGAATTTGGTCGTGAAACTATGGTTATATGCTACTGGCGTGGTTTCTTATACATTACTTAAATGGAGATTTATCACCCTTGCTCCTCCTATGGTTGTACGGTTTGGTAACTTGGCAATAGTTCGAATCGTGGCTGCTCTTTTTTGTTGATCTGTGTTTTATTTCAAGCTTGTAGGAGATTATGTTTTAGTTCTTTATGTGTCTAGCTCACAATAATAATATAAGCTTGTGTAAAGTGTTGTACTGTTCTTGCATACTTTTAAGATTCTATATTAAAAGGTTACTGACCAACTGTCAAAATGAATACCATAAAATCTTTGTTTATGAGAGCATTTTTTCAAGGTAGTGCTGAAGAAAAGTCTGAAGTGAAATGAATAGGAAGGCATATGGCAAACTCAAATGGTTAAGAGAAAGACTAGAACATTTTAAGTGGCTATAAACATTCCTTTTTTCCATTCAATTGTGTTCGTTGCTTACAGTTGTTGACAAGTAATTGTTCTGTGTATATTGACTTGACGAATCAAAGGCATTTAAACTTACACCAATTAGTAGAAAACTACACTGGTGACTACCCAATGTGATGTCATTGGAAACAACAGAAACTGAAACTAAACAAGATTGTGCCATAACATGCTTAAGTGTAAAAGTGCTGCCATTTTGGAAGTCTGATTGCATAATCTTGTTCCTACAAATTAAGCCTCAGCTTCGAACCAAAAATATAACACAGAATCAAACAAAATATGACACGGTGGTGAGTTCCATTGACACAGAAGTATTAACCCAGGTTGCTGACTTTCTCGCAAAACCACCCAACACTGATAACTACAGGGCTATAAAGGAACGCCTAATTTCAGTATTTGCCGACAGTAAAACACAGCGAACACCAAAAACTGTTAACAGGATTAGAACTTGGTAACCACAAACCTTTGCAATTACTATGTGAAATGAGGAGTCTAGCTGATAATGTTAGTGAGGACTTTCTAAAAACATGTGGCTACTATGATTACCTCATGAAATGCGAACAATATTATCAGTAAGCGCTGGCAATCTGATTAGGTTGGCCACCATGACACATCAAATTTGGGAACTGAAACCAAATCCATCCAATCAAGTAGCACCAATAAATGTTGTCAAGCCCAGTGAAAATGACCTATATGATTTAAGAAAACAAGTGTGTGAACTTTCTTTGTAAGTGGCTGAATTAAAAAAACAACTTCAGTCCCACTCAGGACCACATTACAGGAGGTCAGATAGCCATAGTTCCCGTACTACTTCTGCACAGAACACATGTTACTATCACACTAAATTTGGTGAGCATGCTTATAAATTCATACAATGTGCAGTATGAGCACAGTACTCTGAGTTCCATTGGATTACTCGGAACCCCCGTCTCCCACTTGCGACAGAAAGACAAGAGTTACAGCACTGTTGCCCATTTGTAAGTGACAAGGAATCAACAGCCCTCTTTCTGGTCGACACTGCAGCAGATAATTGTTATTTTATGCCAACCAGACCAATGGTGTTAAATATACAAAAGCTGATGGAAACTGAGATGCAGAGCAATTGCTTGGATGAAGGGACAACAAATAGAGCATGAATGGTGGTGGAGACATGGCTTTTTGTAAGATAGGAACAAAATCAAACTTGTTATCAGAGATAGGAAACAACCCTCTGTATGAGGCAGACACATTACTGCCATACCGTGAAGTTGGTCTATGGTTTATTTGCATTTGCATTTAGGCTTGCTTAGGTGACAGACTTCCCAGTTTATGTCAAAAGTCTCATGATCCTTTGGATCTTGTGAGTTTTTTTCCATCACTTTTTCGACAATCAGTGATTGATAGTTCCCTCACTCTTCATCCTTTACCATAGTATTGCTCTCTACTTTGGTTGACGAAGGACTTTGCTCTCAGTTTTTATAAATACCATCAAGTTCAGTGATTAAATTGTAAAGATTTTCACACATATAGTGATGGAAGAAAAGGTGTTACCTATTGCAGGGAAATGTGCAGCTGTTCCAGAAATGTTGAAAAGAAACCAAGCCAAATTAGCAAGGTTGCAAGGTTCCAGTGGAAGTTGCAATCAAGTTGCAAAGATAAAATAAGCTTTAGCGTTCCTAAACAGTGGTTTAATTTTAAATTGATTTCAGTGTCAGCTAGCTCCTTTTGTTGGTGACATTCAAGTATTGTTCTTAAATGTTTATCATCAAAACTCACATGCTCTAAATTAGTTATTTTCTAAACTCACATGTTTTAAAAGGGTACTTTTAAAAACTCTCATGATCTGGAGATTAGAGTAAAAACTCGCATGATCCACTATTTAAACTCCAATAATTTTCATTCTTTCACAAATAAACACAATTTGAAAGAGAATTCATAATATTTAGCCACATTGTTTCATAATAACTTCCACCCAAATGGAAATTGAGTTTAACCAGTACAAATTGGTTTTCAGTTGTTTACCAACATTTAGGTTTTTGGATCATGTGAGTTATGACTTTAACCTATTCATATAATGAAAGTATAGTTGTATTCTAAAGTAAGAACAAATTAGAAACTAAAAACTTCACTTATCTTAGTAATGTTGTTATTCTTTTGCTAACCCTGGGGTTTCAAGCTATGTCCAGCTCATTCTCAAAGCCATATAAACAAAAATATATAAAATATATAAAAAAATATCAATTAGTTGCTGAGAAATCTTTGATCGTGCTTAATGGTTTCTTTTGTGATACATGAGCACAAGCACATTCCTTACAATAGAAAATGATAGCATAGTATTATATTATGATGCAATCAGAGAGAGAGAGAGACCCTATTTTCTTGGACTTTTATATCATTTATGGATTGGTTTTTTATGTTTTAGGTCTGCCAAAATCTACAGTGTGCACTACAATCAATAAAGTATGTTCTTCGGGCATGAAATCTATTATGTTTGGATCACAGCTGCTAATGTGTGGAGCTCAGGATGTTGTTTTGGCAGGTGGAATGGAATCAATGTCCAATGTTCCATTTTATATGCGTCGTGGTGATACAGGCTATGGAGGACTTAAATTAAACGTATGTGTTGGTCAATATAAAAACAGCTTATGCCATGCATAATTGTTCCTCACACTAACGATATGTGGGCTAAGGACTGAAAGGTGAATCAGGCTTTAAAAGTTCAATGCCTTGGCTGGGATTTAGATTATGAAATGATGAAACAGAGAATCAAAGGACCTAGTTCAAACCTGCTCTGTGATAGTGGATGTTTTCAGGTCACATCACCATTTTTGCATAAGTCGTGTCAAGTGTAATAATTTGTTACAAAAGGAAATAGTAGCCGAACAATTATGTTTTGCAAGTAGTGATCATACTTTCAATAGTAACACAGAACATAATCCTAGATCCCTCATCTTAATTGCCATTGATCACAGGAACACAAGTTAATCAGACCTAATTATGAGACATTACTTGAGATTACAAGTCAGCTCATCACTGTGGCCCGGGTTCGATCCCAGACAACCACATGTGAGATTTGTGGTGGATGAAGCGGCACTGGAGCAGGTTTCCCCTGCTATCTCACTCCACTGGCGCTCCATCTTCGTTCCATGTATCATCAGTGTCACTGCCTGTAGTGCTGTGTATAGTAAAACTGGGCGTTAAACACTACAAAAAAAAAGCTCATCACTTTCTTCTGTAAGTTGGGCTTTTAAATAAATGATAGGATATACCAAGTTGTTTGGTGTGTGATGTAGACAGCAATATGCGGTTGGCTATAGCCTGGCACAGATTGCGGGTGCAGGTACATGTTGTAGTCAGTGTGCACTCTTAGAATAAGACAATACATCTTCAATAATGTGTACTTACAATGCAGGAACACTAAAAGATAGGATATACGGGAACAATCCTAATTTTACTGATGACCTAAATTGTTCCATATGAGAGGAAATCATAGCCATCACTGATTGAAGCTTTAAAATGTTCATTCTTCCATATAAAGATGTCAAGTATGTGTTGCAGTAGATAGTGGATGTTTGCAACATTGAATGTAAGCATTGTAAGTACACATTATTGGACATCTATTGTTTTATTGTGATCTGTGCCAGGCTATCACTTTCCTGACTGCTACTGTTTCTTAGAAACTGCACATCTAGCAATTTGCTATTTTAAGTCCAATCAACTTACTGATGATTTTTAACATACTAGCCATATGTGGGCAATGAGAGGTAGCATTAGGACTGAAAAATTCAATGCCATAGCCGGGATTTGAACCACGGATCTTCTACTTGACATGTGGCTACTCTAACCACTGAGTTATCATGACCAACTTGCCAGTATGACATTAAATTCCCCAACTGATTCGTATTCCTCTAGGGAATCTCACATCTGAGATAAATACCCCAAAGGTGACTTATAGTCCTAAATATTTATGTCCTGGGTTTTTAATTAAGAAACCCTTAAATGTCAATTTATTATTTTAAGTCCAATCAACTTACTTTTGACAACAAGTTTTCAACATCAGATGGTGCCACACCAAGCGAAACTCCTTCCAGTTTGCCCATCAGTTGGTCCATAGTTGAAGATGAGAGCAAACGCTTTTGAAACATTCTGATCAAAACAAGTGAATGAAATGTAAAAGTGTTCGATTTCTGACTTATTGAGCATTAAAAATTTTAAACTTACGGTTCATTTCACTAAATATAACTTCTGCCTTGATTTACAATTTCATAAAGCCAGATTATTGGTGGGGGCAGACTATCACCTCTTCAAAAGATGCTTAAGGCTGGCTCAGAATCACCTGACAACTGGAACCATAATGATTCCAGGAATGGGAAGCAAGACAGCACTCAGTATTTTGATTCACAACAGCCCGGGAACAATAACAACAAAATACCAGAAAATGAAGGCAGATATTGCACATTGGGAATTCATTTGTTTCTAACTGTCCAATGATATATTTTCTAGCTTGCGGCTAGAGAGTTCTAGTGGCTGTTTCATGCCATGTCAGCCTTGATTAATTTCTACAGTGAAAAGTCTAATTTGCACAATATGAATCCAGCATCCTGTACATGGTAATGGGAATGAATAAGTTAAAACTTGGCCAAGTCTTATTTCCCATTCCCGGGGCCCAGCAAAGCTTCTCATCGATTGTGAACACTGCCATTTGAATTCATGTATTTCAAGTTCATTGTTCTGGTTATTGTTACTGTTGTCAGTTGTGAACCAGCCTTTAGTGAGCTTAATGTTTGTGAGAATATGTTTTACTTTAATTAACTATTGGCTAGAATTTATCAAAGTAAAACATAAATAGGCATTAAAAATTTACACAGAACTGAAGAAGCACACATTATAAAAGACTAGAACATTTGAAAGAGAAGATATGGATTGGATTGGATTGGATTGATTGATTGATTGATTGATTGATTGATTGATTGATTGATTGATTGATTGATTGTTCTTTCACAGGATGGTATTGTGTTTGATGGTCTCACAGATGTGTATAACAGTATCCATATGGGGAACTGTGCTGAAAACACAGCTAAGAAACTGAGCATCACACGTGATCAGCAGGATGAATATGCCATTAATAGCTACAAGAGAAGTGCGCAAGCCCATAAGGATGGCATCTTTAAAGATGAGGTGGTACCAGTCTCAGTACCACAGAGAAAAGGTAAAGACAAAATATACATGGGAATGTAATTTGGTGTATCCTCCATTGCGTTCTAGGACCCAAATGACATCATTGACAGACCCTTAACCTCTTGAGCAATGGCCATTTAAACGTCTGCGAGCCGAGAACTGCTAGCATTTAAATTGTTCAATGCGCTTCGTATATACACAGCTGTATTTTGTGTAAATATTAAGTTATTTTAATGAAACAAAAACTGGTATAAAACTCGTTATTTGCAGTATAAATGTACGTCATCAGCAAAGTTGAGTTGTATTTACAAAACGTTGAAATGGCACAATTTTGTTTCACTGTGGTAAAAAGTCAACTTTGCTCTGTCGAACGCATCTAATATAAATTCTCGGAAAGATACAGTAAGGAAACACCCATTGTATGTGTGGCTTATGCGTCAGCATACTGTGTAATAAAGCGCTTCTGCATGCGTGGTCTCTTGAGTCACCAGAATAGATCAACATTACAACTTTTGCTTACACGAGTTTCGTAACTGAGTAGAGTCCGTGTCTTTTTTTGTTGAAATACATACGTATTCTTTCCTGCTTGTAGCTGAAGGGAGAAGTATAAAAAGGTGTTTTTGCACCAACTGGATATAACCATATACAGTTGTTTGGGGATTTGGACAGCTCTCTAAACCCACACAGGACAATGACCGACCTTGACTACCGACTATAAATAACTCGCAGCCTAATTGAACAATACCACGTTGGGGGTTGAAAATCCAAAACCCCTGCACCCCTCAGACTTCAAGGAAAACATTATCCTAAAAGGATACCACCAACAGCAAAGAAGTCCCGCCCATTTCGAAAGTGTTTCGTGTGCCGCAAGAAGGGAATTCGCGAATGTGGAGATGTACGTACCCTTGTGTGTTTATCCCTGTTTTGAGGTAAATCACTGCAGAACGAACATATTAAGGTAAGCCAATAAAGTATATAGACCTTACTAAAATGTTTCATAAAGGGAAAATTATAATAAGTTGAGTTGCATATGGGATAAATAAGGGTTAAATGCTTAAACGCACAGGACGCCCATATCGCTCATCCGCCATTTTGGGCGCTGATGACTAGAAGTTGAGCGCCCTTAAACCAAATCAAATTCAAATTCAAACATCCGCCATTTTAAATGGACGTAATTTCATGTCGATATCCCTCAAGAGGTTAAACTTTGCTCACTCACTCACTCACTCACTCACTCACTCACTCACTCACTCACTCACTCACTCACTCACTCACTCACTCACTCACTCACTCACTCACTCACTCACTCACTCACTCACTCACTCACTCACTCACTCACTCACTCACTCACTCTTCATGTAGAGTGTGGTACATTTTTGTTAAGCATGAATGGACAATGGAATAACAAGCAAATGATGTCATTTAAAAATTATGTTAGTAGTTGTGTGTCATTGATTAATAATGCTGTAACTTTTTTGAGTAAAGGTGAATGAAATAACTTTGTATATCACGCCTTTGATGCTGAGCTGAATATAATTTTACAGGAAAGCCGGAGCTTGTGGTAGCAGAAGATGAAGAGTATAAGAGAGTAAACTTCGATAAATTCAAGAAACTTGCTACAGTATTTCAGGTAATGATAGAATTAGATACATTAAGCTAACTAAAACATTTTTTTCTAGAGTTGAATGCTATGGCATTATACCTAGTTTCTAAACTTTCTTTTTTGTGCCCCCCAGGGTCCTACATTGGTAGGTATGGGGTAGGTGTAACCGGGGTCCCGAGCCGCTCGCCATCATTTCACCCCCTTCATATCCATCAACTAAGCCATGTTCTAGCTGCTTTTGTTGCTACTTTTCATCACTCTCTTCCTCTTCTACGGTTACTATGCTTCTTAGTTTGTAAGGTATTAGGTTTATAAGTCCTGTCTCACCAGCAGGGATCTTTCCTGTCTCCGTGGTCCTGTCCCACGGTTTCAGTGCGGCCCCTGACTTATGTGCTCTTTGGAGGTCTCAGGCACGAAGGTTGGGCAGACCCTTCACACTGCCCCCATGTGTAGCCTTAGGTGCGGAGCCTGTCCACACCATCATGTACACCCATGTAGCTCTCTGAGGGTCTGACCTGTATTAATTCCCCGACAACCACGTGCCATTGGAACGTGATACCGCTGACAGAACCCCAGTGTAATCAACCACAAGTCCCCTGAATACACACTGGCTCTGTTGAGGCAGTGTGGCCTAAAGTGGGGAGCCACAAGCGGTTATTCCTGTGGTAGGGGCATAAAGTCAGGGTGTGCGTGGTGAACGGTTTACTCATGTGGATAAGCAGAGGAGATCGGAGGGTAGTACCTCTGACATATACTTTGAGATCAGTCATGGAGAGGTCTCCATGGCAGCACAGACCGTGGAGATTTGGTGTCTTTCTTTTCTTTGACCCCTGGATGGCAGGCTGACGCCAATGGTTCTGGATGGGTGTCCAATTCATCATGCATTTGTGCAAACCCTCTCATTTTGACAGTTTTTTAGTCATGACCTTGGCCTGTGAAAGGCCCCTTTTACATCAAGAAGGAATTTGATAGAATCTGTGGCCCGGTTAAAAACACCACCCGAGTTTGAGACAGTACACTTTTGGTAGAAGTGACCACTGTAGACCAGTGCCAGAAATTGCTAAAAGCGAATTTGTTGGGCTCCTACCCTATCCGGGTAGTCCCACACAAATCGCTAAACTCATGTAGAGGAGTTGTCACCACTTCTAGTCTGGACGGTCTGTCAAACGAGGAAATTGCCTATCTGACCAATGGGTGTGTCAAGCCTACCATCTTACTTGGAAGCAGGATGGCGAAGAGTCTCCCATATGCACGGTGTTCGTCACATTTAAGGGGACTCAGTTGCTGGAATATATATTCTGTGGGTATGAATGAGCCACGGTACATCAGTATGTTCTGAACCCTATGTGCAGTTTTCGGTGTCAGAAGTTCGGACATGCCAAGATGTCATGTAACAATCCTGCTATTTGTGAGCATTGTGGTTCACCAGCCCATGAGAACACCACATGTACCTGGGACCATTCCTTGTGAACTGTGGAGGGAGTCATCCATCCAGCTTGCGTCTATGTTCAAAGTTCTTAGACGAAAAGTCAATACAGAAGTTGCACGTCAAAGAACGCCTAACTTTTCCAGAAGCATGCAGATGCTTTGAGCAACTTAAACCTGCCACCACTACAGGTTATGCGTCTGTGCACAGGTTACGCACTCCTGTCAACACTGTTGCTATCCAACATGTACCCATCTCCGATTTTTCGACACAGACAGACCTACCAGCGAGTTCTCCTATGTCTCGTGCCACACCTGCACCGACAACTACATCTTTTGCCATGCAGACTCCAGCCCACAAGACAGTTAACCGCAGCCAACCTGTCGTCAGTCTAGACCTACTGTTCGCACCAGCAGTCGTACATCCTCCATGAAGTCCTGCTCCCGTTCTGTGAGCTGCAGGGGATCTTCAGACTCTAGAACATCTGAGGAGTCACCTGAGGATGGTGAATCTCACCTCCTGTGTCTGAAGTTGGTTAAGGTTAAGATGAAACAGAAAAAGATAATGACAATGCACTAATCTCTGAGAGGTAGAACTGGAACTTAAAAATTCAATGCCACAGCTGGGATTTGAACCACAGACCCTCCGCTTACCAGGGGGGCTCTGCCCATTAAGCTACTGTGACAACCTGCCAGAATAACATTGAATTCTCCAACCAGTTCGTATTTTTCTACTTTGTCCTTTATGTGCTATGTGAATGTGGTTCCTTGTGTCTGTAGCTTTATACCCAGGTATTTGAAGTTGTTTAAGTTCCAGTTCTACCTCTCAAACATTGCTCACATAGCTTGTGCGTTTAAAAACACCAACAGTAAGTTTGTTGGCATAAATAAATAATAATTAGCACTAATCTCTGTTTATTATGGAAATAATCCAGTGGAATGTTAATGGGTTCTGGACATGTGTTCCGGACATACAGCATCTAGTTTCTCGACACTCTCTATCTATCGTCTGTCTACAAGAAACCCATTTGCACCCTAATCATGCTCTTCACCTTCCTGGTTTTTCGGCATATAAATGACTCTGCTGCTGATAGGCGAGCAAGCGGTGGTGTTGCTATTCTGGTGGCGCATAACATCTCTGCCATCAGCATACCACTTAACATGCTGCTGCAAGCTGTAGCGGTCCATGTATAGCTGCAGAGCCTGTGTTTGTCTGTTTGTAATATCTATCTGCCACCCATCAGTGTCGTACACGAGAACAATCTTGGGTTCTCTTGGCACAGATTCCACCACTGCTCATCTTCCTCAGCCATCTGAATGCCAAGCACACTTACTGGGGCTCTGATACTGACGATGCTCATGGGTGCCTTGCAGCGGATGTTTGCGATATTTCTGGCTTAATTCTGTTAAACACTGGTGTCCCTACATTCCTATCATCTGCCTATTGTACACACTCTGCTCTAGACATATCCTTTTGTAGCCCGTCATTGGTACTACTTCTTGATTGGCCGGTACTTTCCGCCTTATTTGGCAGTGATCATTACCCCATTAACCTTCACCTATCTGGTAGCCACTCTGTGCCGACATGGCATCCTCACTGGATTATTTCCAAAGCTAACTGGGGGAAATTTCATCCCTCATTCATTTAACACACGATGTTTTCACCACCACTGATGACATGGTGGAGCATTTTACTTGCTGTATCCTTCTCGCAGCAGATTCCAGCATTCTTCGCGGTTCCAGTACACCTCGTGACGTTCCTGTGCCTTGGTGGACTGAAGAGTGCCGTTTGACTCTCAAAGCACGCAAGCGAGCTCTGCATCTTTTCAGTTCACATCACACGGAGGATAACTTTATTGCCTTCAAACGTTCTCGTGCCAGGGCACATTTTGTACTTCCTAGTGCAAAACACACATCCTGGTAAAACTACATCTCTTCCCTTTCATGTCGCACTTCACAGAAAGGGTGTGGACTGCTGTTCGGCGTATATATGGGAAATATCGCCAGATGATAATTCCCGGTCTTGCCATAAAGGCACCACGTACATCTTTAACTGTCTATAGTTTTAAGGTTTTAACCTGTGTTACATTTTAATTTTTAGTATTTTAACTCTTTTAGATGTTAATCCCTTGTTTTATCTTTCATTTAAACATACCAATTTGAGTAATTTAGATTTTAAACTTTGACTTCGGGCCCAAATGACGTAGCTGTCGATACGCCCTTACACCCCACTCACTCACTCACTCACTCACTCACTCACTCACTCACTCACTCACTCACTCACTCACTCACTCACTCACTCACTCACTCACTCACGCACGCACGGACGCACTCACTCACTCACTCACTCACTCGCTCGCTCGCTCTTTTCTGTGGTTTCTCCTGCTTCAGTCTTTTCTTCTATTTACTTCTTGAAGCAGATGTTTTCCAATTTCGTTTTTACTTTCCCTACTGATAAGTAGGGGAAGTATTGTATTCCCCCAAAAATTCGATGTCGAGGTTTCACCAGAAATATATGTTTTGAGACCTCCTGAATCCAAAAAAAAGCATTTTTAGAAAACGGCCCATTTGTGTGTGTGTGTCTGTCTGTGTGTCTGTGGACAACATAACTCGAAAACGAAAAGTCGCTTAAAAACCAAAGTTGGTGTTTAAGCTTAATGTCTTTCAAGGATGCGACGCAAAGATTTTGAAGAAAATAGCCCAACCCTAAACTACCCTTGACATGGAAAATTTTTCGAAAATGTTGATTTTCTTGAAAATGTCTAATGATTTTGATTAAAATGCCATATGTTTGAGATATTTTGATGACAAATGAAATGTATATCTTGAATTTTCTGGCTATAGCCCCTGTAGTCGTATTTACTCTGGATGACTTTTGCATAACTGGTAAACCGTTAGAGATAGACCAAATCATAGTGTACAAAAAATGTAGATCTTGCTAAAATACACAGTTTATGTCCAAATGAATTTTCTTGAAGGATGAACCATTTCGGAGATATTCCTTATTATGTGTGCGAGTTTTGGAAAACTTAATACTTTCGTGAAATGGAACATCTGTGTTCATTTTTTTATCTTTTAAGCGTGCAAAGAGAATGGAATCTCAAAGCTTTAAACAATTTGACTATTGCACAAAGCCTACTGCATTCTAATATTCCCCTATATATATTTATTTTTATTTGGGTACATTTCTCGTGGGTTTGTATTGCCAATTATAGCTAAGCAATCATTATTATTTTTTGTTGTTCAGTTCTTAATATAACCCATATTCTGTTTAAATTTTCCACTTTTTACTTACCGACTTTCATTTATGCATTTTCCACATTTATATGTTTTTTTTTCCTGTGGTCCCCTGAAAAATGTATAAGCAAAGTTTTACTGTACTAGTAAGTAAGTGTTGGTCTGGGTGGCTCAGTTGCTTAGATGCTGGCCTACTGATCCCAAGGTTGATGGTTTTAAGTGTGCTTAAATATGACAGCATCATGTCAGTAGATTTACTGGCATGTGAAAGAACTCTGCGGGACAAAATTCTGGCACACTGGCAACACTGATATGATCTTGGCAATTGACATAATTTATATAATACTAAATAGTTCATTAATCCAGTTAATTGTTTTATACAAAGAAGTGCATCAAATGATAAGGTTAAAGCCAAGACAGGTGCCTATGTTGGACAAATCTTATTTTACTGAGGTATTAAAAAGTTAGAGAGTTGTTGGATTAAATGTTTTGGTTTATAAGGTGGCTATATTAAAAATGAAAGCAACACTTGTCTTAAATCTTTTCTCTTAGGTAAAGAATTTTCAGAATACTCCTTGTACAGGATCATTCTAGATATCTTTTTGTTATGTCCTTCTCATTACAGAAAGAAAATGGGACAGTTACAGCAGGAAATGCATCAACTCTAAATGATGCTGCAGCAGCTTTGATATTAATGACTCCTCAGGCAGCTGAGCGTTTGGGTTGCAAACCTCTTGCTCGTGTTGTTGGTATGCAGGATGCAGAAACTGATCCAATTGATTTTCCCCTTGCTCCAGGCTTGGCTGTACCAAAGGTAAGCTGATATGAGAATAAAAGATGTAAACCATAAAAATTCAATGCCATAACCACATTGCTAGACAGGATATTGGAAGCAGATTAGTATTTGAAGTTCTCTGTGTATGTAGAGGTTCCTTAGTGCATATCTTTATTCTCGAGAATGCCTTTAAATTTCATTTCAAAAAAGAACTTAAGAATTATTTATTAACACCTTGCTTTTACAATTCAGAGGAGTTTTTAAACCATAATATAAACATTCATTAGATATATCAACCTGGTGGTTATTATATCCTGTAACTGATGAGACCCACTGCTATTTTTGTGTGATATGCTATGTATATAATTTATCTTTAAATATTTACATTGTACGTAGATATGATTGATATGAACATGTATATAACATTGTTATAATTGTTATTCCTAATTATCTTAATAATTTTGACTTGATCTTGTATACTCAATATATTGCACAATTGAAAAATAAATAAATGTAATGTGCCATGAATTTATATACTGATTCTTCAGCATGCTGTTCTGTGTGTTAATCAGAGTTGAAAGCATTAAAGAAAAAACTATGCTCTGAGTATAACAGTTTTCATGTTTTGGGCATAAATTGCGCTCTCATGTCAGATACTTTCTAGCCTAATGCTCAAGTTTATGCCTTGGTGCAGCAAACTAGCTAAAGCTCAGCTTGTCAATTTTGCTGCCAAAATTAACCACATGATTAAGGTATAAAAGTATAAAATGATTGGGCATCAAATTATAAAATATATAAATGTTACTCAGCTAAAACTATTGTATTAGAGGGACTAAATGTAAATAAAAGTTTCATTTGGTAACGCATTGAAAATTCTGGTACATTAACTATGTAAATGCTGTATAAATTTAAATATGATATACAGATAGTAATTTTACTGTCACTGAGATTAGCAGCAATAGTCAATTTCATGATGTTTATACTGAGTATTAAAAATGTTTAGTTCTTCCGGGCTACAAGCCTGGAAGAACTAAATATTTCTTATAGTCAAGACACCGGCCGTGAAAGCCTAAGTACATATATTTTATACTGAGTGTCAAATACAGTAAAATACCAATGACTGCACATCAAGACTACCAACGTATTACAGTGGAGTACCAAAACATCAGTAGATCCGTAGTACAAGCATATTAGTATCCAAACATTTTAATATAAAATCACTTAATATTTGCACAGAGTTGCAGATATAAAATAATACTGAGTATGAACTAAGATTAATGTATATTATTTTTGCTCTGAGTAATAAGATGTAGCAAACAGCAAACAATGCAATTTATGCTTAAAAGCTGATGCAGGGCTTTGCTTATATCTAGCTGTAACTTATTACATAGTTTGATACCTAGAACATCGTAGCTCTGGTTAGATGTGGTCTATCTATGAAGTGGTACATGATCTAATATAGGAATGCATATCTTGTCTATTTTTATATATGAGGGCTGCCCTAGAAGTACCTGACCTAATAAAGAAAGCACAAAAATTTTTGGGAAAAACATCTTTATTTCTCTACATAGTCTCCTTTCAGCTTGATACACTTTTTCCAGCAATGCTCAATAACTTTGACTCTGTTGAGGCAGCGTGGCCTAAAGTGGGGAGCCACAGGCGGTTATTCCTGTGGTAGGGGTATAAAGCCGGGGTGTGTGTGGTGAACAGTATACCCATCTGGACAAGCAGTGGAGATAGGAGGAGGGTAATCCCTCTGAAGTACACCTTGAGGTCGCTCATGGAGGGATCTCCATGACGGCACAGACCGTGCAGATTTGGTGTCTTTTTCTCTTTGACCCCCAGATGGCAGGCTGATGCCTACGGTACCAGAAGGGGGTCCCTCTCACTATGCATCCGCGCAAAACCTCGTCATTGGATTCATTTTTGGTGTTGACTTTTGGTCAAATGGGAAGTTGATTGGTCACATTTTTCACAGGGCCACAGATTCAGAGTACGAGATGGTACGCTCTTGATAGAGGTGATTACTGCAAACCAGTCAGAGAAATTGCTCAAAGCGAGTTTGTTGGGCTCCTACCCTATCTAGGTAATCCCACACAAATCACTCAATACATGTAGAGGAGTTGTCACAACCTCCAGTCTTGATGGTAGTGTCCAACAAAGAAATAGTCACCTGCCTTTCAGATCAACGGGTGTATCAGGCGTACCGCCTGACTTGAAAACAGGATGGCAAAGTGAGCGATTTACACACGGTTTTCTTGACATTTAAGGGTACTCAGTTACCCAAGTATGTCTTCTACAGCTATGAGTGTGCCGCAGTTCGGCAGTATGTTCCAAATCCTATGCACTGTTTTCAGTGTCAGAAGTTCGGACATACTAAGACCTCGTACATCCATCCTACAATTTGTGAGCATTGTGGACTATCATACCATGAGGGCATGGCTTGTACCCATGACCCTTATTGTGTTGACTGTGGAGGGAGTCATCCATCCAGCTCGCGATAGTGTCAGAAGTTTCTTGAGGAAAAGTGTGTCCAGGAGCTGCACATGAAAGAATGCCTGACGTTTATTGAAGTGCATTGTCACTTTCAACAACTGCAACCGCTACCACTACTGGTTTTGCATCCGCTATCTGTCACCCTTCTGTGAACACTGTTGCTATACAGCATGTTCCCGTTGCAGATGCTTCGACAGACAGACTTACCAGCGAGGACCTCTCCACTGTCTCATGATACAACTGTACCAGCAACTACATCTTCCACAGTGCAGACACACACTCACCAGCTGTCCACAAGCAGAGGCCACACTGTTTTGCCTGTCCCCACAAATTGTTCGCAACCTAAATATCAGGCAAATAGTCATACCTTCGTAAACTCCTGCTCTGCGAGCCACCAGGGATCTTCAGACTCCCGAACTTCCGAGGAGTTGCCCATCATTGGTCCCAAGTGCGCCAAGGTTAAGATGAAGAAAAAGATAAAGATCATGTCTTAACCGTTTTATTATGGAAATAATTCAGTGGAATGTTAATGGAATTACAATGCAAAATAGATGAGGATTTGTCAGCCTCGGAACTGTATGCCAACCTTAAACATGAGGCTGCAAATGAGGCACTGGGTTTGGAAGATCGAACCAAAGGTAAAGCTGAATGGATGAAAGGTTGTGTAATGGCAGCTATACAACAGAAGAAGGAAGCTTACCTGATCTGGTTGAATAAAAGAACACAATCCATGTGGGAAATGTATAAAGCATGGAAGAAAGAGGTCAAGCGGCTGGTAAGGGAGTGTAAGAGAGTACTGGGAGAAGATCTGTCATGATGTAGAACATACTGTCGTATATGGTAGATCAGCTGCAGCATGAAAGGTTCTACAGCGCGTGAGATCTTCAAGTAAAGTTAAAGCTAAAGCTAAGGCCAACCTTATTCCGCTTGCTGACATAAAGAAATATTTTGCGGAAATTTTAAATGAGAAAAGGAGTGAATTCAATGGAGAGTTGATGCAATATCAATACCCAGGTTTGGTTGAGCCCATTCTAGAAGAGGAAGTAAGGCAAGCACTATGTACTTCAAAGAATGGGAAGGCAGCAGGACCTGGGGGAGTCCCCACAGAGCTCTGGAAATATGGAGGTAAGGTTTTGGTACATGTTCTGACAAAGATGTTTAACCAAATAGTTGAGGGAGATATCATCCCCAAAGAATGGAAATTGGCATATGTATCTGTGTATCTGAAGGGGAATAAATGGGACCTGAATAATTATCGGGGCATCAGTGTCATGGCATCTCTTGGTCGGATTTGGAGTAAGATACTTAAACAGCGGCTGGAGAAGTCAATTGAGGGGAAGATCGCTGAACAATAGGCAGGATTTACTAATGAGAAATCTTATATTGACAATATATTTTATTCTATGCCAAGTATCTGAGAAATTGGTTGCAAAGGGGCAGGAAGTCCACTTCGTGTTTGTAGATCTAGAAAATACGTATGACTCTGTGCCTGTAACATGTCTTTGGCTCGCAATGAAGAGTGTTGGAGTTGAATACCTCCTAATAGATCTCGTTTGCAGAACCTACCAAGAGAACTGAGCAGCAGTAAAAAACGGTAGAATGATAGGGTCGGAGTTCACAGTATCTAAAGGTTTGTGACAGGGATGTGGAATGTCACCAACTTTATTTAAGATTTACTTGGAAGAGGCTTTACAGCAGTGGAATGCATCCTGCCATGGTATGGGTATCCCATATGGACTAGGTGGTACATTCGCTCTTGTTTGCATACAACCAGGTGATTATGGTTTGAGACAGGTAAGATGCAATATATACATGTTAGGAAAGCTACAGTAAACATTTGGGGAAGCCGGCCTAAGGATCAATGCCCAAAAGACGGAATATTTGGTTGTAGGTGGAGACGGACAGGACATTGCTCTCCCTGGTTTGGGGACTATCAACGTATCTGGCTTCAGCAGGTTTTCCTGTCTTCCTGGTGTGAGGGTACTGTCATCCCTATCCCTTATCCTGGAAGAGACTGGACACTCCCCTCTAGCTACTGCCCTATTTGTCTAGTGAGTATTGCTTGTAAGACCTTGGAACGGGTGACTAACACTCGTTTAGTGTGCTGGCTAGAAACAAATAATCTGTTGAGCAATGTTCAGTGCGGTTTTCATCACCATTGTTCCAGTGTGGATAACCTGACACACATGGAAGCTTAAATACAAAATGCCTTTCTCATGAAGCATGTCGCGGGGGTCTTCTTCGACCTGCGGAAGGCCTGCGACACTACGTGGCGCTATGGGATCCTATGTAATTTGCATGAATACAGTTTGCACAGTCATCTAGTGATCTTCGTTTTAAACCTTTTATAACTTCACGGACTTTGTGTCCACATTGGCAATACGCTCTCACAGGAAAGGATTCAGGAAAATGGTGTGCCCCAGGGGTCCATTCTCAGTGTAACGATTTTCGCTGTGGCCATTAACGGAATCACCGTTGTTGTTTGTAGCGGAATCCCGATGTCACTGTATGTTGACAACTTCGTGACTTATTATGGCTCTTATAATCTTGAGCACATCGAGCGTCAACTGCAGCTGGCCATAACCTCCATCGCCGACTGGGTTCTTTGTAGCGGGTTTCAGTTCTCTGCTACGAAAATGTAATGTATCCACTTTTATCGACTTAGTGGTGTGCACCCTCCTCCTGATCTTTATTTGCGTGGCACACGTCTGCCGTTTGTTCCCCACTTTAAGTTCTTAGGTCTTCACCTCAGCAGGAAACTCACCTGGGAGCACCATATTCGTGAACTTTGGGCTTCCTGCGATTGTTCGCTTTGGGTACTCAGAGTCTTATCTGGGGCTTCTTAGGGCGGCAATCACTCTGTAATGTTGAGACTGTATCACTCTTTGGTCCGGTCCAAACTAGACTATGGCAGTTTTATTTATGGCGCAGCATTTGCCTCTAAACTCTGCCTTTTAGACACTGTCCACCATACTGGTATCTGTCTTGCCACTGGGGCTTTCTGCACCAGTCGAGTCACGTGTCACTATGCTGACTCAGTCAAACCACCTCTGTCTCTTCAGCACTCGGTTTTATTATGTTCTTACATGGCCAGGTTGGCAACTCATCCTCGTCACCCTTCTTTTCAACCTGTATTCTGTCCGTAACTTGCTCACCATCATATGCAAAATAGCACTATATCCCAACCAAGCGGAATTCAGTTTCGCGAGCTGCTCACCTCGCATCAACTCCGAATGCCTGCTGTAGAAAGCTATTCCCTTTGCCACTACCCTCCTTGGCAGCTCCAGTGACATGGAGGCTATTGCTTTTAAGCACTTAACCATTGGTCTGGGTAGGGTTTGAACCTACAACCACGGGATCAGTAGGCCAGTGCCTAACCAACTGAGCCAGACAGACAGATATCAGTGTTATCTGATGACTTAAATTTACTAATAGTGCTTACCAGAGGGTCTGATTTAACTCTGTGAAAACAAGACCAGTGTGATTGTGGCTTATGATGTTTTAAGCCCAAAGCAGATTCATTAGGTCATATAACATTATTTGTAATTTCTTGCATTCACATACAATTGCTTGGCCCAGTCAGTCTTTATATTGCTAAATATGTCTAGATATATTAATATCTTACCTTTCTTGTGAGGTAGTTGCAAAAGACTCCAAATTATATAAAATGAATAGTTGTGTGGCAAGAATGCATGGGAAAAACAAGGGAACAGAGTTAATAAGAGTTTATTTACAAATTATTATAACTGCCAAAACATTTTTGCACCATTGGCATAATGACCCTGAAGCTTTATAAAGGACTTGCTCAAGAATTAATGTTGCATTAAAGTGACAAGCTTTTATGTGTTCTACTTTTAGCTTCTTGAGAAATGTGGAGTTAAGAAGGACGATATAGCCCTATGGGAAGTAAATGAAGCTTTCAGTGCTGTGGTGCTAGCATTTATGAAGACACTTGATATTGACCATAGCAAAGTAAATGTTCATGGAGGAGCTGTAAGTTTGGGACACCCAATAGGGTAAGTTATTTTTGAGTGCTTATTAATAGGGACCTGCAAAGTTGAGGTTATTTTTTTCTTAAAACACCTATTAGTTTTCATAAAAATAATACTTTTCTAAGAAGACAAGTTATTTTGAATGGTCTTTGTATACATAGACATTGTCATATTTTTTATATTCATAGTTATCCCTCCAATGAAAACATTACTACTGAAACTGTATTTTTCACTTCCATTTTTCTGTTAAAACATTATAAATTGAAAGTAATTTCTCCAAATGTGCTAGGTCTAATTAACTAAAAATTGTCTCTTAATATTTTTTGGGATATTGTATCTAAAAATTCAGGGCAAGACAAACATTTAAGCACCTCACTTTCTCTACCATTTACATACTAAGTAGAGGTATTATTGCATTCTATCAAAAACTAACCAAAGGATTGTGATTTAAATACCACATGCTTAAGATACTTTCATGACAAATAAAATGTATATGATAATTTTGTACAAATAATCTGTGAAATCTTCTTTGTTATGAATAACTTATGTGATTGTAAGAGATAAAATCTTAATACACAAAAATGTAGACCTTCTCAAAGCTCATAATTTGTGCAGAGTAAATTTTTTGGTGGTCGTTAAGCATTCCTGAGATATTGTTTAGTATTGGTTTGAATTTTAAAATAGTTTTGCACTGTTTTGAAGTGGTAAGTTGCGATGTGCTTGGAATTTAAAGCCATTGTGTAGCAAAAAGCTTTTTTTAAAAATCAGACCCACTAAAGCCAATTAAATAATAATAACACAAAGCACAACCATCCTTTTGAGCCAAGGCCTACCTGATAGATACTAAAATTCAGCATTGTTCAATTTCTAGCAAAGTTTTTTATAATCTGGGGCTGGATTTCAATGACATGTCATATTTTAACTAGTGCACCATGGATATTGTCCGCTAGTGCAAAATATTCTGATCATGACACCTGTATTATGCAAATGGTAATTTTCCCTAATTTTTGTTTTTAGGTCATTTTTAAAATATAACGTCACTATTTGGTCAATCTTTTGGTTGTTTTGCCTCTAAATTCTATTTTTAGGAAATTTTTTTAAATTTAAAATTATTTTCTCTTCTTTTTTATTTTGTGTATTTCTTGTATTATTTAACTTTCTTTCCTTTGCTTACGTTATCCTTAAATTGTCTTGTTCTTGTTATAATTCTAATTGAAATATGGAAAGACGGTGCTTGAGTTTAATTGTATGTAATTCCAAGCCTATAATTGGACCAACAACATATATGTAGAAGGGCACAAATCTGATAAATAAACTAGTATTTTCATGCAAATTTTGGAGAATATTTTCTAACGTTTGGTCAATTTTTGATATTTTTGCAGTTATTTTTTACCTAATTTTTAAGATTTTTCAGGTCATCAAAACCTGGGCCCTGTTAATAACAGTTTGCTGCTTTGTAGCTAACTGTATTTTATGTAATGTATGTGGCCTTAGTGGCTCATGTGTTACTTCTGGTGAAAGTGGTTTCTTTAGTACGTGAGCCATACATTATTATTTATTCCTTTGGCTTCTAGTGTAAGCAGCATTATTACTTTGGATGTTCTGTTGATATTCTGCTGCAACCTATGTTGTGCTTCTTCCCGGAGCTACTACCGGGAGAACAAAAAACTTAAGAGCTGGCTGCACAGTGTTTTGCCTATACACATCCTTGGTGCTCGTTGCCGTCTGCTGCTATCAACATTTTAAAATTACTTTTAAAGGCTTTACTTACCAATTTTATGAAAGGAGATGCTGAAACTGGCCACTTTAGTTTATTGGAACTCTGAGAAACCTTTCTCCACTAATAGCGCACCATATACCAATTTTTTTGTCATGAAGGGACAGTTGAACAATTATTTTCGAGTCAGCAGTTGAAACCCATACATATGTGAATACAATTTCGTCCCTTTTTTAGTGAGCTAACAGATAGTGCAGTTTTGCCTTTTTTCAATAAGACTCTGCAATAGCTCATATGGCCAATCTTTCAATGAGAACAGTTGAAAATGTGTTTCAGAGCAGAATTATTGGTAGAGATTTGTGGCCCCCTTGGTCCCCTGACCTAACCTCCTGCAATTCCTATCTCTGGGGTAACTTAAAATATAGAGTGTACAAAACAAACCCACACACCCTGGAAGAATTTAAACACAATGCAATTTCACTGGGAAATTGTCAAAATTTCTCAACGTGAACTACAGCAAATGATGGTTGGTTTCCTAAAGAGGTGCCAAAAATATATGGACAACATTGGCCAGCTTCAGCATCTCCTTTCATAAAGTTGGTAAGTAAAACCTTTAAAAGTAGTTTTAAAAATGTTGTATGGTTTCGTCAGTGTCAGATGGCAACAAGCACAGAGGATGCAGGGAAGTCAAACACCTCACAGCCCATTCATAAGTTTTTTGTTCTCCTGTTAGTACTACATACATTGCCTTGCCAGTATGTATATGCTGATGGTACCTGCCTCCTCCTCTCCCATTGGCTGTTGAGTGTACTGATAAAGCAACTAGATAAAGCATTAGAATCAGGACTGAAAAATTCAATGCCATAGCTGGAATTTGAACCATGGATCTTCCACTTCACATGTAGCTGCTCGTCCTGATTCTGCTTCTCAAACATTGCCTATATATGGCTTGTGTGTTTAGAAAGTAAGTTGGTTGATGTAAAATAACAATTACCACCTAAAGGTTATTTAAACCCAGAACATGAAGTACTTATGATTGTAAGTTGCCTTTGGGGTGGTTATCTCAGATGTGTGACTCTAGTAGTCTACCAGGAAAATACAAATTGTTGGGGAATTTAATGCCATACTAGCAAGTTGCCATGGTAGCTCAGTGGTTAGAGCAGCTGCGTGTGAAGCGGAAGATCCGTGGTTCAAATCCCGGCTATGGCATTGAATTTTTCAGTCCTGATTCTACCTGTCAAACATTGCCCACACACAGCTTGTGTGTTAAAAAAACCAGCAGTAAGTTGGTTGGCAGAAAATAACTCGTAAACATGTCTACAACCTCAATTACTGTCTACATCTAAAAGCTGTAACTCCTAAGTTGATATCTAATAAATCTACATATGTGTTCATGAACATTGTACAGGCTCATTAAATGTCCAGCAGAGATCTTAAGAATTCATATGAGACAGCACCCGTGACAATGGAAACTGAATGAAGACAATGCATGTATGAAATGTATCCATTTTAAATAATGGGTATATTGATTTATGAATTTGCTAGTGTCTTGTTGGAGTTAGATTATGCATTGAGCTTTCTGATTGTTTTTGCATATTGATTTCCTCTTGGGAGAATCTCTCCCATATACCTTCATGTCAGATATAGGTTTGTTTTCAAATAGATGGAGAGCAGTATAATTTAACCATCAATGTAATTGAAGGGTTCACAAAATGTATTGATTGTGTGGTTTTTTGGTGTTTCAGGATGTCAGGAGCTCGTATAGTGCTGCATCTTGTTCATGCTCTTAAGCCAGGACAAAAAGGAGTGGCTGCCATTTGTAATGGAGGAGGAGGCGCATCTTCCATTTTAATAGAGAAACTGTAAGTCTGACAGAAGTTCTGAATCAAGAATCTGCCATGTTTGATATTCTCTGAAAGACTTATTGTTAAAGAAGTTTACCAAAGGAATTAAATTTACTGGCACCCTATATTGTGTCAAGAAATCAGGGTAACATCTATATTAATGAAATTATAATCAATACACAATTTCTCCTGTATTTTATCATTTTTAGAATGTTCAGAGTATGTGATTAACTGGCATAAAATTAAATACAGAATATGTGCCACTTAAACAGTTAAAATGGCATTCTTATATTTAGGAGTTGATTTATAGGTAAAATCAAAAATATTTTGAATACCCTCCAAAATTTTGAGGAAGAAATGATGGTACATTTATGTCATCACTACGCATTATGAATATTATAAGTGGAATGTACTCTTATCAGGAGAAGGCTAGCATTAATACCAGGAAAAAAATTAAGTCCTATCCTTTACATCTTGGGAGGGAGATAAAAGCAGATATTAAGCTTGTGTGTGCAATAAAGATATCACATTTTATTGTTATTTATCATGCTCAACAGTAACAAGGTATAAAATTACATGTCTATTACTTATGAACTCCAAACGATAATGTGCTAAGCTGTAAGCATCATACATATAGTGTGTGAGGTTTAAGTTAAAATATGCTCATTGTGTTGATACCTGATGGTCTTAGGAGGGTCGGGTACGCTAATGTGGTCCAAGTGCTGAGAAACATTAGGTGATAGTTCTAGGAGGGGTGGTATGCTAACGTGGTCCAAGTGCTGAGAAACTACCTGATGGTTCTTGGAGGGGTGGATACACTAATGTGGTCCAAGTGCTGAGAAACATTGTTACAGTCACCCTTTACTGCCTAGTCTCTCAGAATCAATTATACTTTTAAAATATGGAATAGTTTCTACAAAAATAGAAAATATACTGATATGTTTAGCTGTTCTTGCTTTGGTGGTTTTTCAAATTGATACAAGCAGGTTTTGGGAAAGAGGAAAACCTTTGCAATCCAGAATTTAAATAGTGAGTTTCAATAGTAAAAGTTTTGATATTAGGGAGTTACAATAAATTTAGCCTATGGGCATCCCATAAGGGCAAAGGCCTCCTGTTTACACAGGGACTAGCTCATAAATAAGCTCTGAAGGTGAGCAAATCCTTAGGAGTTTTGTTTGTTGCTGAGTTGTCTTCCTATTCCTAATCATGTTTTCTAATTATAAATCCCTTATGCTTTTCCTGTCTCCAGGCACTTCTGCACTGCACTTTTCACAACTTTTACACTCACTATCACTTAGGGAGTTAAGGATTACCAACTGCCCTGTGGAACATAATGCTATCTTACTCTACTTTCCATGTTTCAACTTAAACCTCACACATTATAGTTTCTACAAGTTGTAAGGATGAGCTGTTCCAAGGTTGTTACACCTCAGATTGCCTATTATTACTGGATTCAGTGGCTTTGCGTAATAACAGGAGTGAAAACTCTGTAGGCTACAGTAGACTATCATAAGTGTAGACTACATCAGTTTTCCTAGTAGATAAGATAAGATGCTTTATTGTCACAAACACTTACATAGAATTGGTCAGTTAAGTACCTACCCTCATTACCTATATATCACACATGAAATGCTGATGTACTTCATTTGTCTTGGCTTTGTAGTTGGAATCACAAAAAAATTCTTAAAACCCGAAAAAAGATGTGTATTTTATACACAGATTATTTATCAGAGAATCATTTGATATTCATATTGCTTAGCTATGGTACACGACTGTTTTGTTTGGAAGTAAACTAACACAGGAATAAGTCGTAGCATTACAAGAATTCATAATATATGTAGATGATTTTGATTAATGCCATGCATTTGGCAACAAGGCTATTAGCATTCATGCCTTCCAATACTTCTACGTGTGTGTAGATTCTTCAGATAGTGTACTGTAGATGGATAATATATACAGATTAATAATTTTAATTAATATTCACTTCATATATGAAGATTAATTAGTTACTTCTGAATACAGACATTTTCCAAGTGCTTTGTTCTGTGACTGTATTCACAGATGTGTACATACACTTTGTATTTGTCGCTATTCATTCCAAAAGTGTGTTGCTACTGCTACTATCTGCTACTGAACATTTTAGCTTCCATTTTAGGGATGGGTGGGGAAAGTTTAAGGGTTTTGCTCAGAAGTAATATGTATGTTAGTGACCTAAAAATGTGGGAAGTATGCAAGCAAAAATGTCCTTAAAAATAGCTAGATGTGGCCAAAAGGGATAAAATATGACCAAACAAGTACATGCAAATTTTATTATCTTCCTTTCATAGAAGTTATTAATTAACTCACCTTTTAAATTAAACATGCAAATTTAATTACACATAATTGCTACAATAATTAAATCATGTGAATTTAATATTAGAACACAAGTTTCATATTTTCTTGTAAGGACTCTTTCAGAACAGATCTGCCTAAGCTAAGAACTGATTATAAATAATAGTATAGAAGCGGTGATAGTGAAGGTTTTCGGATGAAAGTAAATAAGTAGTACGAAAACTCACACTTCACTAAAATACACAGTACCTGGACATGTTTTGAAACTCCGTTGCTGTCATTGTCAGCTGCTCATCTACTGGTTGGTGTTTGGTTGTCCTATATCTGCGTGTTCTGCCTGTCTGTGGTGGCATCTGGTGGTGTTTGGTGTGCTTAGTAAGGTGGTTGTGTGCTGGGATGTTGAAATTCATTGCAGTAACTGTATTCTTCAAAGTGTAGATTCTCTCCCTACAGTCGGTTCCACAGGTATAGACTTCTTTTAATAGCTTGGCAACTGGATTTATTTCAGGGTCTTTATCCCCAAAAATTTGCAATGGCTGATATCTCAGTTTGCTTTTGGTAAATGTTCCTAAAGTGCTCTTTTTTGTGCATTTCAGTGTTCCTTTTTGCTCTCCCAATGTATTTCATGTTACAATCTAGACCAGGACTAGGCAACTGGTGCTCATAGAGTACAGACCATTCACGAGCTTGACTGATAACTGTATATTTAGCAGGTAAAAAAGAAGAAGGTTGCTCAAAGTATCCCATGAGTTGCCCAGTCCTGATCTAGACATTCTATGTCACATGTCCTGACTTTTCTCCTGGAGGGATTTAATTCTTCAAAGTTGAACGTAGGAGATTCTCAATATTGTGCTTGTTTGTTCCGGGGGGAAGTTTTATGTTGAATTCTCTGAAAATGTTTTAAAATTTGTGGTGGAGATGTGAGTGGTATGTGAATCTGTATTGTTTTTGATTAATTTGAGTTTGGAGACTCTGTAATTTTATTCTGTCACATGAACTTGTTTATATTTTCTGTATTATAGTGGAGGTTTTGAATACATTGGTGACTGCTGTATTCAGTATGGTGTCCAATTCTGTTTTGTATCATAGTCTGTGTACTAGAGTCTGTGTACTAGGGTAGGCTCTTAAAATTCTGCATATTTATGACCTACTGGGTTATAACTTATTTTGTAATTGTATGTGTGGCCTTCCTAACTATTCCAAAGGTGATTTTGGAGTTTTTATTTCTTATGATCTTTAATATACAAATGGGAAGTAGCTAACTTTTGCAATTTCTGTTGTGAAGTTGATCAATTCTTTTTGCAGGTTTAATAGTTTGAGTGCATCTTGTATGTGTTTCTCTGGAACTATTATAAATATATTGTCCATTATCTGTGCCAAGTTTTAAAAATCCAGGGGACTGATGTGATGATGTGCTTTTCAAAAAATCTCATGTATAAATGTTGAAGTAATGGAGAGAGTGAGAGGATTTCCCATTGCTTGACCCAACAGCTGCTTGTTAGATTTCCTGTTAAAAGTAAACTCATTCTGTTTGATGCATATGCTAGTTAACTTGGTTAAATTTTGTTTCATATGTGTTATACCCTTTTGTTCCTAACCATTTCTTCAGTAAAGTGAATAATTTATCCATTGGGATGCTGAGGAAAAGTACTACTATATTGAATGAAATTAATGTATCTTGGTGCAAGTGATAAGTGTTTAATATTCTCTACTAAATCATGTCTTCAGGTTATTCAAATGTGGGAAAGAGATAAGTGGATCAATGTGTTTTGCAAATTATATCCAGTGCTTTCATTGTAAACAGAGCATAAGAGCACAAAATTGAGCAAGACGCCTGAAAAAATAAAAGTAAACAAAAGTCCAACCACAAGTGCCAAAGTAGTCCTTATTTGGTATCACAGTAGAAATTGTTGACAGAAGTAATTAACGGTTGAGCTTTTTAACATTATGTTAAACAACTAGGGCTTCACAGCTAGATTCTTCCATCCATTGCTGATGATAAAATGTTTATTCTAAGATATATAATTTTATGAAATATTATTACAACTTGAAATCAATGAAACCTTCAATCTAGTCCATTTTAAAAGACTTAGTCTAGAACAGTGATCACCAATGGGCTATAATTGGTGCAATGTAAGCATAAGAACAGAACCAACTATAGTCGACACTTCTAATTTACACTCTACCGCTATAGCTGTACGTATTTTTTTTATTGCAAAATTGTTCAGCTGAATTGCAGCTGATAGGTGGTGATTAGTCTAAACAATGACAATATAGTTTGAAGCATTAAGACTTGAGGCCAACAGTTTTATCTCATTTATTCTTAAGATATTTGTTAATTAGAATATGAATTAAAACTGGAAGAAGTATGCATTGAAGTGAAATGCTGCCTTATTTTGTAAGTAGGATTTCGTAGAGCAGAATATGCCAGCTGATCAGCACCTATAGATGTGTTTAGCAATGGTTGTGTTAAGGAAAATTATATTAGTTGTAGCTAATGAAGCCTATATAATTATTGTAGTTACCAAAATGGTAAATAAACACTGGGAGGTTATTTTTACCACATTGAGGTTAACTTACATCAACATTTAAAATTTAAATATAGAGCAACTAATCATTAGATTAAATTGAAATTTGGTGTGATTATAGTACAAGTATTTGTGCATTTAACTACTGTATAATAATTAAATTTCTTTCACAGAATTCCATGCAAAAGGGGCATAAAATTCTGAAAAAAAAAAATGTTACACCACATATTTCAGGTGCACTTTTCTTGTAGGAACTTAAAGCTACAGGCACCAAAGCTTTATCTGAATAACATAAGGCATAGTTCGACATGGGTGGTTAAGCAAAACTCCTATACAGTGTATATTTTGCACATAAAAATTATTTAATTCTATATAAAAAAGGCATGATAAAATTTTGAAGCATTAACATTTTTTTCCTCCACATTATACCTCAAATTTATAAAAGATTTAGCCGGCAGGATTAAAAAAAGTTAATAAACAAGCACTAAAGCTTTGGTGTGAATATCTATTACTTTAAGAAACATGCAACTTGAAATATGAAAAATCAATGTTTCAGAAAATTGTGATCAAAGTTGACGTACACTCTTTTCAAATTACATATACTGTAAGAACACATCTGCTCCAATCCTACTTGGCTTTGACATCAGAATTTATGGCCATGCAGTCTAAGGCAAGGTAAGAGTAGCTAACCTATCAAACCAAGGATCATAGGATAAAATCCTGGTAAAATGTATATTCTGCATTCAAGAGAAACTGTTAAAGGATGGTGAGAGTCCGGCTAAAGCAACCTGTGACATGGCATCGTTGGATGCTGATGGGTTTCGATTGATTGCAGATATTGCGTCGTAACTTGTTTGAGTTTAGGGCGCCTATATATTTACTGATTTTTAATGCTAAATTAATAGTTCTCTTCTTTTCATTCTTGGTCCTCTTGTTCTTGCCTCGGCTGTTTTTGAGACTGCTTAAGGTTAAGGTGGTTAAGCAAAACTCCTATACAGTGTATATTTTGCACATAAAAATTATTTAATTCTATATAAAAAAGGCATGATAAAATTTTGAAGCATTAACATTTTTTTCCTCCACATTATACCTCAAATTTATAAAAGATTTAGCCGGCAGGATTAAAAAAAGTTAATAAACAAGCACTAAAGCTTTGGTGTGAATATCTATTACTTTAAGAAACATGCAACTTGAAATATGAAAAATCAATGTTTCAGAAAATTGTGATCAAAGTTGACGTACACTCTTTTCAAATTACATATACTGTAAGAACACATCTGCTCCAATCCTACTTGGCTTTGACATCAGAATTTATGGCCATGCAGTCTAAGGCAAGGTAAGAGTAGCTAACCTATCAAACCAAGGATCATAGGATAAAATCCTGGTAAAATGTATATTCTGCATTCAAGAGAAACTGTTAAAGGATGGTGAGAGTCCGGCTAAAGCAACCTGTGACATGGCATCGTTGGATGCTGATGGGTTTCGATTGATTGCAGATATTGCGTCGTAACTTGTTTGAGTTTAGGGCGCCTATATATTTACTGATTTTTAATGCTAAATTAATAGTTCTCTTCTTTTCATTCTTGGTCCTCTTGTTCTTGCCTCGGCTGTTTTTGAGACTGCTTATTAGGTCGTGGGAAAATGAGTGGTTATCTTAGAGTGGATTGAAAGAAGTATTAATAAATGAAATGAAGGGGAAAGACAATTACACTTTTATTACAATGTTCAGCAGCTAAAACTTGAATACCCTGTACATTATAAATATAGACCGACTTTCAATAAATATGCCAAATGATTCGGTATCCTGAGCTTCACTTCATCGTCACCAAGAACGTATATAGCCGAATAAACATAAGATGGTATTGCCTAAATGAATCTTGGATGGAATTTAGCCTGTCGCTTGTCTTGTAGCACGGAAACTTTCACTCTATCACTTAAAGTACTTACACATCGTGTTCTCTGTAGGATTATAGACAGACTACTCTGCTAAAACTATTTCAAACCTCCCTACTCTGGCCTGCCAAAATATTGAATTTCTATTGGTTGCCTAGAATGTGGTATATTTCAAATTGAATTGCTTCGGTATTTCTCATTGGGTAAGCATGCGAAACTGCTGCTCCCACGCTCTTGTCATATAACGGTGAATCTAACAGACGCTCTGCTAACAATGTATGATGTTTTATGACTGTTGCACAAAATAGGTCTACAAAGAATATACTATATAGTTTTATTACTTCTGGCGTCAGTATATCGCTGCCTGTTCTTGCATTCTGGTGAAATGAATTCTTGTACTATATGAAACTTATTGTAATATATGGAAATATTTATTTAAATTGTAAATATCTTATTATGCATGGGATACCATCTCAATATAAACATTTTACCCTTTTTTTATGTAAAAAAAAGTCATTCATAGTATAATGCAATATATGGGCTCAAATTATATTGCAAGCATCATGTGTTCTGATATCTGAACAGTTGCTATTTGATGTGCCTACAAAGGAGAAAAGTACCTCATTTACTTTTTTTTTATTCTTACCACCCACCACCTCAGCCCTATGTTTTATGTATATAATTTTAAAACTGTACAATTTTTTATAATTAAAAACCAAAAATTGATTTTTCGTAACCTATTGACCTCCCAGTGCCCATAAACACATTGAGAAGTGGCTTCACTAACCGTTGTTAATTATACATCATGTTTTACAAACTGATCCTTAGCTATGGTTGATTAAATAGATAAGATCTTTTTTATGCTTCAGTTTTCATGTCATAGGACAAGATGCCTAAACTTATAATGCTGCCTAATTTTGTAAATAGGATTTCATAGAGAGAATATGCCAGTTGATCAGCACCTATAGATTTGTGTAACAGTAGTGCCTTAAACAAATTGAAACAGCTTTGTATTATTTTTGAATTGCTCTCATTTTATATATTTCAAATGAGAAGCAGTATGATTACGTTAAAAAATTAGGTTAAAAGATTGGATTTTATTTGTATATGCCTAGTTTGATATAGTATCTTTTTTATTTCTATGCATTATTGTGTTAGTTTTCTATATGAAATAAAATACATGACAAGTAGAAGAAACTGTAAAATGGAACTGCTAAAATGTTGTGTACTGAAACTGTATCATTGAAAATATCAAACTTGTCCATATTCTGTATTTTTGTTACATAATATTTCAATAAAGGCAAATTATATATTTTGTTAAACATACTTTTTTAAATTTTTTTCCTTTCTCCTAGGAAATATGTTGATATTTTTGTATAGAATGCAAACAGAATTAAAGAATTAGCTAATTTTCACTTCCAGAAGTAAGCATATTATAATAATTATTAGTTCTGGCAACGTTGATAACTGTGAAGTTGAAGCAAATTAAACATATTAAAAGAATATAAACAGGAGCTGTAATATGCCATCCAAAATATATTTAGAATTTAGAATGTAGAACGTATGATGGACAACGCTACTAACTCTATCACTGTTAAGTCAGGAATTCAGTGCCTTGGGAATGACTAAGGAAATCAGAATGAGGGGGAAAAATTTAAAAATTTGTATTCACATGCAAGTATGCAGTCATTGGAAAGCTCTCTGGAACATGGAAAGGTTAGTCAAATTTCAAGTCCACCACTCCTCTTTATAGCATAATGTATGCTCAATGAGCATAACTATCTTCATTGTAGAAGATGCTCAAAGGAGGCCTAATGACTTACCAGCTCTCTCTAACAGTAAGTTTCTCATTCCCGGTTTTATTTTGCCAGCCACAGTAGAACTTAGTTTAAGAATCACAAATGGCAATAACACCCACTTTTTAAAACTATTTACTTCAATAAATTTCAGTGTGAGTCAGTGGGGGAATTTTAAAGTTGTATCAGCATATTGCCATGGTAGAAGTGGCACAACAAAACTTACACGTGATATATGCAAAAGAACAGTGAATTATCAGATAGGTTAAACATTTCCACAAATCATAAACAAAAACTATCAATTTCTAAATAGTTATAACTACATTCAAAGTCATTAATGGGTTGAACAAATCGCACCTGAATGTGCAAAATTGAATTTCTGAATTGCTATTGATACATACGAGGGTAAGTCAAATGAAAACTGTAAAACTGCTATAGAAAGTCTAAAACTTCTCTTATTACAATTAGACCCGGTACATACGTGCATGGACTCTCCTGCCATCAATTGGCATTGTTCCTGCGATCCCATGTGATCCAGCAGTGCAATATGGGAGTTTTCCAATATGGCAGCCCCTCTGTTGGAGTGCACCAAAGAAGAGCAGTGCAGAGTGATCTGTTTCCTACACAGTGGAGGCACGAAACCAATAAAAATTCATTGACGCATGTTGGCACAGCTTGGGGCTGTATGTTTATCGCAGACTCTGACGTATGAAATTCAGCAGGGGGACAAGTTTGGCAGATGCGCTGAGCCCAGTCTAGGCACAGTGTGTTGTGACAGCTGAGGCGATTGCAGCAGCAGAGAAGATGATTCTGCAGGATAGATGGGTCACCATCGATGTTATTGCAGTGCAGTTACAGTCAGTCATGGTTCTGCTCACCATATTGTTCATGATGAGTTGAAATACCAGAAAGTGACCACAAGATGGGTACCTCATTGGCTGACCCTCGAAATTAAGGAGAGGTGAGTTGATGCCTACCAGGAGCTGCTGCATTGCTATGAACTTGAAGGTGACACATTTTTTAAGCAGATTATGACTAAAGCCACAATTCTTAGTCACCTTACCATGTGCATGGTGCTGTTTCATTCAGTGCTGATGGCTGGCCTCTCAGTCACACACTCACGACATAACTGATACTCCTATGTACACACGATGTGGTGCTAAAAATTGTGGCTTTAATTATGACGAGACGAGTCCTGAGTCCATCACTACAACCAGAGACCAAGCGCTTCAGTACAGAATGGTGGCACTCATCATCGCTGAAAAAGTTCTTCAGCCAGCCATCAGCACAAAAGGTGATGCTGACCTTATTCTGTGACCACAAGGATCCCATAGTGGAGCATTACATGGAAAAGGGAAAGATGGTAACCAGTGCCACCTATAGTGAATTGGTGTGTGACATTCTGAAACCTGCCATATGCACCAAGCGCCCCAGACTTTTCTCAACTGGTATTCTCGTGCAGCTTGACAACATATGACCTCATACAGCTTGTGCAACCTTGGTGACTATCAAACACTGGCATCTGGGGTGCCTCCTTACTCCCCTGAGCCAATGCCCTCCGACTTCCACATCTTTGACCCACCAAAGGACTCCTTAGGTGGCAACAAGTTCATACCAACACTGAGTTGAAACAGATGGTGAGTGGCTACGTGGACATCCGAAAGGTATTTTTTTCCCGATGTGGTGGAAATGTATTGAAAAACAGCGAAAAATAGTGCACTTGTTTCTACTCTGTCTGTAATAAAGGAGCTGTTAAAAAAGTCTTTCCGGTTTTCATTTGACTCACCCTCGTAAATCAGCATACTTTCCTGCTTCTAACCTCAGTTTATATATTATGAATCAAAAGTCCTTATTGACTTGCATCTCTCTCTTTTCATTCTAGTTCCTACTCCTGATTTACTGCAGGCTAGCTTAGAAAACCATTCACAATTGTGGTGGTTGTGAACAAAACCGGCTAAATCCACAGAAGTTAAAAGTGGAGATTTTTATGGTTTTAGTAGCTTTAGATAGCAATCTGAATGTGTAGCTGATTTTGTTCAGCTATCATTTACATGAGAAAAAATAGCTAAAAGTAGTATTTTCAGCCAAAACTAGATAAATCCATAGCACACAATTAATAATTCAGTATTTGTTTAACATCATCTGGATAAATCCGTACTGTTATACAGATACCTTTCTATTCAAAATTGGTCATTTCCTCATTCTTGTAAAACTTTCTTTCCTTAATGTACCTGCTACTGTGGAGGCATTTATATGTTTCCTCACTGGTAAAATCCTATCAGAAGACCTCACTACTGTTGTTTGTATTCTTTCGGACTGGAAGCTTTAATATGTATAAAAGATACGACACAATTAAGATAACTGGATATTTAATTTAACACTTTCACCGTTACATGGGCAAGCTATCAGAAGAATAAACAGAGTTGCTAAGCTACAAAAACAAAACACAAAAGTTGTATAAACGATTACAGAATAACCAACACTCCTGCTCGTTTACACAACCTTACATTTTTCTCTTAATCAAAGATAAACAACTCTGATTGTCCTCGTAAATTATTGTGGCACTGTTCACATCTTGGTGCATGTCTTTCAACAAATGCTGCAACCACAGAGCTTCTTGACACTTTCCATGGTCTGGTCATCTCCAGTGGCTGCAACTCAAGTCACACATAGGCATGAGTGAGTTCCTGTGATGCTGAAATGTATGCCTCCATCTGACCCTGCTCCTCTTCCAGGTACTCAATCTCACCACTCACCTGCTCCATTTCTACCCTCTTATCCCCAGCTTGTGCTCGGAGGTTAGACACACAGTTCTCCAATATGGTTATTCTCTGACAGAGTTCTGTAATGATTTCCATGTGTTCTACTAGGATTTTCTTCACTGCTACCAACTCACGCATCACATCTGAGGACCCTCTAGCCAATAAACTGCTTCTATGACTTCCTTTGTCACTGCCACTGCCACTATGACTTCTTCTACCACTGCCAATGGCACTGACACTGCCACCACCACTTCCACTGGCACCACCAGTACAACTTTCTTTGAATTTGCTGGAAATTGCTTCATTGTAGGATTTGGGTTCTTTAATAACTTCTCTTGTAGTATTACACTCTTCAATCAGTCTTTGCGGAGCAATTCCTTTTGTTGATCTCTGAGAAACTCGAGTCTGAGAGTCTTTAACTGATTCATTTTCTTTATCACTCTCCTCCTGAATTTCTACTTCTCGATGTGATATTTTAACTTTGGAATCAACATTTATGTCGATTTCATATCTATTTAAATCATCACGTTTCCCTTGATATGCTTCCACACTGAACTTGACATCTCGACTGATTATCACCTTTTGTGAAGCTAAATTGTAGCAACGATAAGCTTTTGATTCTTCATCATATCCAAGAAATATTGCTTCTGTTCCTGTGTTATCCAATTTCTGGCGTTTCTGGGTTGGAACATGAACAAAACATTTGGAACCAAAAATCTGTAAATTCTTTACTTTAGGCTTTTCATTATTCCAC
>CM060965.1:71046786-71241786 GCA_030765045.1 Tenodera sinensis | reverse complement strand
AAACTTTCTCAAACAAGGTGGCAGCCAGAAGTCTTGCAAATGTTCTGGATGCTCCTTGTTCTGCCGCACTTATTGTTAGGTCTTGCCACCCAGTGGTATGAATTAGCTTGACAGATATGGATATTGTGAAAAAGACATTTTTGGTTGAAAACCCTTCTTCATCAGACTTCTAACATCTAGTGAACACAGGAAATTACCACCTGGAGGTAGTGACAGTGGCGATGGCAGTTTAGCTTTTTAAAGAAACAAAGGTAAATGGAACATATGGCAACGCTAAATCCATGATAAATCCTGTCAGGTTCAAGAAAAAGCAGTTTCTTTTACTAATTAGAATGATATAACATGATTTGTATTATTAGTTGCTATCTATGAAGTAATTCAATGCACAAAGAGTTCATATATCATAGATGTTCATGTTTCAGGATTGGGGTGTCCTGAGTTTTTATGTTTCTTTATAAATAAAGTTTTGCTGCTAAAGTAATTGTATTACATTTAGCAGCTCTGTATAATGAATCAGTTTATTAAATCACTGGTTACCAGTCACACAATTTATGTACGCTCTAAAAGTGTTTATATTCTGTCAATTCAAGCTTTCAATATCATTAGACTTAGGAATTTGATTTTTACATTTACATTATAAAACACTCCTACTTCTGCTTTTTGCAACAATAAGATTTTGGAATGACTATCCCTCATTATTGTAAAACTGTATAAAACTTCGTTGAGTTTGATATGATGCATTCATACACACACATGTGCACACTCATGTGCCTACCCACATACACAGGTATTTTCATTTATATTCAGAGGTAGTGTAGTGGTTGTTACTGTTATTATTGTTACTGTTATTGTTGTTGTTGTTGTTGTTATTATTATTATTATTATTATTATTATTATTATTATTATTATTATTATTATTATTATTATTATTATTATTATTATTATTATTATTATTACCATCATCATTTATTGTTGGAGTGGCGGTATTTTGATTAATTATATGTTGATGCAATGTTCATGGGTTAATGTGGTCAGACTGAAAGAGAAAAGTGTTGCCTTCATTAGACTTTCTCTACACAGTCAATAAAAGATCCATATAAAGGTCTTATTTTTTACATTAACATAAGATACGTACAAATATATTATACACTTCCTTACAAGTGCAATTCAGGGGAATTTAGTTGGCTTAAGCAACAGCCAGCTCTTGTTGGTCACTATGTGGTAGCTTTGAAATTACATTCCCTTTGCATGACCAGCAGAAGATAGAGGAAAAAATAAAACCATGATTTCCCATTTAAGAAAAGTATGTGTTTTAAAGTTGAAATCAATAACAAAGAATATCCCAGAAATAGTTATCTCTACACCCAAAAAAGAAACGAACATATTATCTCTCTTCTGATTTATGAGTTATGCTAAAGTCATCTAGAATGAAAGGGCTTAAGAGGCTATTCCCATAATATTGAAGATAAACATTTCGTTTGTCATGAATATGCACTTTAATCATTCATTAGAGCCATTGAGAAAAAAAGTTTTCCCATGCAAAGGACAGCTATATTGGAAGATCCTGGACTTATTATCAGTGCCAAACAGGAAAGGTATTGACAGTTGGTGGTGTGCAAAAGGAAACGTTGCTGCTTATCATGCCACATGGAGAGCGCATTAGCATTATGTGTAAGAAGACGGATTGCGTTTGGAATGTAGAGCAGGTATAATTTATATTCGTATTCGAAAACAACAGTAAAATAGTTCATCTACATGCAAAGGATGGAATATGGAAGTATTATATCACTGTAAAGATTAATGTTAGCAAAAGAAACATACCTGTGAAATATTGTAATGGGAAATGTCGCTGATATCCGACTCGCTAGTATTATTGCTGTTTTTGCTTGAATTACCTGCAGAAATGACCAACTGTTCTATCCTTGCTTGTAAGACTCCGTTTTCCCATGTTGCAGTTATTTTGCCCTTTGTATCTGTAACCACTTGTTCACAGTTTTCAGCTTTTTATTGATGTAGCTTCATTACACACAACACAGTGAAATCTATGTTTTGCACAACGTAACCCTTTACTTCTGCTCAAATTAATTAAGTCAGAGTAACTAGGAAAGGGCGACACCAAACAATTTTGCGACCATGTTCTTCCACAATACCATCAACTGTATAATCCTTTAATTGGAATATGTACCTTACCAAACGCAATTTCATTCGCTTCCCGAGTACGTAAAGTTTTTCGTTTGGCTACGCTGTCTTTGTCATTATTTTTGGACATAATTATTCATTTAAAGAATGAGACAGCTATGAATGCTCACAACATGCGCACAGATACACAGATTCAGACACACTTAAATACAAGGCAAATAACCACAATAAATAGAACGTTGCAAACAAACTTGTCAGCACACACGCAATCTCTGATACAAACATTGCAAGCTGGAGCTGGAGGGAGACATTGTATATATTGCAAGGAAAACAAGATAAGATGCACAGTTTATGTTACTGCTACATTGCAGGTCAGGCACATGTTAATCATGTGTTAAATATCGACAATAGTGGTTTAGCGTTACTATGGAAACATCTTGGCTCTAATTGGTTGGTCTTTTCGTTGCCATGACGATCGCCATGATGCATCTATCCCCTCCTGTTCATTTAGACCCTTCCATCACGTGGGTAGCAACTGTCAATGCCCTTCTTATTTGGCGCCAATTATAATTACCAAGTTTGGTGTTCAACCGACTTTCATGCACACACACACACACACACACACACACACACACAAACACACACACACACCTTTTTCTAAAAATGCTTCTTTTTGATTCAAAAGGTGTATTTCCAGTGAAATCTCAGTATTGAATGTTTGAATTAAATGCATTGCTTTCGTATGACATTCTCTTACTCGTTCTTATACGTACATAGAACTCTGCCAATTTGAATTAATTGGGGGCATGGTCTGTTAAGATTAAAAAATGTGCAGATTATCTGAAAAATAAAAAAAAAAAAGATTATAAATTTAGCTAAAAAATTAGCAGCTACAAGGTAACCTAGCACAGTGATATTAGGAGGTGACAAAGCTGTGATTACCACCATAAAATAATGACAATGTATTCTTTTTTTCTAAGAACACATCCAATTGCATGCAATAATAACAGTATGTAGGTAGTTCAGTATGTTTTGCTATTGCTAATGGTCATTCTGCAGTAAGGTATACTTTTTGCTCATAAATTAACACAGAACAGGTGCTTGTTTGTGTTATACTGTACACTACAATGTCAACCAAACGAAAACATAGTTCCTCTATGTTAAAAGAAAACCTGGAAGTGCTTAAGTCACATAAAAGTTCATGTGATGCTGGCATAACATTGCATTTTCAAGCAGGTTTAGTTTTTTAAGCAGAAGATTATCGATTGCCAAATTAAGTGAAAATGACTACTTCTAAACATATAATAGTTACTGGTAAGGTACCTAAGTAAATGTGAAAAAGTTGTTGAACAGTGACTGCTGTGTTATGTACAAGCACATTGCCTATAGCAAGGTTCAGCAAAACATTTTTGTGCAATAAACATTTTGTTTCAATGTGTGTAGTTTCAATAATGGGTTTGTCAGTTCTATAATAAAAATAATTTCTCTGCACTACAAATAAGCCTGTTACTGCCTTTTTAAATTATGGATTTTGTGTTTGGATTATCTGGAATTTCAGATTTGCAGGATTCAAATTAGCAGGGTTCTAGTTGTTCTATTCTTACACTTAAACTTATTCTTCTATCCATTTCATATTAATTGAGTTGGACACACACACGCACACACCACCCACGCACACCCCACCCCACCCACCCATACACAACCCACACACACCAGTCCTGCAACCGATCTTAATTTGTACAGTACTTACACTGTACCCATTTTACACTAACCTAATTTTGCATTGTGTTAAAGAAATCAGTAAGTTTTGTTTGGTGACATAATACACATTTTTTCTCTGCATATTTTTTTGTTGTAGCAAGGTGGAGATGAATAATGTTTGATTTATTTTGCTTCTCTATACACAGAATCATCTTGTTTATGGTACTCAGGGTTGCCAACCCGTACGATAATTATGGGGGCATACGATAATTTGAATGTTTGTACTCACGCTTGTCAACCTGTACGATAATTTCGTTACTGGCAAAATATCATTTTCACTGGTTTTTCACACCAGTGAAATGAAATTAATTACAAATAGCCACACCACTTTTGCCCTCATGGCCTGTCTCCACCCCTCTAAGGCAACCATTTCATACCCTACTAAACCTCCTATCCTTTATCCTCTTGTTGCCAGTGTGTCCAGATCTGGTAATCTCAATGAAGAAGGCACTGTCCAGAAAATTGATGATCAATGGACAAAACTCGGAATACGTGATATTCCGTGTGAAATAAAGAACATGCCTGAACCTGGCAGTTTCTGAAGTGCTGTTAAACACACGTGTCACCTTGGTGGAAATACTGATTTCAAAGAACTGGCAGAGTTTGCATTATCAGTGATTTCATTGCCCCACAGAAACACTTCTTCTGAAAGAGTTTTTTTCCAAACTAGGTTTAATAAAAAACAAAATTAGAAACAGATTGGCACTAGATATGGTAAATGGACTATTTGGTCGTCTCAGCTTATGAAAGAATGTGGTGGGTCCAGAAATCTGCAAGTCACCGAAATATTCAAGTTCATCTCAACAACAAATTTCTATAATACTGCAACAGTGGAGGAAGATGAACTTTCAGAGGAATAGTGCCAGAAACATAAGTACTAAAGTTATAATACTGATTGAAGTCATCAATCTTGGATGTGGATACCATAAACATCAATACTATTACATTTCCGTAAGTGTTACGCTGATACATTTATTGTTGTAGCATTTGATTTATGATATATGATAATTTTGAATCCAAATCTATAATTTTGAGTGGCCGGTACAATAATTTTACTTTTAAACATTGGCATCCCTGATGGTACTTATCACTTCGCTAACATGCAGAATATCTTCTTCCGTGTGCATGTCTCATTACTTCGGGAAATTCTTAGCAATGCAGTGCCCAAGGACTAGGAATGCAGCAGTTACAGTGGCTAAGGTCCATGCTAGGGGCAAAAAAGTGTATTCCAGTACCGCTCCTTGAAGAAAATTTTAAATTCAACTTTCAAAAATAAATAAAATGTATGATATATTTTCGAGTGACATCTTTCCCCCGCTTTAAATTCGAATCTGGTATATTTTGGGTCACGTTATTTCATGCATCTACTGTAAAAGATAGCAAATGAGGACAAACTTTCATCCTTCAATGAAAGTGCTCCAGCTCAGACTGGATAGCATTACATTTTTAATGTGATCTCTGCCATGTTTGAAACAATTCACACCATGTCTCTTGTAAAACTTGGCATCCATTATTGCACTCTAGGAGATGTGCCCATGCAGATGTTGCATGTCCCTGTCTTCATGGAGTTCTCTGGTTTTTGGTTAGTCCCATATGATTAAACTAATCAGATTTTAAAATATCCTGTTGATGTTGCAGGAATTTGTTTAGCTGCCATATAGTGGAAATTTGTTTAGCTGCCATATAGTGGAAATGAGGGAAACTAAAAAGTGAAGTTCGGTGTTCATTATTTCCAACTCTTTAAGTTATATACAGGGTCCTTATTTTAGAATTTTGCAAGAAGATGGCAAAAGCACAGCAGTGTTCTTGGAGCCGATTGCCAGGAGCGGGTAGAATTTACAACTGGTGGCTGGCACGCGCTCTTGTACTTAATCAAAACATATTCAAAAATGTGTACTTACACTTCTCACTTTCAATGCTGAAAATGTCCTCCACCTGCTGCTACACATAGTTGACATCTTCTTATGAAAGAATGGACAACATTTTGAAGTTCCACTGCAGTGATGGCTTCGATTTCCTCTCTTATATACTGCTTAAGTTCATAATAGAATGCGGATTTTTCATGTACATTTCTAATATTTTCTTTTAGTACATTAATATTGCTTTAATATCATGATATTGCCTCGTTTAACTACTTTACAACGTTTATCTGTGGGGAACACTAAAAGGTAGGGTGTACAAGAAAAATCCCCATTTTACTGATGAACTTAAGCAGTATATAACAGAGGAAATTAAAGGCATCACTGCTGTGGGACTTCAAAATGTTGTCCATTCTTTCATATGAAGATGTCAACTGTGTGTAGCAGCAGATGGAGGACATTTTCAGCATTGAAAGTGAGAAATGTAAGTACACATGTTTTGATTAAGTATAAGAGTGTGCGCCAACCACCGGCTGTAAGATCTGCCCGCTCCCGGCAAATGGCTCTATGAACACCGCTGCACTTTTACCGTCTTCTCACAAAATTCTAAAGTAAGGACCCTGTATTAGTAATATATCACTGTTTAATTAAAATGACCATTCATTTCTGACTTTTCTTGTCTTAAATATGGATCTGGTAAATTCATGGCTTCATAATCTTAGCAAAGAAGTTGTGTTTTAAAATTGCAGAGCAGATCTGAAAACTTAACTATTGCAGCAGTATCTGTGCAGCAGTATTATGTACATAATTCTTCATTTCTTAACATTCCAGGCCCTTACAACTTCTGGATCGAATGACATCATAGATATGGAACGGCTGGAAACCTTGGGAGATTCATTTTTGAAATTTTCAGTTTCACTATTCCTTTTTCTGTATTATCCATCTGATAATGAAGGGAAACTTACCTATCTAAAAGGAAAGATTGTTGGTAATCGCAATCTCTATTACTGTGGCAAACACCGTAAGCTAGGAAACATCATTAAGGTAAGCATCTATTCAGGGATTTAATATTCTGTGCTAAATTTTATTGAAATCATTTTTGAGATCATTCAAAAACATTGTAAAATTATGTTAAACTATGTATGTAATGATGATGACGATGATAATGTAATTTATTGATCCAGTTTATCAATTTGTACATTTGATTTTGGACACATCATTTCTTAAGAGATACAAAGTAGTACAATTTTACAGTAAGTATACAAGTAGTACATTTTACATAATAATTTACAATTTCTCTAAGCTGTACATATATACATTTACTCAGCAGGTATACTTTTAATTTACTTTTAAATTTTGATTTTGAGAAACCAGTCAAAATTTTAATCTCATTAGGTAGTTTATTATATAATTTGAACCCTCTTTCGCTAATATCCTTTTCGCTGGCACATTTGCTAATATTATACATGTGATAGTCAGCTTTGTTTATTGTACTGTAGCTGTGAATTTGGTTGTTTGTTATCAATGCAAGCCTATTAGTTATAAATAGTATAGTCCTATACATATAGAGAAAACAGATTGTGAACATCTTTTGTTTTTTGAATGTCTCCTGCATGCTTCCCTTACTTTTAGCTTGTAAATCAATCTGATACACTTCTGTAGTATTAACAACCTGTCCATGTGGCATTTTGCAGTTGCCCCATATTTCAATCCCATAACTAAAATGTGGATATATACATCCAAAATAGATAATCCACAGAAGTTTAGTGTCTTTATAACCTTGAAAATATCTGAATGGATTTACTGTTAGTATTACATATATATATAGTTAGCCCGCAATATCTGCTTATCTAGTATTATTCCAAGAAATCTGTGTGAATCAGTTAAAAACAATTCTTATTTTTTTAGTTTCATTCAAAGGCAGAACTGAAGATGGATTTAGAATATGAAATATATACTGCCTTTGAACTTAATTAAAATACACCATTGAAGCATTAATAACTAATATAGGAGACAATTTAAGTACTGTGTATTATCATTGATACCAGCCTCAATTTTCACTTATTGTATTTAATCACTTTTCCTCACAGTACTTCACACTACCCTACATTACTTTTCATATATGATGGGAGGTCTCTGAATAAACTTTCAAGGGCATTCTGATAGTGTGCCTTAAAACTCAGATACGCAACTCATCCTTAGTGTAGGTAAGAAAGCATAAGAAGTATCCTTTGTAGTGCGGCTGAAATTATGTGTTTTATGCACAGGGCTCTTTTCCACTGAAGTTAACAAGCAAACATCCTTGGAAGCTATGGGTTGTAGGTCTCTCTTCTGTAATTGCATTTGTGCTGCGTATAACATTTACCAAGGTGGTGGTTTAGATTCGCTCTTGGATCACTTCATGCTTGCAAATGTAACATTTGTATACTTCCAAATAGAATTTCTCATCCAAGAAAACATGTTACTTAGCCAACACCCTGCTTTTTAAATGTGGTTTAGTGTCTGGATTTTACAAAAGGTTGTCAAATTTTTCATTTAAAAAGTGGACATATCTCAGAAAACTTAAAAAAATATTAATTATTCAAATTACTGCTTCCTCCTCACTGTGAATTGTTGATTTTCACTAAGTTGGTGGCCGGGAGTAAAGAATAGCCTCAACGTAGTCCACGTGTGTTGTAAAAGGCGACTAAAAGGTGACACCTAGTGTCCAGAGGTATAGCAAGGCCACCCAGTTCCTGGTGTCATAAATAGGGGACCTGGTCCTCCAGGTTGGGGTTGGGCATGGGACTGACAATCCCATCTCATAAAACTTTTACCATTTAGAAGCCTAATGTAAAATGCCGGACTGACAAAAACTGGAACCGACCAAGCAAACGAAAAAGGTACTACAATTTTTTGGCTCCATGGAATGTATTAAGTTTGAGAAGACCAGGAACTTTGACCAAACTAAAAGATGAAATTAAGAAGTATAGAATAGGAGCAGCAGCAATTCAGGAAATAAGGTGGAAAGGCAACCATATGTTTGATTCTGTAGAGTTCACAATATGTCACAGTAGCTGTGATGAACAATCCCAATTTGGAACTGGCTTTCTAATTCATAAGAGATGTAAACATCTTGTAATAAATTTCACACCAGAAGGTAGTAGATTATATACATTGAGACTTAGAAGAAAATTCTTCAATTCAACCATCATCAATGCCCGTGCTCCTACAGAAGAAAAAGAGGATGAAGAAAAGGATGCCTTCTATGACAAATTGGAACACTTATACATGAAAGCATCAAAACATGATATAAAAATCTGATGTTTTGCACTCACATGACTTTCTCTACTCTTGTACTAACCATTCTTACAAACTCTTATTCTTGTATCTTCTTCGTGTTAGTTGAGATAAGCATTTGCAGAAATTATCTTATTGCTCATTTTCGTGCACCTGAAACAGGAATATGGGAATACAGTAGGCTTTGAGTAATAGTCAAATATTTTAAAGCCTTCAAATTCCATTCTCTTTGTACGGTTCACATATAAAAAATGAATAACGACCCTAACACGCTTTCCACTTGGTTGCTATCAGTAGCAATGTCGCTTCTCTCTTTCTCTCTCTCTCTCTCCAAAATGTCAATTCCTTTCTTGATTCGCACCAATTATAGTAATGTCACTTCTATTTGGCTAAACAAAATTATGTTACTTCTTCTTTTTTTTCTCTTAATATGGCAAGATCATATTTGAAATATCCAGGGCTTAAAGGGTGCTGTTCGCTGTTGTTGTTCTTGAGCACTACAAAAACATTTTTCCTTATATTTCATATTCCCTTCAAATTTATATGCATATCCATGCTGACATGTACATTTAACAATATTCTTTGTCTAAAACACACAGATTTAATTTTATCGTGTGCCACTTCACTTCATGAAGGCTAAGCAGAAATTTCATTTTCAGCAGATTTGAAATAGAAGAATCACTGTCCATTCCAAACCAGAGTGCCTCTTACTTAGTTGTATTATCTGCACGAAAGTAATTGTAATCCTCTTCCCTAACAGAAACTTCTTCCTCTTGTATGTGCTTGCTGCTTTTCAGTTACAGCTGAACATAGTTTCATCTAGAAAAAGGCACCTTGCGTGAAAATCATAGTTGCAGCCTGAAGTAACAGTCAGTGTTATAAACATATGGAAATGAACGTTTAACTTAACATTAGTTACAATCCTCAGGCAAAGGTGCAACACCTAAATCCAAACCCATCAAAGATGACTCAGCTGCAATATTGGAATTAGCTTTGTACTCCATGCTCACTTTGGTTACACTTTTAAATGAAACATCTGTAAACTTGGATGGTGGTTCCATAACAACTACCAATGGGTATTTCTGCAATAGTGACTTGAACAAATTATTATTTATTTTTCATTACTTTTTAATGGTTTTCTGCTTTTGTGTTTGAACAGTTGGTACTGACATTGTGTGCACCTTCCTCTGATAAGAGAATTCAGGCACTTAAAGATTTAACCTGAGCATACATTAACCAGTGCAGTATGAATAACCTTTGCTTTTATTATCGGATAGCTGCATTTGCCATGCAAGGCAATGGATGGTATTTTTAATTCCTTACAGAACTATTCCTGTGTAATGCTGCTGCTGGTGCTGAACTTATTTTATTGATTGTAGGTTCATGACTTTGCCCCTGCATCAGATTGGATACCACCATCAATGTGTGTACCCCGTCAGCTGCAACAGATTATACGAATGGCTGAAATGAGTCCTAATGTTCTCTATGAACTGAGCATACCTTATGAGGAACAAATGGCTGGGAGAATAAGCCCTGCAACATCCAAGATAATAGAGCAGAAGTTATTGGCTTGGGAAGGTGAAGCAGACATACATACTTCAATGGAAAATTTCATATCAGTCCAAACAGTTTCAGACAAAAGTATAGCAGATTGTGTGGAAGCTATTATTGGAGCATATCTACAGGTAAGAATGAGAGTAAGAATTTTTAAAAGTGTAAAAAGATAAGGTATGTTAGATTTCTATGTATTTATAAAATATATCACCATGAGTGGCCACAAAGGAGTTTTTAGTTTTAGTTTTAAGAGACATTTGGGTGTAGACAAAAATTTTAAAAGATTGAGAAGTTACATAAGCCATGTGTAGGACCAATATTGGAAAGGAAGAACCAACATTAAAACTTTCAAGGACAAGGCATTTGTTAAAGTCCCAGACCTGACTGAATATTTCATTTCTGACTCATGGTTTTCAAAATACTATATGTAATCATCTGTTCTCATGTATGCACCAGAAAACTGTTCAGTAATGGGGAGTTACTTTGTATCCAAATGGCGAGATTCACACCATTTCCTAAATGTTCACATCTCTCTTTTCCAGGCACATATGCAATGAGATTGTGTGTTTGTTGTTTATTCCATTTTGCCATAAATCAAAACATTAGAAAGTAAGATACAATCAGACTAAAAAATTTAATCCCATTGCCAGAATTTGAACCATGGACCTTCTGGTATCCATCGGGTTGCTCTTACCACTGAGCTCCTTGGCAACATGTCAGTAAATGGTAAATCACAAGGATATTCAGTTCGTATGAGATATCATACCCTAATGATGACTTACAATGCTGTAAATACTTAAGTCCTGGGCTTCATAGTTTAACCAACTATAAGGTCAATCAATGACAATTACTTGTTCTTTCATACTAGCCATGTGAAGGTAGTAGTGGAAAGGTAGAATCAACCAACCATTTAAATCCTTCGGTAAGTTGGCAAGTTATATTGTTACTGTTGAGTTAGATATTTTGAAGTTGTTAAAAAAACTATAGAAAATTCATTAAAATCTATTCGTTCATAAATACAGCCTATTTGTAATACATCACTGTGCATTCTTTTTGTTAAAAACTTCCGCAATTATATGTAATTTCTCTAGCGAAACTAACTTGCCAGGTGTCATTTCTTTATTAATAATATGCATAAAAGTTGTTTGTTCTTTATTATGTTAATTTCTATTGTATTTTGCTGTTCTTTGCAGATTATTTTGACAATAGGCAGTTAAGAGATGTCTATAAACAAACTACAAATGATACAAGGGACATTTTTGCCAGAAAAACCAATGCTTTGTGGTCAGGGTGTACATTTACCTGAACTACTTCTGGTTTCATTTTTCTAACATATTTGTATAACCATTATACCCAGCTATTTTAATATGATTTTTTGATGCTTTGATCTGTTCACTGGAATGTTTATTAATCTTTGTTAAACTGTTGATAACTGCATGCTTATTGTGAGTTAAAGCTTTATATAGTTTACAGAGTTGGTTCCTTTTCGGTATATTCCAAATTGTAGGTAGTGGTTCTTTTTCATCATTACGTACTTTCTCTACTATATATAGTAAAGTAGAGGTAGTGTTGTGTTCCACCCAAAAGTTTGATGTCGAGATTTCACCAGAAATATATGTTTTGAAGCCCCTTGAATAATAATTAAAAAAAAAAAAAAAAAAAAATTCTGTGTGTATGGGGGAGGGGGCTAGCGTCTCTCTGTGTGTGTGTCTTTGTCTGCAAAAAATGTAGATCTTCCTAAAATACACAATTTATGTCCTTTTTTTTGTGTAGAATGAACCATTTCGGAGATATGCCTTGTTATTTGTGTGAGTTTTGGAGAACTTATACTTGAACTTATACTTCTGTCAAATGGAACATTGTTATTCATTTTTTGATATGTTAACCATGCAAAGAGAATGGAATTTGAAAGCTTTAAAAGATTTGACTATCTCTCAAAGCCTACTGTATTCCCATATTCTCCTTGTACCTACAAGGAAATAAACAATAAGATAATTTCTACAAATGTTTATCTCAACTAACATGAAGATATAGGAATAGAGTTTGTAAGAATGGTTAGTACAAGGGTAGAGAAACTAATGTGGATGCAACACATCAGATTTGTTTTTAGAGTTAAGACATGCAAGCTACTATCTTTTACTACTAAGATCGAAACATTTATTGAGAGTTCTTTTATGTTAAAGATCTTGGCAGCATCTTCTACTAATCTGTGATTGACAATTGCAAATACACTGTCATCCACATATGTGACCCGTACAGTTCAAAAGTATTGGAAAGCACGAATGCTAATGGCTTCATTGCTAAATGCAAGGCACTAGAAAACAACATATGTGATCCAGAAATAGAAGATAATTGGAAATGCATGAGTGATTTCTGTCTGAAAAATCACATTAATAGATCAGCCAGAAAAAGGACAGTGGATTGCCCATTGACAATCCAGATGTTTGTTGATAAATCTTTCACGGGAATGTGAAAAACAACTCTTCAATGTAGAAGTTTAGGAGTTCAGCATATTCATACATTAGTTTTCTTCTATGGGTATTGTCAACAGCCAATTCCACAAATATGTGGAATGTTTTGACTTTTGGTACACTTGAAAATGACAACTCTCCATCAAATGGTACCATGGAATCATTGTTAGAGAGCTCTACACCATTTAGCTTTTCTATTAGTTCAAATGTATTGTTTATGCTGAGGAGATTAAACTTTGGTAGCTCATTAAATTTTAAGTTTGACCATTTTACAAAATGATGTGAGGGCAGTCCCAGAAATAACCAGCCTAACACTGAAAGCACAAAAATGTTGCAAAAAAGCATCTTTATTGCTCTACATAGTTTCCTTTCTGCTTGATACACTTTTCCCAGTGATGCTCAATAGCTTTGATACCCTGTTTATAGTGAGAACCATCAAGCTCTGCAAAATAGCCATTAACTGCAGACTCCACCTCTTCATTGTTGGCAAATCTTAACTATCAAGCCTTTTCTTCAAACAGAAAACAGTCAGAGAGGGCTAAATCTGGTAAATAGAGTACACGAGGAAGCAATTCTAACTTTGATCATTGATTTTGGCTGTGGTGATAATGGATGTGTGAACAGTGCATTGTCTTGAAACAAAATTTTCGTTTTTGCTAAATGTGGCTGTATTTACTTGCCTTCACTCATGTGCTGCAACAAGTTTGCACTTTTCCTTTTTGGAGATAATCAGTGAAAATTATACCACAAGCATCCCATAAAACTGATGCCATAACCTTGCCTGCAAATGGAACTGTCTTCACCTTCTTTGGAGCCAATTCTCCCCTTTCATTACACTTTTTTGACTGTTCCTTCATCTCGGGTGTGAAGTAATGGACTCTGTTTCACCCATGGTTGTGAATGATTGCAGAAACTCAACTTTATTGCCAAACGCTCAACTAAAAAATCCTCACAATGCTGTTTTTGTTCCATTGTAAGCAAATATGGCACCCATCTTGTGCACAACTTTCTCATGTCCAAATTTTCAGTCATTGTGCGATGTACAGCACTTTTTGAAATGTCTAGCTTGTGCAGTTGACGTTCATCCAATACCTTTTGTGGATTTTTGTATAATTTTTAATGTGGTCACTTAATTTGGTTAATCACTATGATGTTCATATTGGTAACTCATATGGCCGCGCTTAAACTGAGGGCTAGGGAGTCTTTATTTTTCCAACCTCTCCATTTCTCTAATTTCTCTATAAAACCTTAACCCCTAACATCCTGACCTGTCATGGCATGTAATACGTCCTCTGATTGGTGATCAGGGGATATGGTCGGTGAATTTATTTTGATAATTCTCCCGGTCTGGTCGGTGAGACCCGTAAACCAACGACAGGTGTGGTCCTCCAGACATTCTGGGGGTTGTGAGAGAGCGATGTGACTGCCAAAACATAAAAATATGGTGCTCTCTAAAAAGCCGTTACTATTACTGCTGTTGCTCTCTTCAATATCATCAGTGAAAAATATTGGAGAGCAAGAGGATTAATGACTTCATTGTCAGAAATCCAGCATTAGCTAACAACAACAACAACAACAACAACAGACCTTTAAAATGAAAGTATTGTTAAAGAAAATTGAAGCTATTAACAGTGAAGCAACAAGATTCTAAAGTAAGAACAAATTAGCTTTGCACCAAGAACTTGCAATATTACTAAGATAAGTGAAGTTTTTAGTTTCTAATTTGTTCTTACTTTAGAATTGAAAGTATTGTGTCACATAGTGATAACCAGTTTTATACAAATTCTGCTGAGAGCATTCATTATTGATGGCTGCCAAACAAATACTAAACAACATATCACAACTTCAAACTTAAGCTTTATAAAGTTGCTACTTACTATCATAGTCATGTGTTTGAAACAACCACCACTTTGTATATGGGTGTTGTGGGTACTTCTGGGACAGCCCTCATATACTGGTGTGTTGATGTTATTCATTAGTTTCAACTTGTTGTCTGGTTTATGGATTTTGTGCATCTATGTAGAACTGGTGTGCAATTGTTTGCTGTGATTTTCCATTCAACTCCTTTTGTATTATCCTTAAGTATAGGGGTCTGATCTAATTTATGTGAATGCTTCATTATTTAGTTATTCATGGAATTATGCTTTTGTTGTAGGCAAATGGAATCAGAACAGCCATCCAGATAGTCACATGGTTCAAAATATTACTACCAGAAAAAGTAACAGCTGAGTGGTTGTTTGACAAACCAGCACCATCTGCTCGTATTGGCTCTGGCGATGTAAACATGCACTTAAAATGTGTAAAGCAACTCGAAGATACAATACATTATACTTTTCGGGACAAGTACTTTTTACTGCAAGCACTCAGCCATCCTTCATACCAAGAAAATAGAACAACAGAGTGTTACCAACGCCTGGAGTTCCTAGGAGATGCAATTCTTGGTAAGCATTTACTTTCACCTTAATTGAAGTCACACCACTAATGTTAAGTCTACATGGATCACAATCAGAATGGAAAGAAACTCATTCCAAAGATTTTTGAAAACATCACTCTGGTCTCCATCTGCTGCTATGAAGTCTGGGACTTAAGTACTTAACACATAGTAAGTCACCATTAGGATATGTTTTCTCATATGAATTTGAGATCACCTTGTGGTTTACAGGGAAAAAAGGAGTGAGTTGGAGAATTTAATGTTGTGTCGGTACATTGTCCACGATAGTTTAGTGGTTAGAGCAGCCATATGTAAACTGGAAGATCCATGGTTAAAATCCCAACTATGGTATTAAATTTTTCGGTCTCATTCTACCCCTTTCCATTAAAACTGTTGTTTAAAAATCATACATGCAAAAAATTCCTATAAAGTTATGTTAAAAAGGTCAACTGCAATTACATTAATGATTGGCAGTTCAGGTTGCTTCCTATTTTGCCTTCTATGATGCAGATTACAGATTTCCTGATACATTTTATTGCCATACCTGTTTAAGCACATAAGAGTTTTTTACTAGTTTTGTTTGACCCCCTTTTTTTAATTGCTGTATTTCTTACATTTCCAGACTTCCTGATCACATGTCACATTTTTGAAACTTGTGGAGACCTAAGTCCAGGGAAACTAACAGACTTGCGTTCTGCATTAGTTAACAATGTCACCTTTGCCTCCCTGATCGTTAGATATGGTCTACACAAATTCTTGTTATTTGGGTCTACTAAACTTTTGGATGCAGTGGAACGCTTTGTTAGAAGACAAGAAGAAAGTGGGCATGTAGTTGATGAGCAGGTAAGTTTAGTTTATTGTTGTAAATATTAAGCAATTATTGTTTGCATTCATGGGTTTGCATAGGCAGTTGATGGTTTCACGTGATTAAAGAAGAAATCCTTTCCAGTCAAAATTCCAAAAATGTCTCTCTGAAAATTATAAGTTCAGAAGGGATGCTCTTCTCAATCCCCAAATTATGAGAAACTTCTTCCCAAAATTAAAATGTTTTTGTCTGAGTTAGCTGTTTCTGAAAACATTATTTATGCATTAAATAATAGCAAACAACTTAAATAAGAGTATTATTGTATTTATCACTACCTTTTAAGTGATTTTAAATGTATAGAGAAAAGCAGACTGCTAATGTTTGTAAACATCCCAAGCAGTAGGCATCTTACATGTGTATAGAATATTGTAACATCTTGTTTCTAGTAGCCTTGTAGGCAATAGTCACATTCACGCTTGAACTTTTAGTAATTAAACATAAGTGTCTATGAACTGAATTGTATGAAATCTGGTTTAGAATATTCTGTATTATGAAAATGCATATTAAATACTAATTCTGTTACAAGTAATTAAATTTTGACGACCCAGAACTTCTAAAGACGGTTATAACAGGTAACAAAACATGGGTATGACATTGAAACTAAGATCCAATCGACCCAAAGGAAACTGTCTAAAGAGCTAAGAGCGAAAAAAGTTCTAGAAGTTTGATCGCATATGAAGATTCTTTTGCTTTCTTCAATTACAATGGGATAGTATATTGTGAGTTCCTGCCTTATGGTCGTATGGTCAATAAGGAAGTTATGCACTGTTTGCTTGAACCAATCTGAAGAAATGACCAGAATTGTGGCAAAGCCACTTGTGAAAATTGCAGCACAATAATGCTCCCTCTCACATTTCGGTGCTTGTTTGTGATTTTCTGACAAAAAACAAGATCATTATGTTGCCTCAGCCACCATATTTGCCAGATATGGCCCCCCTGGGACTTCTTTCTATTACCGAGGCTGAAGAAAACATGAAAGCGCATTTTCTGCCTCCATTGAGGAGATAAAAACAGAATCACTGAAGGAGCTGAACACCATAACAAAAAGTGAGTTCCAGAAGTGCTTCTAAGTTTGGAAAAAGTGCTGGCACAAGTGTATTATATCTGAGGGGAATTACTTTGAAGGGGACAAAGTTGATGTTGATGAATAAATATTCTTTAAGAAAAATAAAAATTCCTATTACTTTTTGATCACACCTCGTATTGGTTTTGTTTTTTTCCTCTTTTTTTTTTTTTTTTTTTTTTTTCTTCCTGCCCTTCAATTTTTTGTTAGGAAATTACTGATAGAGGGTTGCAGAAGGTGTTTCAAAATTTTCTAGGCTGTTGTGATCTTTTAATCCAGAAAAATAAACATTATTTCCCATATATATTGTGACTTTTTGGGTGTAAAGTAAAGAAGACAGATGGAGTCGAGATAAAGAAACACTTTTATTTCTGTAAACAGTAACTTTGTACACTCGTTGCAACAGTAAGAAAGTCTTTTCCCATTCACCAACAGCACGGCTCCGAACTAGTAACATAACAACTGTCCCTTCTCCGTCGGCACGACTCCTCAACACTTCACATACGTCTGAACCTGTCTGTCGCACTTTACCGCTATTTATATCTCCCAGGCACTATTCTGGAAAGTTCAGTTATTGCGGTGAAATACAAAGCAGAAGATTCCAGAAGCCTCTATCCTTTTCTCTCTTTCGGCAAGCGCCCCAACAATGCGGCCATTCTCTGTCTCTTTCCTTCGGCTCCTTTGCGGTAGTGCCGACAATAATGCGATGGGTGACAGTATCTTGATAAAAGATAGGATCCTTGCCTGGGATATGTCTAACCTCTATGTCATGTGATGTTATCACATGCATGTACCTCGAGATCTTGGAGTTGGTTAAGTTGCATTTCTGGATGAAGGACAGGCTTACATGGTCAATAAAAATGATTATTTTGTAGTGCTAGATATACTGTCATGAATTTTTGCAACGCAAAATGAATTGCACCTATTTCTAACTCTGTTATGCATGCATTGGCCTCTATCTTTGTTAGATATCTAGAAGCTGTGGCAATCACACGCTTGCTACCATCTGCATCTTCTTGTGCTAATATGTTGTTAGCTAATGATGGATTTCTGACAATGAAGTCATTATCCTCTTGCTCTCCAATATTTTTCACTGGTGATATTGAAGAGAGCAATAGCAGTAATAGTTACCGCTTTTTAGAGAGCACCATAATTTTTAGTTTTGGCGGTCACATCGCTCTCTCACAACCCCCAGAATGTCTGGAGGACCACACCTGTTGTTGGTTTACGGGTCTCACCGACCTGACCGGGAGAGTTATGAAAATAAATTCACCGACCATATCCTCTGATTACCAATCAGAGGACGTATTACATGCCATGACAGGTCAGCATGTTAGGGGTGCTAATATTGTCTCATACAAGTGTGCACTAGCGTCGGTATAGATTAGGAAAGGTGAATTTGGATTTGGTCGTTCCAGGAGAATACTGTGCTTAAAGAGTTCTTTGATCTTCTCTTGGTGTTCGTCCCATTTCCACTTTGTGTCCTTCCTCAGTAGTTCTCTAAGGGGTACTAACTCATTAGCGTAGTTGATCACAAATTTCTATTGGTATTGCCCAGAAACCTTCTCAGCTGTTTGAAGTTTCGTGGAAGTGGTATATATTCTATGGCCTTGACTCTTTCCAGATTAGGCTGCATGCCATCAGGTATAATGATGTGGCCCAGCAATTGAGCTTCTTCAACAAAGAATTCACATTTCTCCAAGTTCAGAGTCATATTGCTTTCCTGGAACTTGGATAGCACGTAATCTATATGACGCAAGTGTGATTCGGGATCATTGCTGTATATTAGAAAATTGTCCACATATTGTGTCACAAAAGTCTCGATTGCATCTCCAAAAACTCTGTCGAGTGTCCTCAGTAGTGCACTACTACTGGTTGATAATCCGAAGGTGCACTTTAAAAATTGGTATACCTTTCCTTTGTGTAGGTATATTTCCTGACGTTCGGATGAAGAGGGACTTGCCAGAACGATGCTGTCAGGTCAAGGCTAGTAAAATGTTGGCCTCCCTTTAGCTTGGATATCAGTTGGTCTACTCCTTCAGGCCTGTAATGATCTGGTAAGGTATGTGCGTTTATCTTCCTCACGTGGATTGTCATTCTTAATTTACCTTCCTTCTTGTGAACCCATACCACTGGATTCACATAACAGGAGTCCGACAGTTCTATAATTCCATCTGCCAACATCTCCTGACTGACGCGGTCAGTTTCTTCCCAGATGGAGTTGGTAGTGGGCCTGGATTTATATGAGTAGGGGGTGATATCCTTAACCTGAAAGGTATGCATATACTTGTTGCATGTACCTGGCTTTTTATTAAATACCCTCTTGTTTTTTATTAGTATCCTAAGTTGGTTCCTTTCCAACTTGGTGATGCCATGTGCTCCCCGCACTTTCTCATTAATTAGTCGTAATGTTGGTTCTTCATCATATGTTGGTAGTACCACAGGCTGGTAGGAATTCAAGGTGGTGTACTCCTCGTCTTCTGTACAAATCCAATGGCTGCAAACATTGGTATTTTCCTCGCTCATCCAACCTGTCTTCTTCTCACATATGCTCAGGTCTACCAACCTATCTTCATGGATATGGATGTTCTCCACGAAAAACTTCGTCCGGATGGATTTCCACCAGGTCTGGTTCCTCATGGGCTGCTCGTCACAAACTGACGTGCTGGCTCCTGTGTCAATCATAGCTGGTAATTTGATCCCCCAGACTTTTAATTTAATCATTTGCAGATTAGTTATTTCCTACCTATTGTTTGCCTGTCTTCTTAAGGTACACACATGATTTGGGTTAGTATTGCCCCTACTGTCACACAGGTCAACCTCCGGGACACAAAGTTGACTTGTAGTTAGCTTTCCTGGGTGTTGGTGGTGATTGTTGTTTCTGTGTTCTGTGCAGTATCTGTTCTACTCAGCACATTTTCATTTACTTTTCGTTGCCTTTGGTTGTCTGTGTTCCATTGGTTTCTGCCCCTTTGGTGTGAACCACTGTTATATGACGATCTTTGGCTGTTCGTGTATTCTCGGCAGAACCGTATGTGATTTACTTGATGGGTACGGTCTCCTGGTCTCCCACAATCATACCTAGATGTTCGATATCTCGATTTGCCCCTTGGTATTGTCTCATGGTACCACTGCCTCGTGTTTTCCATTCTCTCGCAGTGATTGTGTGATTGATGTGGGAAATGGTGTGCCCCTCTTCCCCTGTCGTGGGTGCTTCTAGTTTTCCTCTCTTCTCTCTCGTTTTGGTTGTTTGTGGTCGTGCTTCTAAAGTTCTGTGAGTTTGGGTGACTGTTTCTGTGTCTTTGTTCATTAGGTCGACCATTCTGTTTTTCGAAGGCTGTCAGCAGTTCTATCACGTCGGTAAAGTCTACTGGCCTTGCAACAGTTAACCCTGTTCTCACTGTATCTGGGAAGTGTCTTGTAGTACTGGTGATTAATTCTGCCTCCGACAGGTTAGGGTCTAATAGCTTCCCTCTGTTAGCTATCTTCATAAAATAGTAAACTAGTGATAATCCCTTGGTTGGATTGTATCTTCCTGCCGCTAGCTCTACCCTTGTCTGATTCTGTTTAGCTGGGCCCCAATACCTTGATAGGAATAGATTCCTAAATGAGCTATACAATTCATGACCAGCTAGTAATCTTAGCCATTCTAATGCTTTGTTCTTCAAGCTTTTCTTCCCTATCATCATTCTAAGCTCGTTTGGTAACCTTTTCACTTTGAAATATTCCTCCATTTCTTTAATAAATAGTTTTGGATCATCTCCCTTCTCCTCATCAAATGTGGGTAGTGTAATTTCGTGTAGTATGTGGTTGGTATAGCATGTGTGTTGTGTTATTATGTGATTGTGAACCTCTACCTATACATGGTGAGTCATTATTTTGTACACCATTCAGGTAACTTTCATTTTGAACATCACTTATGTCTAAATCATCATTTTGCCTTCATAGTGCATTCACATCATTTACATTAGCCAAACTTTCTTTTCTTCTTCACATTTCTTCACAAATTGATTTTAAATCATTCTCCATTTCTAAATGACTTTGTTTTATATTATTCACGGCATCTCGTGATTGTACTACATCAGCCACGGTTTTAATTTTAGAAATAACAATTTGTTCATAATTCCTTTCTTCATTACTTCAATTTCTTTTCTTAATTCCTGGGTTATTTCTACTTTTACATTTGTTATCTTACAGTCTACATTTGTTTTACACACTGTTATTTCATCCCTACATCTACCAATTTCTCCCTCCAATACAATCTTATTTTCTTTCATTTCTATTTCTAATTTTCCCATTTCTATCCGTATGGTTTCTATCTTATCTTCTAAAACTTCCTTTGTTTCATTTATGTTTTTATGTACTAATTTCAAGTTACTTTCCATTACTTTCATGTTTTCCTTGCATTCCTGCCTTCTTAATTCTATTCTCTCTCCCAGATCTAGCTCTAATTCTTTTCCTATTGTGTTCTATTTTCTGCCCTAAGCTCTGTTCTAAGTCCTGCCTTAATTCTTCTTTATGCTGTTCCATTTTCTGCCCTATTTCTTTTATATTCTGTTCCATTTTCTGACCTATTTCTTTTTTATTCTGTTCTAAGTCCTGCCTTACTTCCTCCATTTTCTGACCTAAGCTTTGTTCTAATCTTTGAAACATGATCGTCATTAATTTTTTATCTTTCCCTATCATTGTTACTTCTTCCTCACTTTCTGTTTCTATTTGAAAGCTAGGCTTATCTGCCCCTTCCCCAACTCCTGTTTCTGTCTCCTTTCCTTTTTGCGACATGTTCACCTGTTTGATTGTATTTAGCTAGGCTAAAGTCCTACTTTCTTACCCTCTTCAACAACATGCAAAGATAAAGTAAATATTAAATAACAACTTTTGGTCCTACATTTTTGTTGGTTTACTATTCCTTTCATCGATTTCCTCGACGGTAGACTTCATTGATGTTTCCTGCGTCGGCTTCGGTTTAATAGTGTTGGTGAATGGCTTAGTGGTGTCTTCGTTTATTTCCAGTGCTTTTGAATTGGTGTCTTGATGTTTCGCGCAAGTCCACTTTTCATTGTCTTTTATTTCACAATTGTTCGAGAAAAGCGTTTGGGCAAGCCATTTGGTACGGTTTTTTAATAATACGAAGGTGATGGTGCTGAGCTTTTGTCTTTTTTGTTATCTCGGGTCGTGGTACAGGAGAAGTAACGTGGATACAGGATAAAACTTTTTCACAATCTTTTATTCGCACATATTCAAGATGCTCTCGGGCTTTGAGCCAGGTGTAGTGATGAAAAGACATCAACGTTTCAGGAGTGTACATCTCTCCCATCTTCAGGATGAATGACTAGCAAGAGTGAAGGGACCAGTACTGACAACCAGTACGTACCAAGTAGAAAACACCCAGTCTAGTGTGGAGGTGGTTCACCGCTCCGTTGGAATCTGTGTTTTCTGAGTCGGTCGATTTCCAATTTTAAGGCTGGTTTCCAAGATGGACTAAACTGCAATCCAGTGTCCCGGTTCAGTGTACTCTTCTCGGAGGAGATGGCCAGAGCCTCCTTAACCCTCCGTTCCCATAAACCGCTACATTTTGCCACAATGGTCGTTTCTTTGAATTTAGCTCTGTGGTCTTTTTCAAAGCAGTGCTCCGCCAGCCCTGACTTTTCAGGCTGCATTAATCGTATGGACCGTTTGTGCTCCTTGACTCTGGTGGAAATGGTCCTGCCAGTTTGCCCTATGTACGGCATCCCGCATTCACAGGGGATAGGGTATACCCCTGGTACATTAAGGTGCAGTTTGTCCTTTACCGGCCTCACTAGGTGTTGGATCTTCAAAGGCGGCTTGTGGATGGTTCTGATGTTGTGTTTAGCGAGAATTCTACTGATTCTACCGGAAAGATTGCCAGTGTATGGGATGCAGGCAGTGGCGGTCGGCTGGTCTGGTGTTTGCCAAGTTTGTGGTTTTCCTCTCTTGGCCTTGGAGATAGAGGCTTCAATATCCTCTACGGAGTAGCCGTTTTGGCGGAATGTGTGCCTTAGGTGCTGCAGCTCAACTAATTAGAAGATCCAGTCTTCTCCAGAAACCAAGCACTTTATATCACCGTCGGGATCCAGGGCTCCTAGAATATATGGACTCCCCAAGATCCACAAAATGGACGTCCCTTTACGCCCCATTGTTGACGCCACGGGCAGCTCTACATACCTGCTGGCATGCCACTTAGCGCATCTGTTGCAACCGCTGGTAGGGGATTGCCCACACCACGTGACGAACTCCCCACAGTTCATACAGTCCTTGGACAACATCACTACTGGCCCTTCTGATCTTCTCGTCAGCTTCGACGTGGTATCTCTTTTTACAAGGGTACCGCTACAAGAAACCATCCAGCTTCTGAAGGAACACTTTCCGACTGACATCATCGAGCTCTTCCGGCACACTCTAACGTCCACTTTCTTCCTGTTTGGTGGCAGATTCTATGAACAGGTAGACGGTGTGGCAATGGGCTCTCCGTTGTCACCAGTAATAGCAAATTTCTACATGGAACACCTGGAACACGAAATACTGGCCACAGCCCCACTTAAGCCATCTCATTTCTACCGGTATGTTGACGACAGATTCGTTATATGGCCACATGGACGAGAAACTTTGCCGAGCTTTCTCACACACCTCAACAGCCTCCGACCCCAAATTCAGTTCACCATGGAAGTTGAGAAGGACGGAAATCTGCCATTTTTGGACATCCTGGTCTCCAGAAACAACAACGGTACTCTGGGGCATGCAGTATACCGCAAACCAACACATACTGACCTCTATTTGAATGCTTGCAGTTTCCATCATAAGTCACAACGGGTCGGAGTTCTCAACACTCTGTTCCACAGAGCTCTGTCGATCGATCCCAGCCACCTAAAACAAGAGCTGCAGCACCTGAGGCACACATTCCGCCAAAACGGCTACTCCGTAGAGGATATTGAAGCCTCTATCTCCAAGGCCAAGAGAGGAAAACCACAAACTCGGCAAACACCAGACCAGCCGACCGCCACTGCCTGCATCCCATACACTGGCAATCTTTCCGGCAGACTCAGTAGAATTCTCGCTAAACACAACATCAGAACCATCCACAAGCCGCCTTTGAAGATCCAACACCTAGTGAGGCCGGTAAAGGACAAACTGCACCTTAATGTACCAGGGGTATACCCTATCCCCTGTGAATGCGGGATGCCGTACATAGGGCAAACTGGCAGGACCATTTCCACCAGAGTCAAGGAGCACAAACGGTCCATGCGATTAATGCAGCCTGAAAAGTCAGGGCTGGCGGAGCACTGCTTTGAAAAAGACCACAGAGCTAACTTCAAAGAAACGACCATTGTGGCAAAATGTAGCGGTTTATGGGAACGGAGGGTTAAGGAGGCTCTGTCCATCTCCTCCGAGAAGAGTACACTGAACCGGGACGCTGGATTGCAGTTTAGTCCATCTTGGAAACCAGCCTTAAAATTGGAAATCGACCGACTCAGAAAACACAGATTCCAACGGAGCAGTGAACCACCTCCACACTAGACTGGGTGTTTTCTACTCGGTACGTACTGGTTGTCAGTACTGGTCCCTTCACTCTTGCTAGTCATTCATCCTGAAGATGGGAGAGATGTACACTCCCGAAACGTCGATGTCTTTTCATCACTACACCTGGCTTGAAGCCCAAGAGCATCTTGAATATGTTCGTCGCCAGGAAAGCTTCAAATCATATTTTATTCGCACCTTTTTCACTGGGAATTACACACGTGTTATTTTGGTTAATATTCTATGCACGCATAGCGACTTCCTCAACTGTTTCTTCATACTGCTTGTCATTTTAAATTATACTTTTAACGTCTAAACTCCCACATCTCAAAAACACATTTTCTCTTCTTCGGACAATGGGACACTAAGACGTTCAATCTAGCACATTCCTTTACAACGCGCCTGTATTCATATGTGTATGCATATACTTTTTACGGCGTCCCCTATGACATCATCTTACATGTTAAATAGTTCCCAAAATGTTGAGGAAGCTATCTCAATCCAACCTCCTAACACATTTAATATTAAATCTAAAATAATTAATATAATAATTATACATATTAAATCTGAACATATTACTAAATGTTAATGACGTTATTAAATAATATCCTTGAAAATGAAGCAATGGTATAACACTCTCTGTACTTAACAAATCCTTACCAACATGAAAAATAAACTATATTTACAATAAATATTTACGTAAATACTTTCTTTTCGGGGTCTGAGCACAAATTCTGTCTCAGAGTTATGCTGTCCACAGACTGACAGACACACGGACACACAGACAGACACACAAACAGACAGACAGACAAACAGACAGACAGACACACACAGACAGACACACACACACACACACAGACACACACACACACACACAGACAACAAAGAAGAACTTGGAAACAATTTCATACAACCTTTCGTTAACTTCATTAATGCTATAAAATTCACAGAAATAGAATGACTTAAGTCCAAATATATATAATTTCTACTCCTTACCAAAATTGCAATCAGTATCATTGTCCAAACACATTTCAATACTCTACTGCTGTTACGAGTATAATAATATTTGCCTTTCACTATATGATAAGTACCAGATTTATGATTTGTAAAATAGCATTAGGTTAAAGAAATAAAGTCAAACAAAATAAAATAGCATTAAACAACAAACATCAATTATTATTTATTTATGCCAACAAACTTACTGTTGGTGTTTTTAAACACACAAGCCGTGTGTGGGCAAAGTTTGAGAGGTAGAACTGGAACTTAAAAATTCAATGCCACAACTGGGATTTGAACCACAGCCCTTCCGCTTACCGGGCAGACGCTCTAACCACTGAGCTATTGTGACAACCTGCCAGAATGGCATTAAATACGAAGTGGTTTGAGAATTTAATGCCATTCTGGCAGTTTGTCACAATAGCTCAGTGGTTAGAGCGTCTGCCCGGTAAGCGGAAGGTCTGTGGTTCAAATCCCAGTTGTGGCATTGAATTTTTAAGTTCCAGTTCTACCGAACAAACATCAAATTAAAAAAAACTGTAAATATCACAATAGAGAAGTATTCAATTAGACTAAGGTAGATAAAAAATTAGAGGTAAATAAAAATGTAAATGTTCAAATAGAACATCACCAACAATATGTACATGTATATAAAATGTAAATTGTATGTAAATAAATAAATGTAAGCATGTAGTATTCATATGGAATGGGGCATGCAATTAAAAAAAAATTTAAAAAAAACACACACACAGGCACGCACGCACGCATGCACACACACACAGACACACACACACAGGCACGCACGCACACACACAGGCGTGCGTGCACACACAGACACACAGACAGACACACACACAGGCCCGCGCACACACACAGACACACACACACCACGCACGCACACACACACACACACATTTTCTAAAAATGCTTCTTTTTGGACTCAGGGGGCCTCACATATTTCCTGTCTACTTTACCATATGTAGTGGTTTTGATGAACTGCAAAATTTCGTGCAGTGAATGTACAATGAGTAGAATGCTAAAAATGTGTCTTATTTTGGTAGAAAATGTGCTTTGGAAAGGAAATCACAATAAACAGGAGACATAGGATTTTTGAGTTGCATGGTTGCATCTCTTACATCTACTCCCCTCCATGCATATGTGCGACCGAGTTGAAAATAAACTTCCGGTTCACTCACACTTCCCCATTGGTCACTTAAATCTCGCAATAACCCTGAATTTTCTATAAGTTTTGGAAATAATGTAATGACAAATGTGACTACAAATTATATAGGCTGCTCGTGGGCCTTGTATTGTTTAGTTTGTTTATAGATGACATCCTAGAGGCAATCAAGCTGGAAAATGAGCATTCTCCAACAATTTGCAATAAAGAAATACAAGGTTTATTTGCTGATGATCTGACTGCATGATCAATAACAAATGTTCGTCTAAACAAAGTAATTGGGGCAATAGAGAAGTTTGGTAACAAGCCTTAGAATAAATACAAGCAGAACAAAATTAATGGTATTTAAGAAGGGCAGTAAGCTAAAAAAGGGAAAAATGGTCTGGCAAGGAAAGGAAATTGAGGCTGTTAGGAATTTTGATTATCTAGGAGTAAGACTAAACAGTAATGGTAAATGGAGTGAGCAAAATAAAATGGTTTTAGCCAAAGGAAAGCTGGCAGTGAAAGATGTTAGATCATGTCTAGAGAAAATACCAGGGATGCAGATAAAATGGCTGGAAAGAGTATATGGAGCAATAGTTGAAGCGAAAATGTTATATGGAGCGGAGATTTTGAGGCTGGAGGGAGCGGGGGGGATGTAAATAAGGTACACAGAATTTTGGGCTTACCTACAGCATTACCCAGTAGTGTTGCACAAATGGAGTTAGGGAGAACCGATAGTAAAGCTAAAATTGTAATAAGAGTATTGAATTAGTGTTTCAGAATTAAGGAATTGGAAAATAATAATACCTTAAAGCAGTGTTTGGAGGTACAGCAAAAGGTAAATAAAGAGGATACTTGGGATAAGAGCATAGAAAGAATACCAAATGAAATAGGGTGAGGAGATATTTGGAGGTATAGCCAGGTATTGGAGAATGGGTTTTGGAAAAGAGTTAAATTGAGAATTGAGGGTATAGAAAGGCAGGAAATATTTGCTAGTTTTAATTCCAAAACTTCATTGTGTAAATATACAGAGCTAAAAATGACATAGGGAAGAGAAAATTATGTTTATATTTGTGGTAGAACAGGGATATTTCTGATAAGAAGTGATTTGCATGGGCCAAGTCTGGGATGGTGATCCTAAGAGATTTGGGGTAAAGAGAAATACGAGGGCTGTTCAGTAAAGAATGATACATTTTTTTTGACAACCTACCTTTACTCATCCTCATAATTTTGATGGTTCTTCTCAAAATAGTCGCCCGTGAATACGATGCACTTGTGCCAGTCTTCAAAGACATGCTGGAAACCATTTTTTGAGAGATCCTTTAAAATCGCCTCTGCAGCCTTCACCACTGCTTCTGATGAGAGATAATGCCTCCCACGAAGGCGTTTCTTCAAGTTAGGGAATAGAAAAAAGTCACATGGGGCTAAATCCGGACTATAGGGAGAGTGAGGGATGCACTTCACATTGATTTTTGCAAGATATTCAGCAACAACATTGGCAATATGTGGCTGCACATTATCGTGGGATGCACTTCACATTGATTTTTGCAATATATTCGGCAACAACATTGGCAATATGCAGCCGCGCATTATCGTGGTGCAGCATCCAGCCTGCGTCACGGAAATGTGGTCTTTTGCACCTGATATGGACATGAAATGTTTTCACGACATCCCTCTAGTATTGTCCAATTACTGATGCGTGTGCAGGTACAACATGCTGATAAACCATGCCATGAATATCAAAGAATGAGATGACCATAACTTTCCCAGGAAGCAACCACTTTTGCTTTTTTGGGGGTTGGTGATGAAGGAGATTTCCACACTGAGCTTTGCTGTTTGCTCTCAGGATCAAAATGATGCAGCCAAGTTTGATCAGCAGTGATTACTTTTGAAAGAAACTCCGGATCTTCCTCTAACATCAACTTTAACTGCATGCGAATGTCCTTTTGTTCGGAAATCAACAGTCTTGGAACCCATTGTGCACAAACATGTCTGATGTGTAATGTTTCTGTCACCAACGTATGGGTGGCACCCAATGAAATGTTCAGTATTTCAGAAAGTTATCTTAATGTAATTCGTCGATCCTCTCACAATAGCAGCAGCAGTGTTGATGTTTTCTTCCGTAAGAGCAGTAACTGGAGCACCGGGTCCACCTTCCTTTGAAATTATCTCCCCTCTTTAAACATTTTAAACCACATTCGAGCTGTGCTGTAGGGAAGAACAGACTCTCCATAGGCCTCCTGTAACATTGTCTAGGCCTCAACTGAAGATTTGTTGAGACTGGTGCTGTTTTTATAATATGTATGCGCTGAGCTATGAGATTCTTTTTGTACCCAGGTCGTGGTACTAGATGGAATGAACAAACACTCGATGTTTATTTCATTATAACATATTACTTTATTAACACTTTTTCTCGTCTTTACACTTTCGTCGCACCAATTTATATTATATTGATAGTCTTTCCAGTTTTTTAACAACTTTAGAACAAAAGCTTCATGAAAGTTTAATCAATTTCTTACTCACATCCAAGAGCACTATAAAAACATGTCTTCTCATATCAAGCACACAGATGCTATTAACAAATTCCAGCGCCGCATCACATGACACTACCTTCTTTTTGTGTACATCCGCGTATGCGTTCATCAAATAGTTCCCGCATTGTTAGGGAAGCGATCTTTAGCTATTGTCTCTTCGCTTTTAATATTGAACACATATAATTCTTTTATTTATACATATATATTAAATTTAAATATGGAAATATTTATGACGTCTTTAAACAAACTTAATTTATTTTTTTTACAATGAACAATAGCAACACGTTTTCGTCACTCAACCAACTTGCACCAACACCAAAAACAAATTACACTCTAAACAAATATTCACATAAATGATTTTCTTTTGGGGTCTTACAATATCCTGTCTCACATGCCCCTTGTTTTGTTTTTCAAGTTGTCACCTACATTTACAATCTTGAAACACAATACAACACTTCTCCCTATTCCTCTAATACTTAATACTTTGTAGAATACCCTTTTTTCTTTACAGTCTTCTTTGCTGTATGTTTCTGTCTTTTGTTTTGGCATGACACAGCATGTCTTTACAATTTTAATATATTCAGTTACTACACAACACAGCACCAAGACTAGTCCTAAGTTTTTGCATTTAACATTGACACAAATATTATTTAAGTGTATCATGGTTTATTGTGTGCCTTTTGACTTATGTTCTTTGTTATGAGGAGAGAAAAACAGGATACAAATCTTGAACTAATGATTATGATCATATTTATGGCAATTTTATTCAGTTCTTTGTCTTCTTTGTCTTGCAAGCTTATTATGTATAGGCAGGTCGTTGAGTCAATTCTTAAACTCTGATGTTACTAATGATACTATTATGACATTGGGTTCTTATTCAATATTTTAGTTCGACATTTCTTCAAGCTTAACATTGGCTATAACCATCTTAATTCATGGGCATTGCTTTTCTGACTATGGTTTTTCTTACTTCACTAATTGTCACCTCTTTATCTCTTATCCCTATAAGAGAAAACTTCTATATTTATAATTATTCTGCAACTATATTATTTTTCTTCTTAATTCACCTTCGACACCCTTGTGTCAAAAGTATTTTCTCTTTGTCACCACAATTGATTCCTTTTTATTTTTGTCCCTGACATCCTTATGTCAAAAACACATTTTTTTCATCGCTATAATTCATTTTTCTAATGACAATCCGTATTCTCATCTGTCTTTGTTGACCAGACAGGAATCCATCTGGATGAGCAGTTTTTTGTGGAGAACATCAATGTCCACGAGAATAGGTTGGTAGACCTAAGCATAGGTAAGAAGAAAACAGGTTGGACGAGCGAGGAGAATACTAATGTTTGCAGCCATTGGATCTGCACAGAAGACGAATACGCCACCTTGAACAACTACCAACCTGTATATATAATGACACCGGCCGTGAAAGCTTACGCAGTTTGATCAAAGCCATTATTTACTTACTGCAGCGAAGTTCTTGTAACAGCAAATACAAAAAAAAATTCAAATCTTTCAAAACCAAAGTCTGAGACTAATTACAGGTGCTATCAAAACCACACCAATAGCAGCTATGGAAATACTAACCAACCAATACCCCATTGAATATGAAATAGAAAAAACGGCTCTTGTTCAACACGAAAAGTTGATCAGACTCCCATTCAGTACATGGCACAAGAGAAATTTTACACATACACTAAAGACTCAGGAGAGCTTTCTTTCCAAAATTAAAGACATCAGGAAGAATGTATACCTTCCTAATTCAAAGGAAAACTTCATATCTAAAGTCAATCCGACACAAACATTAGACATCACATATTATTTACACCTGACAGAAGAAGTTAAGAAAAGTGATACTCCAACTAGTGTTCTAAAATGATTGGCATTAAAGAGAATCCATACTAGATTTCCAGAACACGAACGGCTCCATATTTATACTGATGGATCATTGATGTCAAACCGAGATGGAGCAGGGGCTGGAGTTATGTGTCACTCTTTTCCTATTACAAATCTTTAAGTTATGGAACTACAAACTTTGATGGAGAAATTGAAGCAATTCGAATGGCCCTACAAAATCTTTAGTGTAGAAATTCACATTTTCATCAAGTAGTTATTCTCTCAGATTCCAGGGCAGCAATTATAGCAATTACTTCCAAGTTGTCACCAAAAAACCAGACTATTATAGAATGTTGGAAAATCCTTATCCATCTAACAGCACTTCAAAAACACCTAGTCTTCCAATGGATACCAGCTCACTGTGGACTGAGTGGTAATGACAAAGCTGATTTTCTTGCAAAAAAGGGTACCAGCAGTGTACAAAAATCTATAGTTAATCTACCATTGTATGCAGCTAAAAGATTTATCAATTCTGAATGCAAAAAAAAATTATTGCAAAATATTACTATGAAAAATCAAAAAATAAAAGATGGGAACTACAAACATTCAAAAAATAATTCCTGAGTATCCTCAAAAAATGGCAGTTGCAACCTTAAGGTTGATTACAGAACATGATTGTCTGGCAAAACATTGAAACACATTGGGATATATTCTTCACCACTCTGTCCTGTATGTGATCTGCAAGAGGAAATTTATTTATTTTATTTTATTCATTTGTGCTACAACAGAGCAAAGCTCCAATTACAGTAGCTACATCTAATTTATTTACACAAGCTTGACCAAATGCAAAACAAAAATATAAGAAGTAATACAAAGAAACTAAAAATAAACTATACATATATTAAGCTTTTATTGGAGACAAGACATTGCAAATTGTATACTCACCAAGCGAATAAGTGATACAACAGAGTAAACAGTAATTAAACAAATTTGAATATAATAGATAGAGAATACAATAAAGTATTTGGAAACTAAGACTAAAAATGAAACATCTGTGAAACTACTATATAAGACTAGAATGGCAAATGGTATACTGATTCTGCAGATAACAATAAGTGATACTATTGAAAATCACATGCAAATAATTCCTATATTTAATTGTTTTTTAAACTGCTTGTAAGGTAAGCTAAAATCCAGCTCTATTTTAGATGAAAGTTAATTGTATTTCGCACACAACCTAAGGACGGGAGAATGTTTATGGGATGACGTTTGTGGAGTCCTAAATTGAAACAGCTGACTGTTTCTAAAATTAGTAGTACTGACATTAAAATATATTCTGTCAAGCAGTTCTTCGGTGGATACCAGGCCATTTATGAGTTTATACAGAAATAATTGTTTAGCTATTACTTTACGATCAGAAAGTGAGGCTATGTTGAATTCGTTAAGAGTTGGCTATACGGAAAGTTCTGATTATAAATAAAAACCAGGAGTTTTGTAATATAAGTATCTGAGGAACTTTTTTTGGATCTTCTCTATTTGATTGTTGTGACATTTATACATTGGTCACCATATAATTGAGGCATATTCTAAATTACTACGAACAAGACTTTTGCATAGAATTAGCATAATCTGAGTGTCTTTTAAGTCTCTACAGGTCCTGAATACAAAACCAAGTTTCCTAAAGGAATCATTGGTTATATTTATAATGTGTTGATTAAAAGACAAATTCTGGGTCATGGTAACACCTAAGTCTCTGACAGAATATACTCTTACAAGTGGAGAATTATTTAAATAATATTTAGAATTTAAGTGTTGCTTGCTTGTGGTATATATCATAAAGGAGTATTTTATAATATTGAAGTGATAAAAATATGTTGTTAGCTAATGCTGGATTTCTGACAATGAAGTCATTAATCCTCTTGCTCTCCAATATTTTTCACAGATATTGAAGAGAGCAATTGCAGTAATAGTAACCGCTTTTTAGAGAGCACCATATTTTTATGTTTTGGCGGTCAAATCGCTCTCTCACAACCCCCAGAATGTCTGGAGGACCACACCTGTCGTTGGTTTACGGGTCTCACCGACCTGACCGGGAGAATTATCAAAATAAATTCACCGACCATATCCTCTGATTACCAATCAGAGGACGTATTACATGCCATGACAGGTCAGCATGTAGTGATAAAAATATGGTGCTCTCTAAAAAGCGGTTACATTTATTGCTAAGTCTCTTCAATATCTGTGAAAAATATTGGAGAGCAAGAGGATTAATGACTTCATTGTCAGAAACCAGCATTAGCTAACAACATAATATTGAAGTGAAGTTTGTTTTCCAAGCTCCATTTATAAATATTATCCACAACAGATTGTATTTTCAACATATCGTCAGCATTACTAATTGTCCTGTATAATTTTAAATTGTCAGCATACAAGAGACATTTGGAGTGATTAATCCAACTTGGTAGGTCATTTACGAACAGCATGAATCCCTGCTGGGAATCCCTGGGGAACTCCAGAATTAACAGCAAAAGTATAAGATTTTGATTGATGAAAATTTACATACTGTTTTCTGTTAGATAGATAAGAGGAAATTAAGTTTAACATTTGAACTGAGAACCCAAAATTAGAAAGTTTATATAGGAGAATGTAATGATCTACCTTATCAAAGGCTTTAGAGAAATCAGTATATATGGTATCAATTTGGCAGGCTTGCTCTAAACCTATGGAAACATACTGTACAAAATTAATGAGATTTGTGATAGTAGAGCGTTTGCTAATGAATCCATGCTGATATTCTGAAATGTAAGTTTTGGCATGCCAAAATATTCTACTGTACAAAATATGTTTGAAGACCTTTGCTGGAGCAGAAAGAATTGCTATTGGTCTGTAGTTTTCTATATTGGTTGCATCACCATTTTTAAATGTAGGAGTTATGCTTGTGATTTTCCATTGTGAAGGAAAATATTGTTTTTTTAAGATGAGATTATATAAAATTTTAAGAGGAAACAGAAGCAATTCAGAACAACCTTTTAAAATATAAGGCGGCATACCATCAGGACCACAGGTTCCTTTGGGCTTCAATTTATTAATTGCACATTTAATCTCCTCTTCAGAGATACAATTAATAAACAATGAATACAAAGTTCCCAAAATTTCAGATTTCGGAATATCATATGATGGTGCTGTGGCTGAATATACAGATTTAAAATAAGTAGGAAAAGCATCAGCAACCTTTTCATCATTATCTAAACAGAAATTGCCCATGGTCATAGTATTCATCATGCTATTATTTTTGGCTTTTCTACTTTTGATATAGTTCCAAAAATATTTGGGATTACTTTTTATTTGTTCTTCAGTGTTTTTGATAAAGGTTATATATGATTGATTAACCATAATTTTGATCTCTTTTCTCAGTCCCGAGTACCTTTGTCTATTAACAGAAGAATATTTTAGTCTTTTACGGAAATATTGTTTGTGTTTTAATTTAGTAATATCCTTTGAGTACCAGTGAGGATATGATTTGTTCTTGTAAATACTTTTTAGTGGTACAGTGTCATGAAATACTGTGTTCATATTTTCATAAAAATAATGTGAAAGAATTTCCCAGTCAACATGCTTTAATTTGGCGTACATAGCACTATAATCAACCTTCTTGAAATTATAAATTAATGAAGATGTATGATAAAAAACTTTTTGATTTATTTTCGAGGTTGCATTTAGCTTGAGAGATGGGTGATGTTTGTCTTCTGTACAAGAGATATCAACTCTCTACATACATTAACTTGTTCACATATGTTTGTTAAAACTAGATCAAGAGTTTTACTATTACAATTTTGAACGTTATTAATTGAATGCATGTTAAGTAAAGATAAAAAGTTAGTAATGCCCTGTTTCATGAGAGCCACCATTCATAAAATTATGATTTGTGCTACTCACTGTGGGTAAGTTGAAATCACCGGTTATCAGAATGTTACAAGTGTATATATTTGGAAGACTGGTTATCGAATTAAAAAATCTGATGTGCTGCACTCACATGACTTTCTCTACTCTGGTACAAACTATTTGTACAAATTTTCTTATTGCTTATTTGCTTGTAGGTGCAAGGGGAAAGTTAGAATACAGAAGGCTTTGAGCGATAGTCACATCTTTTGAAGCTTTGAGATTCTCTTCTCTTTGCACACTTACCATATAAAAAATAAACAATGATCCATTTCATGAAAGTTTTAAGTTTTCCGAAACTTACACACATAACAAGGAATATCTCCAAAATGGTTCAACCTACAAGAAAATTCATTGAGACATAAGTTGTGTATTTTAGCAAGATCTACATTTTTTGTACAGTATGATTTGGACTATCTCTAATGGTTTACCAGTTATGCAAAAGTCGTCCAGAGTAAATATGACTACAGAGGCTATAGCCAGAAAATTCAAGATATACATTTCATTTGCCATAAAAATATCTCAAACATATGACATTTTAATCAAAATCGTTACAGCCATTTTCAAGAAAATCAAAATTTTCGAAAAATTTCCCACGTAAAGGGTAGTTTAGGGTGGGGCTATTTTCTTCAAAATCTTCGTGTCACATCCTTGAAAGACATTAAACTTAAATGCCAAGTTTGGTTTTTAACCAACTTTTCGTTTTTGAGTTATGCTGTCCACAGACTGACACACAGACACACACACGGACCTTTTTCTAAAAATGCTTTTTTTGGATTCAGGGTGTCTCAAATAATATATTTCCGGTGAAATCTTGACATCAAATTTTTGGGTGGAATACAATACTTCCCCTACTTGCCAGTAGAGAAAGTAAAAATAGCAAACAGCTCTCCAACTTTGAATTAGGTGGGAAGTACACGTTTACTAAATAATATGATTTCCTTGGAGTACAACTTTTCAGACAATTGCTTCATAATTATCTTGAATGATGTCAAATTTCCTAGTATACAGATCACTGCGAGTAGCAATTAAAACTCCACCTCCTCTCTTATTTTCCCTATCTTGTCTGTATACATTGTAGTTGCTACAAAATAGTTCCGAATTAACTGTCTGTGACAACCATGTTTCAGTAAGCAATATTATATCATAACAACCAATAAGAGCAGTTGTGTAAAAATCATTTATCTTAGTATTCAGACCTCTCACATTTTGATAATAAATATTGAGCTCATGGTATTTATCCATTTATCCTAGTTCCTTAAGGCATTCCAAGGATTTTAAAATATAAACATATTTATCATCTTCATTTTTCCTTAATTTGATTGAACCTGAATTGTCCACCAAAGATAAGCATAATTATGTCCTCTTTTTAACTTTCTAGTCTGAGAGTAAGATACTCTTGTGACAAGGGGTAAGTGACTGATATATATAAGGTTCACTACTGGTTAGACCCAGAGAAGAAGCGTTCAATGTTCTCTTTATTTTTCTTCGCTGGATAAATAAGTCTTTATCACTTCGCCGGACAAACTTGACAATGATGACTCCTGCAGTTTGGTGTGGTGGTCTTCTTAGACGATGACAAATATCAATCATACTTGCATTGATCTCCATATCCAGCGCACGTCCTATTCCTTTTACCACCTCGTAAGTATCTTCGTTTGCAGATTCTGGAACCCCATATATTTCCACTGTGTTTCATCTCCCATATTGATTAAGTTCATCTAATTCCTGCTTTGTTTCATCTAACTGCTTCTGTAGCATCAGATTTTCTTCTTTTAAAGATTAAATTTTAGACAGGCATGCATTTAAGCTTCAGATTGTTCTTTGATTACTTATCCAATTTTTCATGACCCAAATCAAGAGATTTTCCTAGTTCTTTCTCTATATTATCATTAGATTTCTTTAATTGAATCAGTTCCTCCTTAATAGATAAAATTAATTGATATAAGTCACCTATAGATGGGATGATCGGGTTATGTGCATGTTCATCCCTTCGTAAACTTTCCCACTGCAGTTTAGATCAGTTAGTACAATGCCAGGGCTGGTTTTGCGATTTCATAAACTCCACATCTGTTTCTTTAATTTGAACGCATTTGCTGTGATACCAGTTGTTGCAGTCTCCACATTGAATCTTGTCTGCAATATCTTGTCTTGTTACCGGCTGCGTACACTCATTACAGACACTCATGTCGACTGAAGAATCGATATGCAGAGGATCGAGAGTGATGCCCAGCTACAGCTAAGTTGACAATACTGAGTGCTGTTAGATCACTAGTCACTTATAACCAAGACGAAATGGACCAAGACCACCTTCAAATATGCCCGGCCACTTCTAGCGCCCCATCCATTAGTGAAAAATATTAGAGAACAAGAGGATTGACTTCATTGTTAGAAATCCAGCATTAGCTAACAACAACAAGTGATAACATAAATTTAGCCAACAATTCATTTTTATATTAATACATATTTACAATATAACTATGAAATAATGTGACTCGGTTAAGTTATTTAAACAGTATTCTTATGCAATGGGTACTAATGTTCCAAATGTTCCCTTTTAGTATATAAGGTGCGTTCTAAAGGAAACAAGCCAGAGACATAATTACAGAATCCAGTACCTGTATGTTAGAAGTATTGCCCCTGGCTGTTGAGACACTTGTTCCACTGTGACACAAGAAGGTGAATCATAAAAGTCCCGGGGCTGCGATGTAAGCCAGTTCCTCACGTACAGCTGGATATCGTCATCCGGGGTGAATCATTTGCTCCTCAGAGCCTTTTTAAGGGGACCAAAAATGGCGTAATCACAGGAAGAGAGGTCTGGACTGTATGGAGGGTGGCCGAGAACCTCCCATTTGACTGTGTTGGCCGTATGAGGCTTTGCATTGTCGTGGAGCAGAATGACCCCACGGGTGAGATTGCCTGGTTATTTTGATTTGATCGCTTGGCGAAGGTTGGTCAAGGATTGCGAGTAACGCTGGGCATTCACTGTTTCCCATACTCCAGGAAGTGTTTCCCATACTCAGAAGGGGGCCATCTTTGTCAAGAAGGTCAACCTTTCCTGCACTTGTGTGGATGGCCTTGGCTTTTTTTTTTTGGGGGGGGGAGTGACGGTGACCCTGGATGCTTCCACTGGAGACTGTCGTTTTCATTCTGGTTTGAAGTGATGACACCTGATTCACCTCCAGTCACCACTCGTGCCAGAAACTCATTCCCTTCCCTAGCATAGCGCTGCAGATGACCAAGACAGTGGGCCATTCAACATGCTTCCTGGTGTGCTTGAAGACTGGGGCACCCATTGGGCACACACTTTGTGCAAGAGCAGTCGTTCCTTCATGATGGTGTGAACACTTCTAACGCTTAGTCCAATCTCGGCAGCTATGGCTTTCACTGTCACTCGGCAGTCCTGGGTAATGAGTATATCAACCAGCTGGACGATGTCATCGGTAATGCAGCGTGGTGCTTCAGACCGTGCATCATCAGCTAACGACAGTGCTTGTGCCATGCCTTGACCCTTGCAAGGGACATGCAGTGTTTGCCGTACACTTGACATTCGTCAATGAATGTCCGTTCCCCCTACTGCTTCCGCTGTCAGAAAACGAACAACACCTCTTTGCTCTTCTTTTGACGCCTCCATTTCACTGTTTGCAATGCGACTGGCAGCGTTGGACGATTGATGCATGCTGCTGCTAGCTTTGTATAGTCATGTGATGTGCACGCGTTCCCTCTAGCAACGGGCTGTGAACTTCCACGCTCTGGTCGGAACAACACTTCGTTACACATGCCACGATATTACCATCCTGTCACCAGTTTGCGCATACCAGACCCCGGCTCATTTCTTTTTGAATGCCCCTTATAGAAGCAGTGCTCCTGTAAGAAACTCTTTGTTCTCTTTTTCAAAATTTGATGCTTATCTGTAGTTTTAATGTCTTTTGGAAGTGAATTATAGATCATTATGCTGGAGTGAAGCATTCCACTCTTACACATAATGGTTCTAGTTGAGGGTAAGTGTATATCCTTGCTCTTTCGAGTGTTATGCATGTGAACATTTTCATTATTTTGTAATTTGTATGTATTCTTTTTTACATACAGTGCTGCCCCAATATATAAGCACATGCCAACTTAAGTATACCAAGTTTTCTATCAGCATCACAGCCAAAACAATAATAAAGGATCTTTTTAATCCTTTTTTACACTTGAAAATAAAGTGAAGGTAAATGTAAAAAAGTGGCTCTTTAAAATGATCTTAAACATAAAGAATACTTTACTGTTAATAGTGCTTCTGTTTTTAATATTTAAAGGAGTAGCTGCTTGCCCAGACCCACCAATGGATCTAAATTTGCAAAAATGAAAATTATTTCGCATTTGGCATTCTTTATATGGCAGTACATCTGCACTAGGTGTAAGGAATCAGGTAATTCACAAATATAACAATTATTTTAAGGACGAAAAATTTCACTTATCTTAGTATTTGCTGCAAGTTCTTGAAATTAAATGCAAACTGCATTTTCATTATACAGGGTAGCCCATATAAAGTGTTACAGGTGAGCATCTCCTAAACGATCAGGAGAAACCAAATGCCAAGAATTCCAAACCTTATAGGAGCAAATTCCAAATTGTGATATGAAAAGTAGTTTCATGGGGGCCTTGTGGGGCCCAACCTCAGAATTTTAAAGGAAACTGTGATAATTTTTTGTTGTATATTTTGGCTCCCCACAATAAACTAACTTTTATTAAAGCATTTTCTTTCTAAAATGAATTGTTGAGCTGTTTTATGATCTTTTCATTGAAAACATCTCCCTCAAGAACTCGGGGAGAAAATAAAGTATGAAATAAAGAACAAGTTGAAGGAGTCTCTTCCGGCTGGTATCTCCCGTCACCAGTATGAAGGGAATCTTCTGCTCGTCGTCACTTTGAAGGGTCGGTATGATGAATTCTTTTCTCGTATAAAAGATCCGGCTAACTCTTTCGATGAACTGCGATGACTCTTTCTTTCCTATCTCGGTCGTGGTACGGGTATGAAGTATGTTCACAATTTACAGCTAATAATTTTCCTTGAGACGCGACCCCCGTGAAAATTATATGTTACGTCGATGTATTAACTTTTAGTCTTTCTAATGAGATAGTCTTCTTTGCTCTGGAGGCCACAATTGAAATAATATTAGTGTATTTATTATCACAATTTTATTCGTTAATATATATAACATTTACAATGAAGACAAAAGATAATCGCACTAGGCCAACTGCAAACGATATGATGCAAACAATCAAACAATGGGAAACAAAACACTCCAACACAACACCTACCATAACTAATAATACTGCATCAAATGCCCCTCATCACAGTATATGCAACTAATTCTATTTTGGGAAAATTGTTTTCAGCCATACAATGTTGCATGTACTGTGATGATCTCCCCACAACAATGTAATTGTACAACAATATAACAACTGTGTTGAAAAACATGTCATCGTTGAATACAAAAATATTTTCTCTTGACAATGTTTCGAATTTTTTGCAACTTTCAGGGGTTCTATGCCCCTCCCCACTAAAATTTGTTTTATGATTTTTCTTATAATTGATTGTCACGTCACTTTGCCATATCTATTTCGGCATTTCGGTAGGGCTTAAGCATAGTCTTGTGGTACTTGCCTACCTTTTTGCCGTTACTACCCTCAAGTCCATATGTATGATCTCCAAATTTCTCCGCTATCCTGAATGGTCCTTTGTATAATAGATTCATTCGCCTATATATCTTCTAACATTTTATTTATTACCTCTTTTGCTTTGTCCTTTATTGAGTTTGGAATGGGCCGGCTTTTATGGGAGTAAGGGGTAGCGTTTTCCACTTTAAAGATGTGGGTGTACTTGTTGCACAGACCGGGTTTCGAACTGAATACTTCTCGGTTCTTGATTAAGCACGCTCTCAGTTGATTCTTTTGTTCTTCATTTATATTGTGCGCATTATTCACTTTTTCGTTCAGCGTAGCCATAAAAGATTCTTCTTCTTTCTTTTTATCATCTCTGACGACATCCAATCTGTATACTCCGCAATCATCTCGCAGATGGTGATTCTCTCCTCGAACTCCGCGAACATTATTATTAAACAAATCAATTTCGACGTATTTTTGTATATCGCTTCCAATATTTCTTTCAATCCTATTTCAGATTCCTTACATACTACATTCTTTCTACCTTCTACTGATAACTTATCACTCACTTCCCTCTCTACACTATCATTATCTTTCTCAACTTTTTCCATCTTCTGTACAATTTTCTTATTGCGTAGTATCATAAATTAGTACTAGTCTTACTTGAATTCTGGAGCACAAGAAAAAGGATACTCCGTCAAAATGTCTTCTTTTCACTCTTTGTCCAGGTACATATTTTTACTCTATACGCCTGTATTCGAGCCGTCGCACGTCTGGGCGCCAGTATGAAGGAGTCTCTTCCGGCTGGTATCTCCCGTCACCAGTATGAAGGGAATCTTCTGCTCGTCGTCACTTTGAAGGGTCGGTATGATGAATTCTTTTCTCGTATAAAAGATCCGGCTAACTCTTTCGATGAACTGCGATGACTCTTTCTTTCCTATCTCGGTCGTGGTACGGGTATGAAGTATGTTCACAATTTACAGCTAATAATTTTCCTTGAGACGCGACCCCCGTGAAAATTATCGATGTATTAACTTTTAGTCTTTCTAATGAGATAGTCTTCTTTGCTCTGGAGGCCACAATTGAAATAATATTAGTGTATTTATTATCACAATTTTATTCGTTAATATATATAACATTTACAATGAAGACAAAAGATAATCGCACTAGGCCAACTGCAAACGATATGATGCAAACAATCAAACAATGGGAAACAAAACACTCCAACACAACACCTACCATAACTAATAATACTGCATCAAAGTTAATAGACATAGTATGCATTATTGGGGATCTGAAAACCCCAAGTGAATGAGAACTGTATCTTTTCAGCATGCTAAATGTTTGGTATGGCATTCTTGATAACCTAGTCATCGGCCCTTACTTCTTTAAAGCCACAATTACTGGTGAATCATATTGCCAATTTCTCAACCTCCCTTATCGGAAAATGTGTCCTTCAATGTGAGAAGAGAAATGTGTTATCAGCAAGGTGGTGCACCACCACGTTTTGCAATATGCACATGTCAACTTCTAAATGAGAAATTTGGTGATAAGTGGATTGGATGTGCTGAACCTGTCATCTGGCCTCCACGTTCACTTGACTTGACACACTTGCACTAATTTTTATGGGAATACATAAAGCAGAAAGCCATGTTTAAGCCTTCAAAGAAGTAAGGGCTGACGACAGGGTTATCAGGATTTCCACACCAAATCTTTAGCAACCAATGATGCTGAAAAGTGCAGTTTATTTGGGATTTTCATGCCCAATAATGCATATTATGTCTATTAACTTGTTCATTCATTTCATACTTTATTTTCTCACCAAGTTTACTAGGGAGATGCTTTTAATGAAAACGTGCTATAACGGCTCAACAATTCATTGTTGAAAAAAATGTTTTAATAAAAATTACTTAATTTACTGTGGGAAACCAGAATGTACAAAAGAATTACCATGGTTCGTTTAAAATAATGAGATTGGGCCCGTGGCCCCCATAAGGGGCCCCATGAAAATATTTTCCATATCACAATTTGGAAGGCTCCTTGCTTCTAAAAGATTTGGAATTCTTGGCATTTGATTTCTTCTGTTTAAGAGATATTCACCTGTTAACCTTTCAATGGGCCACCCTGTATGTATATGTGTGTGTGTATATATATAACATATATATATATATATATATATATATATATATATATATATATATATATATATAACATTTAAAACATTTGTTATATTTGTAGACTTATTTTGTTTTACTGTTAATAGCTTCACTTTTGCACTGAGATTTCACTGGAAATATGCTTTTTGAAACACCCTGAATCCAAAAGAGAATTTGTAGAGAAAGATGAGTGTATGTGTGTGTGCGTGCATGAGAGTGAACACATTTTTGGGCTACAAAAATTTTACCAATAAGTCGGCATTTTTTTCAGTTGGCACTTCAACAAATATGTTGTAATGGAAGTAAAACACAGGAAGGAAGAGAAAGGGAGAAAGAAGAAAAGAAATGACTAACGCAATGTAAATGGAATAGCATATTCTTCTATAAATTTAAATCGAGAATGTGATGTGTGTGGTGACCAGTGTGTTGTATCTTTTATGAGAAAAACTGTTCCTAAAAGTAAATGAATACAATCATTATCTTACAGATATTGATGCTTATTGAGGAAGATGATTGCCAAATGGCAGAAGCTGTTGAAATACCCAAAGCACTTGGTGATTTGTTTGAGGCATTGGCTGGTGCTATCTATCTGGACAGTGGCAAGGATCTTAATGAAGTTTGGCGAGTGTTTTATCCTATGATGAAACAAGAGATAGGTAAGAATGAATTGCAAGTGAGTGTACAGTTATGTGCAGTTTATATGTTTCATGAATGATGCAGGACTACTTTAGTATGTGCTAAAACATCATAAAATAAATAATAGATGCTATTTGGCTGAATTTTTAAACTAAATGTGCATTTTTTGTTGTAATAAATAGTTACAATGTTTAATTGTCTGTAGAAAATTCTCAGAATTGCTTCTGTTAAGAGTGCAAGCATTTAGAGAAATGGATGAAATATATTTAATCTTTTTTACAGAATTATTCAGTGTAGATATACCTGTGAATGCTGTGCGGCGCCTTTATGAAGTATGTTCTGTTCCTCCAAAGTTTGGGTAATTATTTTTTTTACTTTTCTTATTTAAAACGCCGAATAAGCCTAGAAGAGCTGTAGCACTATTGTTTTTAATTTCATTTATTCTTAGAAATGTTTCGGTAGCAAATATTGTCATGCATTGGCCTTAATTCTTTCTTAATCTACCAGGGCTAAGAAAAAACTGTCAAATCTGTTGCACGATGAACAACAGATGATGACAAAAGGTAAAATGTTAGCGGTGATACTTTTATACACCAATGTCTATTGAACCCACAGGTTATAGCCATACTTAAAACATTGCTCCATTTGTCAAGCAATAATTTGTTTTGTAGCTATATTATGTCAAATACAGTTAATTGTTCTTTAGCCTAATCTGATATTGATGCAAAGTTCTGTGAACACTAATTAAACTGCCAAGAGCCAAAACATAAATATCTTTTCATAGGATGTTATGGACGAGTGGGCTCGATGTTAGTCTGTCATGAACTAAATGGATATTTTGTAGGTTCAAATACTTTATACGAATAGCGATTTTAAGTATTAATCAGTAATCATCACATTTAACTTGTTCAGCTTTCTGGGTAAAGAATGGATAACCAATTGCAGAATTATTGGAATTTAATCCATTACATTTAGCAACTCTTCACACAAAAATTGAAAAAAAGGGGGGGGGGGGGGGGGGACAGCACTACGAGGTGTGATCAGAAAGTAACAGGAATTTTTATTTTTCTTAAAGAATCGTTATTTATTCATCATCAACTTCGTCCCCTTCAAAGTAATTCCCTTCAGATATAATACACTTGTGCCAGCACTTTTTCCGATGTTGAAAGCACTTCTGAAACTCACTTTTTTTTATGGTGATCAGCTCCTTCAGTGATTCTGTTTTTATCTCCTCAGAGATGGCAGAAAACACCCTTTCATGTTCTCTTCAGCCTCGGTAATAGAAAGAAGTCCCAGGGGAGCCATGTCCGGCAAATATGGTGGCTGAGGCAACATAATGGTCTTTTTTTCCCTTGCGGAAAATCACAAACAAGCACCGATGTGTTAGAGGGAGCATTATTGAGCTGCAATTTTCACAAGTGGTTTTGCCACAATTCTGGTCTTTTTTTCAGATTGCTTCATGCAGACAGTGCATAACTTCCAACTAGTATTCCTTATTGACCGTATGACCATAAGGCAGGAACTTCCAATGTACTATCCTATTGTAATTGAAGAAAACAAAAGAACCTTCACATGTGATTGAACTTGTAGAACTTTTTTCGGTCTTAGCTCTTCAGGCAGTTTCCTTTGGGATGATTGGATCTTAGTTTTGATGTCGTACCCTTGTTTCATCACCTGTTATAACCTTCTTTAGAAGTTCTGGGTCATCAACTTCATTCAGCAATTCCTGAGTGGTGTCCTTGCGACATTGTTTTTGGTAGAAATTCAACCATTTCGAACAAACTTTGCTGCCACACATTTCATGCCCAAAACATCCAAAACAATTGTTTGGCATGAGCAAAGGATAAGCCGACATCATCTACAACCTCTCTGATGGTGATTTGGTGATTTTCCAGAACCATTTCTTTACTTCTTCCACATTCTCATCAGTAATTGATGTGCTAGGGCATCCAGAGCAGTTGTCATTTTCAACATCTTCCTGGCCCAATTTGATGCATCTATACCACTCATAAACTCCTGTCTTACTCATAGTAGGTTCTCCGAAAGCCAACATTTGAATGCAGTGCTGCACTTTATTCCATTTTTAAAGTAAAATTTAATGCAAATTCTTTGATCCATCTTTTTCGAAAGCAGAAATTCACAAAACACTTGCAAACACATATAACCTTTTAGACTGTCAACAATAAATATTCAAAATAGCTGAAAATGCAAGCATAGATCAGGAATATGTGTACCAACAAGATCCAAAGAAAGTTTTGAAAATGGGATGTATAAAGGCCACGAAATCCAAAAATTCCCGTTACTGTTTTATCACACCTCGTACATAAATACAGTAGAGAAAAATTTCTCTATGAATAAAATATGGTTATGTATTAATATTTTAACACATTTAGAATCACATGTAAGAATAAACCAATTTCAAAAGACATTTGATGAACGCTCTTTGGGGATATAGAGATCATATGATGCCCATCTTAAAATGCAGGAGAAGCATTATGGACATCAATAGGTGTCCTGTGCATACATGCATTTAATGCTTATTAACCTGTATTATTTTAATTTTTCTCTTTTATAATATAATAAATTCTCTAAGAAAACAAATCTTGCCTTTGAAGGTTTCTTCTTGAGTGGTGCATTTAAAACATGAACACATAAGGGAACATCTCCACATTCACGGCAAATTGTATTAGTTTCCTTTCAAACTCCTTTTTAGTGACACACCAGACACTTTTAAAATGGGTCTGACCTTCTTGCTCTGGATGGTATTTTTTTAGGAAAATGTTTTTCTTATGTCTGAGGGGTGCAGGAGGTATGGATTTCTAAACCCCCAGTTCGGAAGAGGCCTCTGAATGTTAATGTGCTCATTTAGGCTGCAATCTATTGGTATGCTCAAATGCCTTGGTAGGTCATTGTCTTGCATAAGTTTAGAGCTTTCCAAATAATAAATAATTGTACAAGGGTTGTTTAATATATAATGCTCCACATTTTTTTCTCTGAACATATTTATTGCTAAGAGTCAGAATTTGGTGACAATATACCTCAATATGTCTTGTCCATGTCCCATTTTTCTACGTAGTCTCCATCACGTTCTATAGCCTTAACGCTAATGTTATGGTAGAGCATGTATTCCCTGCTAGTAGAAGTTCTTGTCCTGTAGGGGTAGCCATGTTGTCACTGCGTGAATGACACTCTCGTCATCTTCAAACTGTGTCCCCCGTAGAGAATCTTTAAGTGGCCCAAAGAGATGGAAGTCCGAGTGTCAGCTCTGGACTGTAGGGTGGATGAGGCAATGATGTCCAACCCAGTTTGGTGTAGGAGTAAGATTTCTGCTGGATTCTTGTCAAATTGAAAACGTCAGAAATGTTTCTTGAGTTTATTCAGTCTTCACATATACCTCTGAATTAATGGTTGACCCTCTTGGCATCACATCCACGAGAATGATGTCACAATCCCTGAAGACTGTCACCATGATTTTTCCGGCAGAGAGGGTTATCTTGAATTTCTTCTTTTGTGGTGAATGAGGATGATGGCACTCCATGGACTGCCTTTTTGTTTCCGGTGCAAAGTGGTGCACCCAGCTTTTGTCCCCCGTAACGATCTAAGACAGAAAGACCTCTCCGTCAGTCTCAAAATGCTCCAGCAATTCAGATGAAGTGGCCGTTCTTTAAATTTTGTGGTCTGCTGTGAGCATTTGTGGAACCCATCGTGAGCACGTCTTCGAATATCCTAGAGCCTCATTCATTGCAGATGCACATACAATGCTGACCGACAACTGTAGAGCCAATTGTCGAGTTGTAATGCGCTGGTTGGCATGAATAATAACATCCACACGATTCAGCATGTCTGGAGCAGTGGCTGTGACAGGACTCCCAAGCGTGGCTGATCATGGAACTCTGTTTCTGCATTTCCTGAGGCTTTAACTTTCTTTACCCATCACCCAACATTACGCTGATCAGCTGCAGCATTGCCATACACTGCACACAAACGTTCATGGATGTTCACCATGGTTTCTTTTTCTGCACTCAAGAATTCAATAACAGCACGCTGCTTGTAACATGAGTCATGTGTAGACGCCATTTTGATGCTGTACTACGGCTCTGTCATCTGCCGGAACGATTTGAAACTCAACCGGCGCACAAAAGAAACATCAAATGTGAAGTACCTACAAGGACATTTGTCTATATATATATTAATGGATTTTTAAACAAATGTGGGGCATTATATATTGGACAACCCTCATATATGTATCTAAAATAAGAACAAACTAGAAACTAAACACTTCACTTATCTTAGTAATATTGCAAGATCTTCCAGTGCTGACTAGTTTCTAGTTGTATCCAGCTTATTTTCAAAGCTATCCAAACAAGTTACCATAGTTACTGACACTCAACTTAAAAGATCTATTTGTTGCCATCCTCTGAAAACAAAAACCTATAAATACAATGTATTAATGGTATTTCAAAATAAATAACGCGGTTCTGGTTTTTTAAAATATATTTTCCCAAACCATTAAATCTATAGGTCCATTTAACTGGTTTAATGATTTAACCTCTGGATTAATTTCATGATTAAATGGCCAAAAATGATCCGCCACAACCGATTTATCAATTTGTGTATATTTAATACTTCTAAAATACTCCTTTATTCTGGTTTCTAAATGACGTTTAGTTTTACCAATATGAACCTTATCACAATCCGAACAGCTAAATTGATAAATATCAGATTTTTTATAATTTGGAATTTTATCCTTTTTAGAAATATTTAATGAATTTTGTATATTAAATTTATTTTGAGGCACCAAATTTATTCCATATTGTTTAAACATTTTTGTAAATTTTGTATTGGCCCACAGATGGTAAGTAAACTTTTTAAAAATAATATTATCTTTTATTTTCTTGAGGATAGTAACCTGTTTAACAGTCTTTTGATGACTAAAGTTTTTTTACCTTTTTATGTATAAAATTGTGTTAAAACAATTACTGCAGTGTTAATAGCTTAAATTTTCCTTAATTGTATATGATTACATGCAGCTGATGCATACATACTTGTTTATACTATTTAACTGTTCATAAAGAGGGATATACTTGCAATACGTGACCTACTAGATCAACACCACTCATATGCATATTGTATTCCTGAATGCTATCAGACATTTGGGTATGGGCATCTATTTTTCCAGTCAGTTGGATAATGCTGTAACTACCCTCCTGTCTTGCCTAAGGTAGGTCAAAGGTGGCTGCTGATGCATCTCCATTCCCTCTCTCCTTAGAGCTGTTGTGTTCAACATTTTATGGCATACTGTTGAGTTGCATTTGACTTTCTTTTGTATAAGTCCATGTATCATTTAGGGGAACTGTGCCAATTACCTAAATACACAGTCCTATTTTGATCAAGTAAAGTTTATGTTAGGTGCATAACTATGGAGTAGATAACCCCAAATCTTTGTATCCAGTATTATCAGTCCTTTGACCAATTAAAATCAGCTATTTTAAAGATATCCCATTCTATTTTCACAAAGATCACAATTCTTTCTGCCAAACACTATTGTTGTTTTAATATATTGCTTCCAATTTAAGTGGCCCTTCCAAATCTTCGAGCGTTCATCAAATGTAACCTTTTAAATTAGCATGTTGAATTTTGACATACTGTAATCGAAAACTGGCCTAATTTTATGCAGCTTTATCATTTACATTTTCTGTGCAGGTGAAATGAAGGAACCACAAAATGGAAGTAAACCTGTTATGTGGCATGCATTCCCCCTCCCTCCCTCCCCAAAAAAATTGAGTAGCAAGCATGTCACCTGTAGACCAGTACATATGTATTGTAGATTTATGAATAACACTGATGAATGTAATTAGACCAATTAGGCCGTAAATCTGATGGAGTATTACTTCTGTCCACTTCTGAATTCTAATCTTAGGTCCTAATTTGCCCTTCACCTTACTTGCATACACATCTGTTTTCATTACAATGAGAGACATAAGTCAGCACTAAAAGAAAATATATCTATTTGTGCTGCAGTTATTTTGAGCACTTCACAGTGATGATTCCTCATGAACACTTGTAGGAAGAGGTTCATTTTCTTCCTCACTACTACCTATATCCTTAAAACCGTTCTCAAATTCTGAAAACTAGCTGACAATATCCAAACCACTATTATACATCATAAAATCCTCCACAATTTCTGAAATAATTTCAGAAGCCCGTACATTTCATACATTAGCTAATTTATTTGCTGCATTACTAGTTGAAGCCATTGTTAGGAATGGTATATAACAACTTAAAATGTGCTTTCCAATTAACTTCCTGTTAACTAAAAGAAATCACACTAAATCCCAAGAAACCCTAAATAAACACTGAACTCCAATGAGTGAAAACAGCAACTGTATAAGGCAACTAAAATAAGCTACCATAAGCTTTGCTTGAGAAATATACTAGCGCACACATACAAATGCCGACAGAGAATTTGCTTTCTTTGCTGGCTTACCTATCGTGCAACATTCAAGTATTATCATGTGGTAGCATAAATTAAATCATAAGGCCTTGAATCAGAGGAACACTTAGCTGAGGCAGCTAATCATTTCTACGAGCAATGAATGGTCTTATTCACAAATGAGGTGCATTCGATGTACAAAATAATTTTTGCTACAGACTTTTATAATTTGAGCCTCTACTTTGCTGTTAACATGATGCCTTTAATGAGCTTTAAACCAGTTTTTATTCCATTAAAATAACTAAATAAATATAGAAAATATAAATGTATATTTATGAAGCATTCTTAGTTCATTTAGCCATATAAATGTCTTGCACTGTTTATTGGGTATCCATTCTCAACCCTTGCAATGTTTAAATGGCCATTGCTAATCAATTAATGAACCTAGTGCTCAAAATGTTACCCCTCTTTTGTTAATACACACTTGAGCAGGCTGTTGCTCAGAACTTCTTGTACGTTGCAATATGTGTAATGTTGCGTACCTGCAGGCTTTGCCGATCAGCAGCTGTAAGTGATTTGGGTTTTGTGGTTCTTTTGCATAGGCCCTTTGTTTTAAATAGCCCCACAGGAGGAAATTCAGTGGAGTGAAATCAGGATATATAGCCTGCCAGGAGATACAATCTCTTTGCCAAATCCATTTTTCTGTGCCACAGTTTCTAATAATAATGCCAGATCTTCTCAAAGAAACATGATATTGAGGTCCCTTAGAAAAAATGGAGTCCCATAGTTGATTGCCTAAAATTCAACACCACACGTTGCCACTTCATTGCACCTGAAACACAGTCTCATGTGTTGGTTCACTGTTTCGTTATTGTGGAACATGGCTTTTCACTAAAGAGCACATTGCTTAAAGGGGAACAAAACACAGAAATTGTTTCTTCCTAAATGAAGGTTACAGCCTTTAAAATGCAGTGGTAAGACTCTTTTCTAAGTGATACCGTTATTGCTATGCAAGCAAAATACTAAGCATGTCATCAACTCCATCTGCATGCTGCCAGTACTGGAAATTCACAACTTGCTTACTGCTGCATGTGCAGTAATGCGTTTTCATGAATTGTTCCTGTTGGTATTGAAGTTCAAGGGCAGTATAGTTTATGATGGTGTTACTGTGTCAGTTAAGTATTACACAAACAACGTAATATTGTGAAAAACAAAATGCCTCAATGTTGTGCATATGTAGCCAATGTGAGAAGCAAAACACACAAGGGAATTCATTTTTACTAGTTTGCAAACGGTATAGGATATGGATAGAATTTTGCAAAAGAAAAGATTTTTTGCCTGGTCCCAGTACTTGTTTATGTTCCTTCCATTTTAAGGGCACAATTATGAATAGACACAGTTATTAAAATAAAGCATCTTTATTAAAACTTGGAGCTATTCCTACTATAAGGAAAACGGAAGATTCTTAAAGTTCTAGTAAGACAGTGATTGATCCTTCATCATCTTCATCTCAGAGCAAATGACAAAGAACAGAGTGATATTAGGCTAGAAGTCTTAAAAACATTGTTTCTGAATTATGTGGTAGTATTACTTGCAATAAAACTGACAACAAAGGAGGTGGTAATAAAAGTAATGAAAGAGAATTCAGAATAGGAGGTCATTAAAAAAAGAGAATTCAGGAGTAAAATGTGCGCTAGGTACTGACTTCATAAAGAAGTATACTCACGATAAATTATTGGAACCTAAAACATCTGTGAAACAAGCAGTGATGAGAAATTAAATTATTTTGTTTTGTTATGGCACTGTCAATTGCCAGGATCACATCAGCGTTCTTGGTGTGCCGGAATTTTGTCCTTTGTGGAGTTCATTTACATGCCAATAAATCTACTGACATGCAGCTGTCGTTTTTAAGCACACTTAAAAACCATCTGTCTAGGCTGGTTTTGAACCTGTGACCTTGGGATCAGTGGACAATAAGGAGGAAGATCAGGATAAGCTGAATGAAAATTTGTATGAATGTGGTACTTCAGATTTTGATTCAAGTGATAAGGAGGAAGAAAAAGAAGAATGAGGAGGAGAAGGAAAGTGTTTCATCGTACATGGAAATGAGGCTACAGCAGAATATTTCATTGTTGCTTAGACATATCTACTTTTACCTTTCTAGGACATGTTTTATTTAGAAATGGAATGAAAACATGGAGAATGTTATGTGTTAAAACAGTATGTCATTGCTAGGGCTAGGAAGTTTATGCATTTGCATGTTTTTTCATAGGGGTTAAAAATGTATGCTTTTACATTATGTGCACAAATTATGGAATTTTCAGTTATTTGGACATGATTTTATGGTGCATATAACTGCATATTTTCTTGATTTTGATAAATGCATATTATTTCAATATTATAGTCCCTATATTGCATATTTTAATGATTTTTATGTTTTTTTATTATTATTTTCCATGTGTATAATATTTTTCATACTGTTAGTACTGCACATGATACAACTCACAAAGATCTATATTGCATATTTTAATGATTTTTATGGGTTTTTTTAATTATTTTTTTCCATCTGTATAATATTTTTCATATTGGTAGTATTGCACATATTGGTGCAACTCGCGAGGTGGCGAGAACTAATGCTCAGCCATGTTGTCATGCAGTGAATCTCCCGTTTCTGTCCTTTCATTATATGTATGTGCATAGAGAATAATCAGTGCGTTATGTGAGAGGTTTATATTAACAAAGGTAAAGTGCAGGTCAACATTTTGAGCAGCACGATTATAGCAACGCTTGCCGGCCCACCAGTAGTTCTGTCGTGGTCTTCAAATTTTACAGTGTTCTGAACTGGTTCCTACTAAATTAAATTAGGTGTATAAAATGTTAAAAAGCTCTTCAAATGCTGAAAATAAAACCAACTTCGAGTGCTAGATTAATTAATTTACAGAAAGAGTTTTCAGCTGATTTAATATCTACAGATAATAGGGTGCTGTTTTGTGGAGCGTGTGAGAAAAATGTAGGGAGTGAGAATAGATTTCAAATAGTTCAGCACATAAACACAACAAAACATAAGGAGAATTTAATCAGAAAACTCACAAAGAACCTGTTCAAAAACAGCTAGTAGAGTGTTTAGGAAGTAGGGTTACTGAATTTTCCTATGACTTGTGCCAACTATTTATAGTTGCTGATATTCCCTTGTTCAAAATTAATAATCCGACATTTAAAAACTTTCTTGCCAAGTACACTCAACAACTGTGCCTGAAGAAAGCACACTGCGTAGGACTTAATTAGGACATTGTTACAATAACGTATTGTGGTGGTTTTCTAGTGCCTTGCATCTGGCAATGAAGCCATTAGCATTCGTGCTTTCCAATACTTTTGAACTGTAGTTTCTTCTGATCTTAATGCTTCACAGGTCTTCAAGTGGTCTTCGTTCATTTCTGCTGGATCGTTACACAGGACACATATTGGTGAGGCTGAGATACCTATTCTGTGATGACTTGCTAAGCAGTCATGATTTGTCAATAGTCGGAAGGCTGCAACCGCTGTTTTCCTTGGTCTCTGGGGGATTATATCTGGGTTGGAAAGTAGTGTAATCCATTTTTTATCTTTGGCATTTGTTTCTATTTCTTGTAGGTATGAGTGAGAAAATTTTTAAATGATCAAGCGTTTTATTGAAGAATATGAGAAATTGAATTTAGACTTTTGTTTTATTGTTGTGCCTTTCTTTGCAAGTGAGTCTGCAGCTTCGTTCCCCATGACTCCACAGTGTGCTGGAATCCATTGGAGATGAACAGTCTTATTAACTTTTTGGAGTTGTGTTAACATTTTGTAGCATTCTCTAAGTTTTGTTGACTTCTTTGTAGTATTTGAACATATTCCCTGAATTGCAGCTTTAGAATCTGAAAGAATTACTGCCTTGTTAAATTTATTTAAGGGAAGATTTAATAATTGTCGGAGAGCAATGTGTATAGCCTCTATTTCTCCATCATAATTTGTTGTGTCTCTGCCAACAGAATGATAAAAGGAAAAATGTGAACACGTAACTCCAGCTCCAGTAAGGTTTTCTTTGGAGGATCCATCAGTATATATGTGCAGCCATTCTTCTGTGGGATACCTAGTATTGATTGTTTCCAGAGCTAGAAGTTTTTGTATTTCTTTTGGTGTGTCTGATTTACTTATTTCCTCTATTAATTCCAAACTGAAGGTAGGTTGCAATAATTCCAATGGATTTTCTCTTATAAGTAAATTTTCTCTGGTGTTAGGAATGTTCAATTTGGATTTAATCTGTGTTACCTTTTCTAGGAAACTACTATGAGTTTTAAGGATAGAAGGGGGGAGGTTCTCTTCTGTCCATTTAGAGTTTGGCAGTCGTAACATTTTCTTGTGTTGGAGCAATGCTTGTTCTTCTATTTTTGTTGTTATTGATGGGGTCCGTGTTAAGGCAAGCATGGCATCAATAGGTGTGGATTTAACTGCTCCAGTGATTAGGCGAAGGGCCTGATTTTGTATTTGTTCAAGTTTATTGATGTTAGCATTTGCTGCTGTTATTAAAGCTTCAGAACAGTACAAGAGGTTTGGTTTAACATACATTTTGTATGTTGTGTTAAGGACTCTCCTTGAGCAGCCCCATTTAGCACCAGCTAACCTTTTCAGGATTTGCAGTTTCTTTTCAACCTTTTCTGAGATGTTTGTTATATGTTTTTTCCAACTTAGCTTTCTGTCGAAAGTGATGCCTAAGTACTTGGTATCATCAACTGCTTTGAGTGGTTTACCATTATAATTTATGTTAATATTAACTGGTTTGTATTTTAGTGTAAATAATTCATAATTTGTTTTTTCCACATTGATAGTCATGAGGTTTTTGGAGCTCCATTCATGTACTTTGTTTAGGGCTGTTTCTATTCTGTCTTTAATTAATTCAGGTTTTTTTTGGAGAGCCTGAAGTCCAAATGACTACATCGTCAGCAAATAAAGCAATTTTGGTTTCTAAAGTTTTTATTATTGATGGAAGGTCATTTATATATATGTTAAAGAGTGTTGTGCTCAGAACAGCACCTTGTGGAAGTCCTCGGTGTGTTTGTTTATATTTGGAAATGTATGTATTATATTATGTGGCACAAAATCTTTGTGAAATAAACTGAGTTATCCACTTAAGCATGTTACTTTTCACACCTAATGATTGCAACTTCTCAATTAATTTGTTTCTCCAGACTGAGTCATATGCTGATTTGAAATCAATGAATACTGCTAAGGTATCCTCCTTTCTATTGAAAGCTTCCTTGATGTCTTGGCTTAGTAGGAGTACATTTTCACTTGTACTATGATTCTGTCTGAAGCCGGTCTGTGAACTATTAATTAAGTTGTAATATTCTAGGAACCAGTTAAGTCTAGATGCCACCATTCTTTCCATCACTTTTGCAATAACACTGGTCAAAGATATTGGCCTGAAACTATTAATATTGTTTGAAGGTTTGTTTTTCTTTAAAATCGGGATGATAATGGCTTTTTTCCAGTCGGAAGGTACAGTCATTCTCCAACACGTGTTATACAGTTTAAGTAGGATTTCTTTTCCTTTCCTGCCAAGGTGTTTAATAAACTCTGGGTGGATCTTGTCAGGTCCTGGAGATTTTTTGTTCTGTAATTGTTCTATTGCTAAATCCAGTTCTGTTTCGTTAAAATCCTGAATAAAAATATCATTTCGTATATCTTTTGGCTTATTAGTTTCTCTGATAGTTTTTTGGATAGCCTTATCTTGTTTTTTATACGCTTGGGGTATTCTTTGTGACTGAGCATAAAACTTGTTAAGGGATTCTGCTATTTCCCTGTCTGTAGTTAAGCTTTTGTTATTATGTTTTAATGGTTCAGTTGTATTTTTTGATAATTTTGTTTTATTAAGGAATTTGTATATTTTATTTCCATCTTTCCTATAGTCCATATGTTCTACAAAATTTGTGAAACTGGCCCTCTTTGCTGTAATTAATTCTTTCTTAAAAATGGCTGCTTTTCTTCTCCAGTTTTGTACATCTTCTGGACACTTGGTTCTTTCGGCTTTGACTCTTGCTATATTTCTTTCGTGTTTTAACTTAAAGATGGAGACCAAAAGTAGCTATATTTCTTTAACTTTCCTTTGGGGATATGTGTTTTGGCTGCTGTCAATAATATTTCACAAATTTTTTTATTCATTTCATCTGTTGACTTGAACTCTGATTCTAACAGTATATTACACTTCCCTTCTATCTCATTTTGGAAACTGGACCAATCTGCTTTTTTAAAATTCCAAGAAGTTTTAATTTTTCTGTTTGTTACTTTTATTTATTAGACCTCTAATGGAGTTTATGGTGATTCTGTGGCCTGAACCTGGGTCTTGTATTATTTCTCTTTTTGTATTGTCAATTATGTCAGATGACACCATCAGAAGATCAGGATTTGTACCTGAACCATTATAATGAAGGTAAGTGGGTGGATCATTTGGATTAAATATTAATTCCATTGTTGATGAGTTTAATAGGTCTTCTATGACTCTTCCTGCTGAATTTATATCTCTGTAGCCCCACTTAGGGGAGTGTGCAATAAAATCACCTATTAAAATACTTTTGGTTCTATGGGAATAGAATTTAGATCTAGTGTATTGTCTGGAGGATTGTTGATACTGTAAATTCTATAGTGGTAGTTACTTTTCCATACTTCAATTTTAACTATTTCTGATTTATCTTGTTCTTCCATTGTTTTTTGGATTTGGATAGTAGCTTTCATATTTCTTTTAATTCCTGTAAGAATACCACTTGCTATTTGACGAGCCTTTGGAAGTATATGTGTAGTGTACTGATCCATTTCAAACTATATTTCCTGTTCTTCTGATATATTGGCTTCTTGTACTGTGAAGACATCTATATCTTGGTCTTTTAATATTTTCATTAGCTCTTGTTTTTTTAGGCTGGGACATGCGTCCTGCATTCCATTGTAGAATTCTTAAAGTATTGGAATTGTTGTGATGAAATTTGCCTAAAGATGTCCCCACCCGGAGATCCGATTGGGGGACAGTTTTAACTCCAGGCAATAACGTATTGTCAGATATACAAAATGAATTAGCGAATCAGTTTGTGTGGTTGTCTGTTGATGAAACCCCTGATTCTGAGCGCCATTCTATTGCTAGCATAATCGTGGGGGCTTTAAATAATGAACAAAATACTACACCTTATCTTGTTAATGTGTGCAAATTGTTGGCCACTGATAATGTAACTGTAACCCAGTTTGTGATGGACTCTTTGAAATTACTATGGCCATGTGGAATCAAATACGATCGGTTACTTTTATTTGTTACTGATGCAGGTCTTTATATGGTAAAATCAGGAAAACTGAAAGGTATTTTTCCTAAATTAATTCATATAACTTGTTTGGCACACGCTCTTCATAGCATTTCTGAGACAATGCGTGATTCTTTCACATTGGTAGATAGATTTGTGTCCAGCACAAAGAGAATTTTTGTTAAATCTCTTCCTCCGACACCAGTGTTAACTCGATGGGGAACATGGGTCGATGCTGGGCACATAGAAATAGTCGAAGAGGTTGTTAATTCATTTGACTCGAAAGATGCTTCATCAATAGAAACTGTGCAAAATAGTCTGTCACACACTGGGTTAAAAGAGGATGTTAGTTTCATATCTGCCCATTTTTCTTACTTACCAACAGCCATAGCGACATTGGAGGCTGTAGGATCTCCTTTACATGAATCAATAAGTGTCTTTGAAAAAACGATATGTGATCTAAGTTTGGTTCCTGGTAGCATAGGACTACAAGTGAAAGAGAAAGTGAATTACGTAACTTCAAAAAATTCTGGTTATAAACAGATGTGTGATATTTGAGACATCCTTGAAAGAAAACCATCTGTCTCACCAAGAGACTTGACTCTGTGAAGCAGCTAACATTATTTAAATATACACCGATAACAGCTTGTGACGTGGAGAGAAGTTTTTCATGTTACAAAAGTGTTTTGCAAGACAACAGATGATGTTTTACAGTTGAAAATTTGTGCAAAGTGTTCGTTGTGAACTGCAATTTAACAGTTAATAGTAGCAGTGGGACCACTTCTGCTTCAACCTCTAAGGAATAAGGTAACTTTATTTATTATTTATACTAACTCGTCTTGTCTACTGCAAAGGGACATTAATTGTTTTAATTAAGTAGTGCATATTTCTTGGCATATTTTCAAGTTTTTAAGAGCATATTTGCATGCATATTTCAGTATTTTTTAGGGCATGAACTTCCTAGCCCTAGTCATTGCAGTAATACATTCACTTCAAACTCAAAATTTATGAGGAAAGAAACCAGAAGGAAATGCTTCAATAGCAAGTTCTTCATTATTATCTGGTAGGTATATTGTTTCAGAAATTTAAGTCCTTCTGCAAATCAAGGTGTTTGGCAATTTTTTTCAAGGCCTGCGTAACACATTTATTTTATTTATTCATCCTTTTAGAACATATACATGTTGTTGGATATATCAGGTTACATAAAATGCTAAAGTAACTGTCTTAATGGTAAAAAATCTTCAAAATCACAATTGCAAATATTCATCTATGTCATAAAAAGCCCTCTCAATTAAGTAATTTTTTAAGCATTTATTAAACTTGGAACCAGTTGATTGTTTAATTGTGGTTGGCAGCTTATTGTATAAAGTTTTCCCAATTACAAATGGATTTTTATCAAAGAATTTCTTACTCTTCTTCCCTATACATATTCTCTTTAGTTCTTGTGTCATATTTATGTATACTGCTGTTACTCCTTATATTTGTAGTTCTCCTAACTAGTAAAATAACTCTAAAAATATATAATGCAACCACTGTAAGAATTCTTTCTTTTTTAAAAATTTGTCTACATGAGTCCCTTGATTTTAGTGAACATACAATCCTTACACACCTCTTCTGTAATACCAATAATCGTTTTAAATTCTCTTTAGACGTTGTACCCCATAATTCAATACCATAATTCAAATAAGAATGAATTATTCCATAATAAATCAATCTTAAATTGGGTTTATCCAAATAGTGTGCCACGTAATTTAATAGATAGATACCCTTACTCATTTTTTGCATATATAATTTACATGTTTTGTCCATGATAAGTTTTTGTCAATATACAATCCTAGAAATAAAATAATTTAAGTATTACATCTGTACCTGAGTGTATATTATTAGTTAAGTTGTCTTGATCTTTTCCCCAACAAATTATAGATGCGTCATCAGCATATGATACAGTTTTCACATTATTAATCACAGGTAAATTGTTAGTGTACAATGTAAATAGTAAAGGCCCAAGCACAGATCCCTGTGGGACTCCATATTTAACGGTTGCTAATGAGGATTCATATTTTGTTTCTATTTGGTTTAGTTTACATATTATTTCTGTACTTTGTACCCGGCCTTGTAAGTATGTATTAATTAATTTACCTGCCGTCCCCCTTATACCATAATGTTCCAATTTTTGTAATAAGACTTGGTGATCAACACTATCGAAGGCCTTTGATAAATCAAGAAAAATTCCCATTACTTGATTGTCATTTTCCATTTTGTTTATTAGTTCATCTATAAATTCTACCGCAGCAGTAACGGTAGAATAACCTTTTCGAAAACCATGCTGGGAATTAGATAAAATGTTGTGTTTATCCAAAAAACTAAAGATCCTCTTTAAAATAACCTTTTCCAGTAGTTTAGCAAAAGTAGATGTTAAAGTAATTGGTCTATAATTACTCACATTAGTAACATCACCCTTTTTGTGTAACGGTTTAACAACCCCCTTTTTTAAACAGTTCGGAAAAATTCCTTCCGCTATAGAGGCATTTATTAGATGTACTAGGATATTAACTAATTCTTCCTTGCATTGTTTCAGGATTTTTGATGAAACTTCATCCCACCCACTTGAGTTCTTAGATTTCAATTGAGTAATAATTTTGATGAATTCTGTTTCAGTAACAGGATTTAAGAACACTGTGCTACCAATATGCTTTATTCCCTCATTAATATCCATTTTAACCATTTTACTCGTATTTCCCTTAGGCACCACCACATTTATAAAGTATTCATTAAATATATTACTAATGCTTACTGGATTATCAACCCATTTGTTCTGATGTTTAATTACAATGTTCTCTGAAATTTTACAGTTTTTCTTACTAGCATTTACTACATCCCATATAGCCTTACTTGTATTTTTTGCAGTAGTTACCTTATATTTAATACTTTCCAACCTTAAATTTTTGAGAGCAGCTTCATACTCTTTCTTGTAATTTTTATATCTATCATTATACAAATGATTACCATACTGCATATAAAATACATACATGTCCTTCATTGATTCCCTAATCTTAAATCTAAAATTCCATTAATTTACAATTTACACATTAAATTAATTTACACTGGGTGGGAGGATTAATTTATTACTTTGTTTTTTTGCATTTATTCATAACCCGTTTTGGACATGAAGTATCAAAGTGTTTATTAAATATGAGATAAAACTTCTCCCATTTTTCATTTACACAGTCAGTATCATGTACTTTATCCCATGATTCATGTTGGAGCAACTTTTTGAACATGCAATAAAATCATTTGAAACATGGTAGCACCAGTTATTAGATCAATTTGGGTTCAAGAAAGAAAAAAAACTTGGATTCATTAAAAGATTGTGGCAAGGGATGGGCAGTATGGCTGCCTAAGATTTTCAGCCATACATTTATTCCATCATAGATTTAAATCCTCGCAAAATTATTTATTTTGAACTAGTTCAAAGAGATATGGTGAGAGGCAATTTGGTAAAGACTTTGCAACAACATAATGACTAGGCTTGTGAAGCACAAAATGTATAGAGTGAATTTTTTCTCACCAACAGACATAAAGGTATATCTATTAAAAACTAAGTACACAGAGCATGTATTTGACATATGGCATTTGTCTAAAAGTCAAATGAAAAAAAAATTAAAATGGTAGAAAAACAATACACAGTTGATGGTATGGAAAGCTACTACAAAATAACCACTTATGGTGAGCTGAATTAAACTGTAGCAAGAACAATGCCATATTAATTGAAAAATTTACACGAATTCTTCCTGATATAAAAATGAACATAAATGGGTAGAAGAAAAGGTGAATGGAAACTTTGTGGACATGATGAATTGTTGGAAGAAGACGAAATAAATAAATTATGGTTTAAAGATGAATCAAACACCTGAAGAAAATTATTTGGAATAGCATCTTCTTAAAAGATTTGGCTTATATTCACCATTCTGTACATACTGGGAGTTTGGAGAGATACATTCTTTGTCTCAGATGTGCTCCTAAAAGAATACATTTTTTACTTTCTCTACTGGTAAGTAGGGGAAGTATTGTATTCCACCCAAAAATCCCATGTCAAGATTTCACCGGAAATATATGTTTTGAGGCCCCCTGAATAAAAAAAAAAGCATTTTTAGAAAAAGGTCCGTGTGTGTGTCTGTGTGTCAGTCTGTCAGTCTGTGGACAGCATATCTCAAAAACGAAAACTCGGTTAAAAGCCAAACTTGGTATTTAAGTTTGTCTTTCAAGGATGCGACACAAAGATTTTGAAGAAAATAGCCCCACCCTAAACTACCCTTTACATGGACAATTTTTCAAAAATTTTGATTTTCTTGAAAATGGCTCTAACGATTTTGATTAAAATGTCATATGTTTGAGATATTTTGATGACAAATGTAATGTATATCTTGAATTTTCTGGGTTTAGCCCCTGTAGTGGTATTTACTCTGGACGACTTTTGCATAACTGGTAAACCATTAGAGATAGACCAAATCATACTATACAAAAAATGTAGATCTTGGTAAAATACACAATTTATGTCTCAATAAATTTTCTTGTAGGGTGAACCATTTCGGAGATATTCCTTGTTATGTGTGTGAGTTTCGGAAAACTTAGAACTTTCGTGAAATGGGTCATCGTTATTCATTTTTTTATATGTTAATCGTGCAAAGTGAACGGAATCTCAAAGGTCAAAAAGATTTGACTGTCGCACAAAGCCTTCTGTATTCTAATATCTCCCTTGCACCTACAAGGACATGAGCAATAAGATAATTTGTATGAATGTTTATCTTAACTAACATGGAGATATAGGAATTAGAGTTTGTTAGAATGGTTAGTACAAGAGTAGAGAAAGTCATGTAAGTGCAACACATCAGATTTTTGTATAATGGCCTTCAACTTACACCGATGCATAGAATCAGCAAGCTCTTTGGTGTTCACACTGTGTCAGAATTGCTATCGGAATGGTTTAAATCTTCAAAATCATACCTTTTAGGTTCAAACTGATAATAAAGGATAGTACATTCACTTATTTTCAAAGCAGATGTTAGACTGCTGCTTATCATATATTTGGTATTAACACATGAACCTTTTTTGTCATTTAAAACTTCACGTCTTGTCTGAGTTCAGTGGAATAACTAACGTCATGAGTCATATCAACCAGTCACCTAGGGACCATGAAACTGCCTGCATTGTTATCTATTCTTGACAACAAATAAACTGGTGTGGCGACTGAAATATTCATTTTTGTGTTTTGTCCCCCTTTAAGAATCCTGTGTCAGTTTCGACATGTTGCAGTAACCATTGCAAAAATACCACTCATACTTGATCACATTCATGGAGAGCCTGATGTAGCCTGCAGGTGATAGGGATGACATTTACTGTGCTATATTCTCAACACTGATGCATGGCTAATGTTCATATCCTGTGCTATAGCCCTAAAACTGGTATACAGGTTAAAATATGATTATATTTATATTATATATAAATATAATATTATATTTATATTATTGGTATACAGGTTGTTTTCAATAGTATTACATACCATTTCTTCAGCCTCCGACCCCAAATTCAGTTCACCATGGAAGTGGAGGACGGAAATCTGCCTTTTTTGGACATCCTGGTCTCCAGAAACAACAACGGTACTCTGGGGCATGCAGTGTACCGCAAACCAACACATACTGACCTCTATTTGAATGCTCGCAGTTTCCATCATAAGTCACAACGGGTCGGAGTTCTCAACACTGACTCACAGAGCTCTGTCGGTCTCCGATCCCAGCCACCTAAAACAAGAGCTGCAGCACCTGAGGCACACATTCCACCAAAACGGCTACTCCGTAGAGGATATTGAAGCCTCAATCTCCAAGGCCAAGAGAGGAAAACCACAAACTCGGCAAACACCAGACCAGCCGACCGCCACTGCCTCCATCCCATACACTGGCAATCTTTCCGGCAGAATCAGTAGAATTCTCGCAAAACACAACATCAGAACCATCCACAAGCCGCCTTTGAAGATTAAACACCTAGTGAGACCGGTAAAGGACAAACTGCACCTTAATGTGCCAGGGGTATACCGTATCCCCTGTGAATGCGGGACACCGTACATAGGGCAAACCGGCAGGACCATTTCCACCAGAGTCAAGGAGCACGAACGGTCCGTATGATTAATGCAGCCTGACAAGTCAGGGCTGGCGGAGCACTACTTTGAAGAAGACCACAGAGCTAACTTCAAAGATATGACCATTGTGGCAAAATGTAGCGGTTTATGGGAACGGAGGGTTAAGGAGGCTCTGTCCATCTCCTCCGAGAAGAGAACACTGAACCGGGATGCTGGATTGCAGTTTAGTCCTTCCTGGAAACCAGCCTTAAAATTGGAAATCGACCGACTCAGAAAACACAGATTCCAACAGAGTGGTGAACCACCTCCGCACTAGACCGTGTGTTTTCTACTCTGTACGTACTGGTGACAGCACATATACTGGTCCCTTCACTCTTGCTTTTTATTCTTCATCCTGAAGATGGGAGAGATGTACACTCCCGAAACGTCGATGTCTCTTCATCACTACACCTGGCTCGAAGCCCGAGAGCATCTAGAATATATTTTGTTTTAACTCATTTTGAACATGGAGCCATTAGATTTACATATTTTGATTCTCCTGCTTACTGTGTTCAAACCTGTCTGTATTTTCATGAATATGGCACAACATATGTATTCTTATGCATCTTCCACTCTCATACCCTCCATGCTTTGCTTGTCATAAGCTTGCCTATTGACAGTATACTATTATCTGTTCTGCTTATTCACTGTTACTGTTAGGATTTCTAACTGCAGTGAAGTGCAATATATTGTAATATATACCTTTATTATTTTGAATTAGATACCCTGATTATAAATCCAGCAGTCAACAACACATCATTTTTTTCAATGCCTGCACCACAACATGTTAATTCCCGATTTTCTTCTACTTTGTAATTTTAATAAAATCACAGCATAACAATTTAACATTATAAAAATCATACAGGGTTCTCTACTACTTTCCCTCTCCGAGTGTGGTATCTTCTAAGTATTGTGTTTTCTTGACCCACATGTTCTTCTGAGATACCATGCGCCTGTGCTGTCTCTTTAGATGGTGGCATGGAACACTAATAGGATTAAACGTTGTTGCATGACAACACTTCTCTTTGTCCAAAGCCTTACAGCATGTACTAGTCCACCCTTACCAGGTAACACATCTTCAACAATGCCCATTGGCCATTCCATTTTATTTAAATTCTCCACCTCAATGAGCACATCTTCCGCTTAAGCAATAACTGTCCTAGGTATTCCTTATGAAATCGCTGGCGATGGGCATTTTTTAATTCCAAGCAATAGGCTGCTGTTTTCCTTAGGTTGCTTCCATCTATCACAACCAGACTTGAGTACACCTACATCAGACGCCTCCTGTAGAAACATTGCCGGCGATGGGCCTTAGAGGATTTTCTGTTTCTGCAGTCAGAGTACAACTTGATGATCCATTTGCATTCACACAAGACAGTTATTAGCTCTTCAAGAGTTAGGGAAAATTTTCCAAGAACTTTACAGAATAGATCTTCATAAGTCTGATTAATCTTTCCCACCAGACATCCCACCATGATGCTGTGGGAGGGTTGAACTTCCATGTAAATCTCTGCATACCACAAAACTTTGTATTTGCTGCCAGTTGAGGTTACCCATCATATTCCTCGCACCTCTAAAATTTGTCCCATTATCACCTTAAATCTCAGAAGGCCTTCTTCTATGTGATCCAAATGTACAGCTCCATAGACTGCGCAAGTACACAAGCAAACCCACATCTTCTGATCATCTTGCACAAACAACGGACCAGCTAAATCAGTGCCGACAACTTCAAACACCTTTGCATCTCTCACATAATTACTAGGTAATGCAGGTAAGACAAATCTGTAGTCCCTCTGGAGTATTCTTGTGCTTATGCATAAAATGCCATGGTCTTCCATGAGTGATACAGCTGAAATAAATTTTTTATCCTCAGGTCCCTGAAAACTTTGATTTTAAATGAGTGTGATCAGCATTATTTTACTATCTCTCAATTCATTACAGGTCAGTCTGGTGAGTTCCTCAGTCTGCCATCTTTTATATTTACAAGCCGAAACAAAGTGTCTAATCCATCCAATGAGTCTCACTACTTTCTTAAATCAAGAGAAATGCTTGTAGAAACCCCATGGCACAACAGCCTATCCAGACCAATGCCTACTGCACAACTACTGATGCAACTACCAACTACCGCCCACTCTGCCCACCACAGGCATCGTATTGGGGTGCAGTACTGGAGGTGGGACATGGTCAATGCCCCAATCCCTCCCAGCTGGTTATACGGACTTCTTGACCAGGGGCTGCTACTTTTCAATCAATTTACTCCTCAATTGGCCCCTCCAGGATCTAACAAGGCTGAGTGCACCCTGTACAAGTACTTCTAGCAGAGGGAAAACCCCCATGACATCACCAGAGATCAAACCCAGATCCTCCGCACCAGAGGCAGATGCACTACCACTACGGAGCCGGTCAATACTTGCATTACCAGTCAGATTTTTCTGAGACTTAGCGAACGGTGGTGGTTTTTCTTCTCTCTTCCATAATTTCATGTTCATCTTTTATGTTATCATCTGAGGATCATTCATGTGTGGGAAGCTACAGTCAAGATGGTCCCTCCCACCATCTTGAAGCTAGAAGTTCCCATGTCCATTCTTGGATAGATAGATCAGCAGGATTGAGTGTTCCAGGTCCATGCTTCCACAATTCTTTTAGAGTCAGTTGTCTGATTTCCCTAATACTCTTTTCAACAAAGATGGACTATGCTGTATCCATTCTAACAGCATTGTTGGATGTATGCACAAGCAAGCTGATTCGATATCAAATTCTTTCTTCACAGATGACACCAGTTGAGCATAAATAGTAGTTCCCATTCACTCAAGTTAAATGGTCAGTTGTGATGATAGAGCCACTCTGAATTTCACTTAAATAAGTTGTACTTGAACTCCTGCCTCCGTCTGTCTGCACAGAAATGCCACTATGGCATATACGAGATGTGATCAGAAAGTAACAGAAAGTTTTATTTTTCTTAAAGAATCTTTATTTATTCATCAACATCAACTTTGTCCCCTTCAAAGTAATGTCCCTTAGATATAATACAATTGTTCCAGCATTTTTTCCAATCTTGGATAACTTCTGGAACTCACTTTTTGTTATGGTATTCATCTCCTTCAGCAATTCTGTTTTTATCTCCTTCTTCATCTACAATGGTGTTACAGCCCAATGTCGGGCCTTAGCCTCCTTTATCCTTTTCGTCCATTCTTCTCTGTGCAAAGCTAGCCTTTTCCATGCTGCAGTACCGAAAAAAACTCTAGAATCAAGAGTTCACAGCATCTATCCATCTGTTCCTAGGTCTTCCAACTGGTCTCTTGCCATATTTTATCTCCTTAGTGATGTTAAAATGATGTCCTTTCATGGTTCTCTTCAGCCTCTGGAACAGAAAGAAGCCGCAGGTGGCCATGTCCGGCAAATATGGTGGCTGAGGCGACATAACAATCTTGCTTTTTGCAAGAAAATCATGAACAAGCATTGAGGTGTGAGAGGGAGTATTATTGTGCTGCAATTTATACGAGTGGTTTTGCCACAGTTCTAGTCTTTTTTTTTTTCTCCGATTCCTGCACGCAAACAGTGCGTAATTTCCAGGTACTACTCCTTATTGGCCATACAACCATAAGGCAGGAACTCACAATGTACTATCCCACTGTAATCAAAGAAAACAGAAGAATCTTCACATGTGATCGAACTTGTCAAACTTTTTTCAGTCTTGGCTCTTCTGGCAGTTTCCTTTGGGACAATTGGGCCTTGGTTTCGACGTCATACCCATATACACATGTTTCGTCACCTGTTATAACCTTCTGTAGAAGTACTGGGTCGTCAGCTTCATTCAGCAATTCCTGAGCAGTGTCCTTGTGACATGTTTAGTCGAAACTTAATTTCGGAACAAACCTTGTTGCCACATGATTCATGCCCAAAACATCTGAACAAATTATTTGGCATGAGCCAAACCTCTCTGATGGTGATTTGATGATTTTCCAGAACCATTTTCTTTGGTTCTTCCCCATTCTCGTCAGTAATTGATATGCTAGGGTGTCCAGGGCAATTGTTGTCTTCAGCATCTTCTCCACTCTCTTTGAAGCAATTGTACTGCTCAGAAACTCTTGTCTTACTCATAATAGATTCCCCAAAAGCCACAGTCAACATTTTGAATGTGGTGCTGCACTTTATTCCATTTTTAAAGCAAAATTTAATGCAGATTCTTTGATTCATCTTTCTCAAAAGCAAAAATTTGCTGAACACTGACAAACACATATAACCTTTTTGACTGTCAACAATAAACTAAAGATTCAAAACAGCTGAAAATACGAACATACTGCAGAAGCATGTGCAGTTACAAGATAACCAGATAAAAAATGGTTTTGAAAATCGGATGTATAAAGGCTACGAAATTTAAAAATTCCTGTTAGTTTTTTATCACAGCTCGTGCATCTTTACTTGTGTCGCAAAAAATGTGCAGGCACATTCTACCTACTCATCTGGGAGTTTCCTGGGGATTTCCATTTTATGTAATTCTGTCAGTTCACGGTCATTTTTCAAACTTCTTTTGAATTTCCTCTGGTACCTCCATGTCCCAAGAATTTTTTTTTTTATTTGCTGGAGCAAAAGCTTGGGCAACAACATGAATGAATATTTATTGAGTACTAAATCTGATACACCTTGGGCTACCCCTGAGATGGACCCTGGTCCCTTTGCTATTAGGGTAGCCCTTCAATAAAACTGCCTTCTACATACACATTACACATGTTTACCTTGTCACTAATCTTATCCTGCTCCCACCCTTAAATTTTTATTTCTGTTTTTCTGTCATCTCCTACCCCTATTCCTTTCCTCCTTTCTCGACTATTTCTTATCAACTTCACTCATAACTTCTTTTCATCAGTTTACATTGTACACTTCATTAGTTTTCATTTCAGTACTTCACTACCCATAACACTTACAACATCACTTTCACTGTGTATAAAAACCCTCTGCTTCCTCCGCCGCACAGCACGAGTGGACCTCAGCAATGAGGGCCACGCATATCATCACTCGCAGAGGGCCATCCAACCTCATGCGACTAGTCTTCGCCGATTCACGCGACCGGGAAGCTGCCTTACGCACGGGCCTGCCCCTGTTAGGGCAGTGCTTGCGCGCTGAGGCGAGCCGAGCGGAACACCAAGTACCCTGCCGCCGCTGCTGTGCCTATGGACACGAAGACACCCACTGCACCGCCGCTCCTACTGTGGCACCCAGAACCTCACCAGCGACTGCACATCACATGATCTTCGCAGACGACGCCGGTACTGCGCCTCCTGCAATGGCTTTGGTCATTTCACAGGACAAGCACAGTGCCCACTGTATCCCGGCACGGACACATACACACACCAGCACATCCCAACACAGCTTCACGGCCTGCACATATGCCAGCTCCTTTCACCGCAGCTCCACAGCCGTACACACGAGCGGCCCCAACCACTACAGGAACACCACCAGTCACCGCAGCCACAGTCACATCGCCACAGACCGTAGCAGTCCCAGCATCCTTCGAGACGCGGTTCAAGGCCTCCACTCAGAGGTTCTGAACATTGGCTCTCGGCTGGAGGCTATCACAGAACACTACAACACGCCGGCAAACAACACCAACGTCACTGAGCTCCTACAGCGCCATGACCACGCCACAACCAACGCCCTAGCAGCAATCCAGACACACCTCACAGAGCTCATACAGATCCTCACCAACACCAGCGAAGAACTCGCCCGACTACGCCAACACACTGAGACCATCTACCGCAACACACAGAAAATCCAAGACACCACAGCACTAGAGATAGAGTCAACCAGATATACGACTTCATCACACCCCAGATTTCCCATTGGTCCCCCAATGCCACACAAATGCTCCAAGTCGTAGGTCAATGTCAGGGCATCTGCCATGATATTAGAACTGCCTCCATGCACCACCCATCATATGCACCCACAATTTTCCGGTTTGCTTCGGCGGTACCGGACCTCATGTCATCCCTGGTTAACAAATAAATTGTATCACCACAGAATAACTTTAATGGATTACCCAACCATGTTTTAAACCTTGTTGCTCTCTGCAAAGTACCCCTTTCTTTCTTTTTCTCCTGCCTAGTTCTCCCTTTCTCCCTCACCCTCACTGGTATCACTTCCTCTCCATGCTCTCCAATGCCCAATGTTATCATCCCCCACCTTGGCTCTTTCCTCGGTTTTTTTCGCATGCCACATCCTACTATTTCGTCACCTTGCGTTTTGCTCACCCCTGACCTTGACTTTTAAGCACTTGTCACTGAAAGCACACGTGTTGCAATTTGCTGAGTAGTCATCTGTTCTATGATATTTCTCGTTGATGTTTGGTAATTTCCTTGTTTTTCTTGGTGCAATGCCTGCTGGTCCTGCCTCTGCCCGTCACTTGGTCCATTCTTCCTGTCTGTTGCCTGGTCAACTGCATACAGCTCAAAGTTTTTATTGTAAACCCTCTTGCCCTCATTTCTTGCTTGTCTTCTCTGATTAATTAACTCCTTCATTTACACCCTTTGTGCATACATTAAGTCCTTGTTGATGTAAATAGTTGATCCTCTCAATTTTCTTGCCTGTTTTAGTACTTCTTTAGCCATTTGTGTGTTTGTAAACTTCACAAGAATATTTCTTTTCCCTGGTATTTTGCCGATTCTAAATGCGTCACAAATCTCGTATCCTCTTAGATGCATTTCCAATTTGTTCACTAGTAGATCTTCTAAATCCTGATATACTCCCACTCCAAGTTTTTCTTCTACTCCTGAAATCACTACATTGTATTTTCTGCTTTTATCTTCCATTCTTTCAAGTGTTCTTTTTAAATTTTGAATTTCCCGTTTTAACGTATCCAATTCTTTGTTTCCCCTATCATATTTCATCCACTCTTGTCTAAATCTCTCTGCCAGTCCTTTATCTCTTACTGCAACTGTTTCATTTATTTGCCCTTTAGCTGCCATGTCCCTTAACTCCTTTTTCACCTCGGCCACAGGAGCTTCCTTCACCATATGTCCGCTCAGTTCCACTACTAGATCCGTACTCCTCGGCAACAACATAACCGGATCAGAAAATCCAATTTGGTCATGAATCCTATAGAGAACAGACATTATTCTCTTGATTATCATCTCTTGTGATAACTTCCTCAAGGTTTCACAAATCAAACTTAGAGTATCATCCTTGCGGTTCGATATTACTGCAAGGACAGGCGACATCTTTTCATCATTTTGAAGCATTAGATCTTGCTCTCCCAACCTATAAGCTCAAATTTATGCTGGGCAAACACTCCTTTAGCAATCTTGATAAACACTTGTAGCTAGTGCTTATTTAATACACATGTCACACAATTACCTCTACATAAAAACTGACCTTTAGCTGTCCTATAATATTTGCAGTTGCATCATTCCTCTGTTTTTGAACATTAGCAAGGCTTGAGCTAGAAGGTGCTTAATCACAACTGCCAATAAAAATAGATGATGTTACTCCAAGAACTACTCATTTGTACCTATAGGTTTTTATTTCCTCCTTCCCCCATAGAAATCTCAAAAAAAACTCAATTTTTTGGTGCTATAGAAATTTGCAGTAAAGCTGTATGAGTATCAGTAAACACTGATTGTCTTTTTTCAGAACTTCAAGAGAAGAGGAGTAAGTTGGATTAGATTAGGGCCTTTTTCCAAGCAGTAGTTAAGGGAGGGGTCTTGCAGAAAATCAAATACCAGTCACACAAGTAGTTACAGCATCCTTGATGACAAGTTATAGGGAACAAACATAGTGACCACAAGTATCAGTCTGAGCACCCAGAATTTCTTCTGTTATCCTTTTATCTGGACCACTTCCAGAGCACAGTGGTAGTGCACCTTCCTCTGGTGTGGAGGATCTGGCTTGATCCCTGGTATGGGTCTCTCCCCCCCTTACCCACCCTCTCCCAGGAGGTATGGCACCCAGTCTTGTCAGGTCTTGGAGGGGCCAATTGGAGAGATGTTTGATAAAGAAGTAGCGACCCCCAGTTACAAAGGCTTCTTAACAGGCCAGGTGGGCTCAGGGTGCTGACCATATCCCACCCTGCAGTTCTGCACCCCACACATGACACCTGTAGTGGACAGAGGTGGGGAACGCAACAGCCTTGGCCTGCAAAGGGCTATTGCCCTAGGGGTTATCCCGTTATGTAACTATTCTGAAACATTTTTTCATACTCTTCTGAGTATCCATACGCCCCTAATTTTCTTTTGGCAACTTCAAGGCATCTTTCTGCCATTTCGTACACAGGTTCTAAAGCCAAAATGTCTCTCAGTCATAGCAGTCAAACTTCATATCTACGGTCTTCCTTTATTTTCATAGTTCCAAGGAAATGGGATCTCACTTCTTCCAATTGAAGTTTCTTCTTCTTTAGGTTAGGACCTTCTGTTCCCAGTACATCTAGTTCCCATAGATTACTTATTTTCCCTATATTCAGCAAAATGGATGTGACTTTACTCTTGCCAAGCCTCAAAAGTTGGTCTGTACCAATTATGATCCAGCCCAAAGTAGCCCGTAATGCTTTCAGTTCTCCCGCCATACTATGTTCATTACAGATAATTGGTCCAAGGAAATCTGCACCATAAAGTATCTCAATTTCTATATCCTTTCCTACATCTAGGTGAGACAGACCAAAGTTAACCACTTGCTACACTGTAACACAAGGGACGTGACTGCAAATAATTGTTTGGCCAAAAGCAGTTGATTCCAGCCACCAGAATTATCAAAATTCTCAGGAGCAAATTGATATAAGGTGTTCCTAGGAAGATTCAGTGCAGCCATTGAACAGAGCATGACTTAACCCTCCATCAGGCGCAATATATGCTCTGACGTGTTTGTGCGCCTGGTATGCACAAGGCACAATGGTGATTAATGCACACTCATGTTAATTTTAGCATTCTAAATTCTTTGTAACCATGATTAATTTTAATTTAGAAAATTACAAAATAGAATATATCATAATTTCTGATCCAGCAACAATTTGGCTTACACTATTAGGCTTTAAAAATTAAATGAACCTTAAGTTTTGATTAAAGAAGAATTATTACACTGCAGGCATTGTTCAGAAGGCCAGATTCACTGAGAGTAAGCAAGCTGAAGTTGAGCATATTAGGGGCATACACACTCAGCACAGCATGTTCCTCAGACTATATTTGGATGTATCAGACAAATTACATTGTGACACTTTGCACTTGTAGTTTGTCATCCTCGTGAAACCGGTTTCTGTGGTGCAGGAAGAGCACCTACATCTTCTGCATCGAAATCTCGCAACAAAGCCATTACCTCGTCAAGTTGATTCAAATTAGAGAGATCATAGGATTTTCATGCCATTTTACATGAAAAGTTGAAAAGTATGAGAGAAAACATCAACATAAGTACATGTTCGGGCGCAATGAGCCTTGGGATCCAGGCTAAAAAAAAAAATAGGCATACTTCTGAAAATTATCCACAAATTGCACTTTCTATACTAATGGAATTAGTAAAATCGACACTAGTGATAAGTTTAAAAAATGCTAATCTTTATATGTGTGACAAATTTGGGTGCAATGTGCCTTTGAGGCCAATATGATGATAACTACACTCCGTGAAGCAAGTGAGCCAAATGAGTATTAATCCTTTCCGAGCGGACGTGTTTTATGGTTCTGAGCAGAAGGCAATTTTGCTAAAATATGAATTTCTATTACATACAGTTAAAACTATATAAACATGCTCAAATGTACTAAAACACATAGAATACCTTGGTTTTTGTTGAATTGAAGCATTCTTGTCCTCCAGGAGTGAAGTTTTGTTGATCTGCGTAAAAATGTTGTTACAAAAACGGCATATGCAGCACTTCATCATTGTGTACAGCATAGTTCAGACATATAGGTATTCACAAATAAACCAGCAGTGCTTCAGGAACTAAATAGTGTCACATTCTGATATTTAATACTTCCACTTGTAATAATAACGCTAATGATGATAAATTATAAGTTTTGATAGAAATGTGCAGTTACACTCAGCTAGGGCAGGGTATCTAAAATGTGGTGCTGTTTTTGCAATTATTTTCGACGCTGTGTCTTTAAGCTAATGAGATCTTTGTGATCTCAGGGCTTGGTAACGGATGGAATGGAAAATCACACGATGTTTCTTTACCACAATGTATTAATTTATTAACACTTCATCGATACTTTACATTAAATAATTTCTCTCAGCACCATTCTAAATGCTTAAAAACCTTTCCACTTTTTCACTTAGTAGAACTTATGCTTGATTAAAGTTTGGTGAAAGTTCCATGTTCACACTACTTAAATATGTCTTTTCAGCTCAAACATACACACGCGAGTGAACAGTTTTTTGGCGTCATTTGACGCGACACCGCCTTTTTCATATACATCCGCATATGCGTCCATCAAATAGTTCTTTCTCGTTAGGGAAGCGATCCCTAATCATCCTCCCCTACTTTTATTATGGAACACATATAATTCTAATATTTATACATATATATTAAAATCAAATATGGAAAGATTTATGACGTCTTTGGGCAAACTTAGTTGTTCGTAACAATGAACCTTATCAACATGTTTTCGTCATTTAACTATCTCATACCAACATCAAAAAACGAATTACACTTTTAACAAACATTCACATGAACGATTTTCTTTTGGGGTCTTCTAATATTCTGTCTCACATGCCCCTTGTTTTGTTTTTCAAGTTGTCACCTATATTTACAATCTTGAAACACAATACAATACTTCTCCCTACTCCTCTGATGCAATCACTTTGTACAATTTTTTTTTTTCTTTACAGTCTTCTTCGCTGTTTGTCTTTGTCTTTTGTTTTGGCATGACACAGCATGTCTTTATAAATTTCACATATTCAGTTACTACACAATACATGTTCAGTTATTATACATCACATATTCAGTTATTATATAATACATATTCAGTTATTGTACAACACATTCAGTTATTATACAACATATCCAGGTATTATACAACATATGTTCAGTTATTATACAACACATATTCAGTTATTTTACATTTGACATTGACATAAATATAATTTAAGTGTATCATGGTTTATTGTGTGGCTTTTGACTTATGTTCCTTGGTATGAGGAGAGAAAAACAGGATACAGATCTTGAGCTAATAATTATGATCATGTTTATGGCAATATTTTATTCAGTTCTTTGCCTTCTTTGTCTTGTAAGCTTATTATGTATAGGCAGGTCGTTGAGTCAATTCTTAAACTCTGATGTTACTAATGGTACCATTTTTTAATTGGGTTCTTATTCATTATTATTTGGTTCAACATTTCTTCAAGCTTAGCATTGGCTATATCCATCTTAATTCATGGGCATTGCTTTTCTGATTATGGTTTTTCTTACTTCACTAATTGTCACCTCTTTGTCTCTTATCTCTATAAGAGAAAACTTCTATACTTATAATTATTCTGCAATTGTATTATTTTTCTTCTCAATTCACCCTCGACATCTTTGTGTCAAAATATTTTATCTTTGTCATCACAATTGATTCCTTTTTATTTTTGTCCCTGACATCCTTATGTCAAAAACACATTATTTTCCGTCGCTATAATTCATTTCTTTAATGACAATCAGTGTCCTCATCTGTCTTTGTTGACAATGCTCTTTGTGGTCAATATAGCCAATGACTATGTTGATTTTCTTTCTTTTTTCTTTTTGTATTTTCCAATCTGAACATAACCTTCTATAAGTAACCCATTAAAAATTATTATTTTCCATCATCTGTATTATTCCTGCCTTACATAGTTGTTGGCAAAGACTATTTGGTCCTTTCTTTGTATGGTTTTAACTTATTTTTATGGAATCTTCCTACCAACTTGCCATTTGTATTCTATAGCTCATGCGTATGGTCACCCAGCTGTTTTGTTACGACCAGTGGTCCAGTGTACAGTAGTTCCATCTTTCTCTTCGTGTAGCCATCATGGTGTCGATGTCAATTGTTAACCTCTTGGGTTTTGTGTTGTTGGTCATCCACTCGGTTGGGACGAACTTAATTGTGGTAATTTCCCTGAGTGTTGGTGGTAGTTGTTTCTGTATTCTGTGCAACATCGGTCCTATTTGGCACATTTTCATTCTGTTCCTGTTGTCCTACGTTGTCAGTGTTCCATTGGTTTCTGCCCCTTTGGCGTGAACCTCTGTTGTATGACGGTCTTTGGTTGTTCAAGTGTTCCCTACTGAATCGCATGTAGTTCACTTGATGGGTACGATCTCCTGGTCTTCCACGATCATATGTATATGTTCGGTATCTCGATTCACCCCTTGGTATTGTGTCGTGGTACCACTGTCTTGTGTTCTCCATCCTCTCGCCATGATTATGTGGTTGTGGGAAATGGTGTGCCCCTCTCCCCCTTTCATGGGTGCTCCTAGTATTTCTATCTTGTCCCTCATTCTGGTTCGTAGCCGTGCTCCGGTTTAAGATGGGTGAGTTTGGGTGACCGTTCCTATGTCTATGCTCATTAGGCCAACCATTTTGTGTTTCGAAGGCTGTCAGTAATTCTATCATGTCTGCAAAATCTACTGGCCTCGCAACAATTAACCCTGTTCTCACTGTATCTGGGAAATGTCTTGTTATGCTGGTAATTAGCTCTGCTTCCGACAGGTTAGGGTCTAATAGCTTTCCTTTGTTGGCTACTTTCATAAAATAATTGACTAGCGATAACCCTTTGGTTGGATCATATCTACCTGTCGCTAGCTCTACCCTAGTTTGGTTTTGCTTAGCTGGGCCCCAATACCTTGATAGGAATAAATTTCTGAATGAGCTATACGACTCATAACCAGCTAGTGTTAACCTGAGCCATTCTAATGCCTTGTTTTTTAAGCTTTTCTTAACTATCATCATCCTAAGCTCATTTGGTATCCTTTTCACTTTAAAATACTCTTCCATCTCCTTAACAAAGAGTTTTGGATCGTCTCCCTTCTCCTCGTCAAATGTAGGTGGTGTGATTTCATGTAGTATGCTGTTGGTGTAACATGTGTTGTGTGTTGTGTCATTGTTTGGTTGTGAACCTCTTTCTCTGTATGGTGAGTCAACATTTTGCACATCATTCAAATAACTCTCATCTTGTACATTACTTACATCTAAATCATCTTGCCTTTGTAGTGCATTCACAACATCATTTACATTAGCCAAATTTTCTTTTCCTTTTTTCATTTCTTCACAAATTGATTTTAAATCTTTCTTTATTACTAAGTGACTTTGTTTCATATCATTTATAGCATCCTGTTGTGAATGTACTACATCAGTCATAGTCTTAATTTTAGGAATTACAATTTGTTCTACAGTTTCATTAATAATGTCTTTCTTTACTACCTTAATCTCTTTCCTTAATTCCTCAGTTATTTCTGCTTTTACATTTGTAATCTTACAGTCTACACTTGCATTACATTCTGTTATTTCATCTCTACATCTACCAATTTCTCCTTCTAATACAATCTTATTTTCTCTCATTTCTGATTCTATTTTTCCCATCCTATCTCCTATGATTTCTATCCTAGCTTCTAAGGGTTCCTTTGTCTCATTTAAGTTTTTATGTACTAATTTTAAATTAGTTTCCATTACTTTCATATTTTCTTTACACTCCTGTCTTCCTAATTCTATTTTCTGTTCTAAGTTCTGTCTTCCTAATTCCATTTTCTGTTCTAAGTCCTTTCTCACTTCCTCCATTTTCTGACCTGTCTCTTCCTTATTCTGTTCTAGTTTCTGGCCTATACTCTGACCTAAACTTTGTTCTATGTCCTGTTTTAATTCTACCCTATTCTGTTCCATTTTCTGACCTATTTCTTTTTTATTTTGTTCTAGTTTTTGTTCTATACTCTGACCTAAACTTTGTTCTAGTCTTTCAAACATGATCATTAATAACCTTTGGTCTTTTCCTATTGCTACCTGTTCCTCACTTTCTGGTTCTATTTGGTAACTAGGCCTATCTGCCCCTTCCTCCACTCCTGTTTCTATCTCTTTTCGCGACATTTTAGTTTCTTTATTCAATTCACTTTGTTTTAAAAGTCCCACTATTTTGCCGCTTCGCAGTAACATACAAATAAAAATAAACTGGATGTAAAAATAAAAATTTTTGATCCTACTTTTTTTTTTTTCGTTGATTTGTCCAGTTATGTGCGTCTCCTGGGCAGTTGGCTTCGCTAGACGATCTCTGGTGTTTTCCCACGTTGATTATCCGTTCATTGGTGTTCTGATGTATTGTTGATTATCCGTTCATTGGTGTTCTGATGTCGATATCATATGATGGTCTAATGGCGTCTTCTTTCTTTTTGGCGCAATGATATGGCGTCACTTGGTATTTCGCGTAAGTTCATTTCCCGTAATTTCCATTCCATCCAAAATTCGTGTTCCACGTTGGGCAAGCCATTTGGTGCTGTTTTTGCAATTACTTTCGACGCTGTGTTTTTAGGCTAATGAGATCTTTGTGATCTCAGGGCTTGGTAACGGATGGAATGGAAAATCACACGATGTTTCTTTACCACAATGTATTAATTTATTAACACTTCATCGATACTTTACATTAAATAATTTCTCTCAGCACCATTCTAAATGCTTAAAAACCTTTCCACTTTTTCACTTAGTAGAACATATGCTTGATGAAAGTTTGGTGAAAGTTCCATGTTCACACTACTTAAATATGTCTTTTCAGCTCGAACATACACACGCGAGTGAACAGTTTTTTGGCGTCATTTGACGCGACACCGCCTTTTTCATATACATCCGCATATGCGTCCATCAAATAGTTCTTTCTCGTTAGGGAAGCGATCCCTAATCATCCTCCCCTACTTTTATTATGGAACACATATAATTCTAATATTTATACATATATATTAAAATCAAATATGGAAAGATTTATGACGTCTTTGGGCAAACTTAGTTGTTCGTAACAATGAACCTTATCAACATGTTTTCGTCATTTAACTATCTCATACCAACATCAAAAAACGAATTACACTTTTAACAAACATTCACATGAACGATTTTCTTTTGGGGTCTTCTAATATTCTGTCTCAAATGTGTATATGATTTTCATAGCGACTTGTTTATCTCAGTACTATTTACACAGGGAAATATATGAATAATACATAATGTTCAAAGAAGTGCGTACTTTCATTTAGAAATGTTCTTCTGTGTGATATATTTTGTAACACACAGCTGGATGAAGAGGCGGCATGGAAATGCAGGTTTTGCAAAAGTATATTGTTTTTTGGTTTGTTTTTTTGCCCTATATACCACACAAGGATTTGCCCAACTTCCTTGATCTCTTCTCCTGATGAAGTGCGGAAATCCATTTAGTCTTTGTAATGTTGGGCCCTGAGTAATATGACCCTTACTTGATGTAACACGTGTTCGCTGTGTTCCCATGCGCTCGGCTACCAGAGATCTGACCAGATCCTTACGAAATGTTCTGTGCGACAAAGGCTTCTTATTTTTTGTTTTCATGTGCATTGTGTACAGCAGATATGAATTCATAATGCATACTTCCAGCAGCCAGAAAAATATTTTCCTATACCACTTGCACGTTCTCCTGCAAAACTGATACTGCGCAATATAATTCTTGGTTCTGTCAACACCACCCATGTGTTGAGTATAATCCAAAATAATATTTGGTTTCAATGTTGCTGCTTGGTTGGGGAATTTCGAAGGAACCTCCATCATTTCATTTTTGTCATGCTTATGGCTGGTACTGAGCATGGTTACAATTCTTTTGTCTTTCCAAGATAGGCCAGCATTGTTTTGTTTTGGAAGCTTTTTATTTCACCCCTTTTCATTTTCTTTATGTTACCTGGCTTCAGTTGATTTGGCATATTTTTTCTGTTACCCATAACTGTACCAGTAGTCACCATATTCATTTTCTACAGCTCATCAGCTAATTCAGGTGAGGTATAATACCTGTCTGTGTAAATATGGAAACCTCTAGGTGGGTCTATAGGGTCTTTTAGAAGGGAAGAACTACACAACAAGGGTAGTTTTCAGGAGGTTAGAATTGGATTCAACTTTTTCCATATAAGGCTGAAAATCGTGTAGGTATCCATTATAAGCATCAGATAAGGAGAAAATTTTTATTCCAAATTTTGTAGGTTTGTTTGGGTTATACACTTTGAATTTCACTCTTCCCTTGTAGCTGATAGTGCTCTCATCTACTGATACAAAAGGGCTTGGGGAGTAGAATAAACTACATTTTTGCCTTGTTTTTTGCATTAATCTTGAATAAGCTCTTCTTTTGATAGTTTTCTGTTTCCCTCAGCATGAGCAAAATGAAGATTCCAAAATAAAAGTAGAAATTCATCACGTGCAAATACATCACCAAAAAAAGGAAAATTATCTACCCAACTTGTAGAAAAATAGTCTGTGATGTCAGAAGTAGGGTGAAGCCCCACGTTGATAATCACGCCAATGAGTGCTTTTATATCTGCAATTTCTGGGGGATTCCAGGGAGCAATCCTGGCTTTTTTTTGTTGTTGGTGTCGCCTGTTGTTTTTTTATGTTTCGCTGAATACATGTATCCTCAGTAATTATTTGCATAATTTCAAAAAATAGGCCACAAAATTCTGATGGAAGCGCATTCACATCAAAATGAGAAGGAAGTATTGTTCCCTGCTGGATATTGTGCACTGGGATACTAGATGTAGGGCCAGGGTCAAAATTACTCACCTCTACCCAGCTAGGTGTACAGCTGTCTGCAGTGTCACTTATGTCACTCTCGCTCTCACTTGCACTTACACACGAATTCTCGCATATATCACTCTCATCATCACTGAGCACAAAATCTGATAAGTCACTATCACTTTTGTTCAACAATTCTACAATTTCTTGCTCCGTCAACCCTTTCTTTCCCGCCATTCTGTTAAAAAACGAAAAGAAAACTCTCGCTTACTCGATGTAAACACTGCACTGTTTATTCCTACACTACTGAGGACAGAAATTGTTGAATATGGAAAATCGGGGATAAACTGACCACAAACATCTGAAAGAACATATCCTGCCATCTATTGGCAGTATATATGAATTATTTGAGCGAGAGGAGCCGATCACAATAGCTCTATGACTCCAAACCCATCTGGACTGGTCGCCCATATATGGGCTTTCACTCACAAAGGGTTAACATTTTAAACTTCAGGTGCAGAGAGGAGACTATTAGGAGGGAAGGACTCCTACGCTTCTTAGGGGTGAAAGAGGGAACGATTTCCATGCTGTGCCTGTCAGGCTGGTTGTGCCCGACGGAGGGTTAATGTAACCTTTCATGCTGTGCCTGTCAGGCTGGTTGCGCCCGACGGAGGGTTAATGTAACCTTTTGAACCACCGTAAGCTTGAATTTCCTTACCAATTCTTTTATGTAGGAATGTTGTGATTCTGAGTCAAGAACAACAGTCCTAATGACCTAGGTGTTGGAGGGCCCTTAGACATTACACATTACAAGAAGAACACGCACTAAGCCTTCTATTATACACATAAGCGACGTTTACAAAAAGAGCTTGAAGATAAACACATGGGGAATTAATGCAGAAGTTGGTCACTGACCTGGATTAAGGTAAGACCCCTCTCTTTTTGAAGTTTCCTTTCAGAATTGTCACACATAATGGGATAATGTTGCCATTTACATACATTCATGCAATATATCCACCTTTGGAACATCTGAAGCATAAACCCTTCTTTGAAAGCTTTGTTTAAGGGGTTATGTTTGTTGACATCCTGATGAATGATTTTACTCCATGTACATGTACATCTTGAGCCCAATTCAGTTGTCACTAAACCCTGAGTGCTTGGAATTTCACATTTTCTCAAAGGTTTAGGGTTTTGTCTTATCAGCAGTTGTTGCATTTATCCTTTAGGTAAGCTGCCGATATTTTTCTGTTTCTGATTTCAAAAGTTCTAAAAGTTGTTAAGCTTTTCCTGTGATCCAGCTTCTTGCATATTATCTTCCTTCCTCTGCCACACACAAATTAATTATGTGTTAAGCAGAACTCAACAAGAGGAAATAGTAACACAACATAATTGTCGGTTGTTAGCCCATGGAGTCTAGCAATCTAACATTTAACCTCTATTCAACCATACAGCATTGCAAGAGAAGATTTTTCTGTCACTGGATTTGTTATGTTCCTCATATAAAGCTCTATTAATAAATCTTTTTGGCCATAACATGATTCTAACAACTGTACAACTTGTTCTAATTATCAGCCTTAGGAGGAAAACCATTCATAAGGTCATAAGCTCTTGTTCTTAGAGTCTCTCAAAAACAGCATCTTCTAGGTACCTTCAAGCTCTGTACTTTTGTGAATTTTATTGAATTGCACCCAAAGTGGTAACCATTGCTTAGTATTCCCTGAGAATTCTGCAAGTGACAACTTGAGAAATTTAGCAATGGGCCTACCGATGTGAGAAACACTCGATCTCATGCAATATGTATCTTTCTGTATCTCACTTTCATTATATAGCTCATATTTACACTTTGCTGTTGTCCACTTATCTCACTAGGCTGCTTCTTTAGCTTTGTAGCTTCATCTTCACTATTGCATTTATGACCATAAGTTTCACATATTTTCTTATCTAGTACAAACAGTTGATCAGACTTATTTTTTATGAGCTTAAAGTATGTAAAAATATCTTCCTTTGTCATATTTTCCTCCTAGATCTTATTCTGAAAGGTGTTGAACGCTTAATGTAAATAAACAATGTATCTGTTTGCTTTCTCTTTGTAATGCAGCTAACTCAAAGTTATGCCGGTCAAAACTAAACACTACTTTTGCGTTCCTAAAAATAAGAAGTTTTGTGGTATTAGCTTTTAAAAATCTATTGTACAACCAAAACATCCTGTTACAGTTGCCAAATGTTAGGATTTATAACTGCAATAAAGTACAATATCCTGTAACATGTACCTTTATTATTTTGATCCCAGTACACTGATTATAAATCCAACAGTCAACAACACTTCTTTGTCTTTTTTTGTCAATGCCAGCAACACAACACATTTTAATTCCTGACAGTTACATTCATAATTGATAGAAGGTACTTGCAGTAACATGTTATTTATTTTCTAGCATGTTGGTGACATCAGTGATTCATCTCATAAAGTCTGTATGCCTAGGATTATAAAGGAAAGTTATGCACATTATAAACGGAGAAAAAATGAACAATTAAAAAAAAGGAAGTATGGTGTAATCTTCACATAGGCATCTTGATATTGCATGAAAATTTAATATTACTCCCATGTATACCAAATATCATAGGAGAAAAACCAAAGGCAATTGAAGCAGCATTTTTAGATGGGAAAAGCAAAAAAACAAGTATGAGGGGAAGAGGAAAACTAATTTTCCAAAGATGCAAGAAGCCATGGCCTAAACAGACTGCTGCAAACATTCCAACAAATGCCACTATGGTGCTAAGACAGAGTACTCAGCACTATAGATGGAACTTTTCTGATTTTAAAGATCAAATGCTTGGGTGCAGAGATCCAAGAACTGATGCTTCCTAGCATAGATTTGTCCAAGTCAGTTACAAATGTAAATACTGACACTATTGAATTGTGCAAAAATATGAGCCTTCTTTGAGAGGTAAAATTGAAACTGAAAAATTCAATGCCACAGCTGGGATTTGAACCACAGACCCTCTGCTCACTAGGCGGGCGCTGCAACCACTAAGCTACTGTGACATTTTTCAGTTCCGATTCTACCTCTCAAACATTGCCCACACATGGCTTATGCGTTTGAACACACCAACAGTAAGTTTGTTGCCATAAATGAATAATAATATGAGTCTTCTATCCAGTATTCAGGCATACTTATGTACTGCATAGTGGTGTTTTTCATGGTTACAAATTTATGAATAAACACATCCCTGAATAAAATATCTTGTTCCTCTCCCCCCTTCATTCTCCTCGCCTTCCTCTACACGTTTCCCCTTCCCTCTCTCAAAATATCCTGTTGATTATCCTCTAGTGTTTTGCTGTATCTGTAGGATATTAAAGCTTTGTAATATAAAAATCTTCAAGAGCTTTTGGTTGACCAATCATAATTTTGCAGCAGTATGAGTTAAAGAGTGTGGTAAACTGTTAAGGTAACTCATCGGTGAGCAATGGATGAAGGTGACAAAATTTTTCATTTTTGACTTTTTGTGTCATAAATAAGTTTAAACCTTTGGCTTTCATTTTCATACTTCGTATATTGTCATCTGCACCATTTAAATGATGTCACCGAACAATTTAAATTGGCATGTGCTAGGGGATTTGTGAATTTAAATGCTCAGAAGCATTTAAAGTGCTTGCAATATTTTTTAGACTCAATATCCATTCAGTTTAAGTTTGAATTACACGGTTTCTTGTGGCAAATTTGCTGAAACATGTTGGCTAACTTGAGAAACCTCTATATGAGAACTATCTTTTGAGAAAATTCCAAAGCTCTTTAGTTTACCTGGAGCAAAATGTGGAAGAAAACAAGCTAACCTTGTGGTAATTTATGATGAAATTGTGTTAATTTTGTGTTCACATAATGTGTGTGGGTTTACATCGGAGGATTTGTATCGTAGAAAGGATTGGCAGAGCTAAGTGTACAATAATAATGACAATGATGATAATAATAATAGTAATAATAATGAAGTTAATTATAGACTAGAACATAATTTGCTAATAAAGTGTAGAGGTTATAGTAGTGCATCAGGTAAAGATGCTAAGTTATTTGGAAGTTTGAGTTTAGTACATAGTTTATAAATAATTAGTTATGTGATATTTTCACAATGTACAGAAGAAATGGTAAAACAGTTAGAAACAGGTCTTCTAAGGGAGTTTTAGCTAAACACAAAATACCAATGAAGCTTTCCATAGGGTTATTTGGAAAAACATACCCAAGAGAAATATTTGTTTTAAAAAAGAAATTAGAAATTGGTGTAATATTTGCAATTAGTATAACATAGGTTGTGAAGCTTCACATCATGTAAAATATGAGGTTCACAGTAGAGATTCCAGTGTAATTGGGGAGGAATTAAGTAAAATTAGTGATGAGCATCGTCTGAAGGATAGTGCTAAGCATTAAAAAAGTGCCTACAGAACTGCTAGGAAGCGATTGAAATTAGAAAAAACTGCTAAAGAGCAAGCTAAAAGGACCTCAGGGTCCCACATATGGTGCAGGCCAGCTCTAATAAAGTATATTTTTATTATATAGTTGCTAAACTTTAACTCCATTTTTCTCTGCTTATGATTTTCTGACACTTGATTATGTTCAAAATGCTCGTTGGTGCACAGTTTTGCAGATAATAGTTGTATCTTGAAACTTGGTACACACATTCTTCAAACCATAGGGATTAAAACTTGGACTTAAATTATTGCTGCACCTTAATACAAAAGAGTTTATTCCAAAATGAATTGTGGAAGTGGTAAACTTTTTAAAAATTGGATTATATAATGTTCAAAAAATTGTTTTCTCCCAAGTTATATATAAATTACAAAAAAGAAACAGGCCAACTTTTGTAGCATTATGCCTTTGATTAGCCATATAAATTTAAATGTCCTTGGTTGAAAACTACATCAAGGAGCATTTTTCACTATAAGCTAACTAAAATTAAAAAAAAGAAAATTGTTTAAAAAGAACTATTCAAGATATGTAGTTCAAACTTACAATATTTTAACTTTGAGTAACAAGTCAATCCTCAAAATTTGAGAATAATTGGACACAAAATGGCAATTTTTCAAATTTCACAGATGGGTTACCTTAAGGTAGTAAGGTCTAAATTCCTATTAAACTTTAGGAAACAGCCAAGAGTGAATCCCACAGAGAATCTTAAATGGATTGTCAAATGTTGAGGAAAAATTAAGGTAGCAAAATTATATAGTTATCAAGAAACTCCTAGAAACATGAGAGGAAGAAAAACTATGCAGTTCTTATATAAGAAATAATAATGGCAATGATTTTTTATGCACATGAAAAGTAAACATATGATTTGAACTGATAATGAAATTGTTTTGGAACACAGAATGTTTAACCTTTTATATAAGAATACTTGATTGAAGTAAACCAAACAGATTTGTTTTCTTCTATGAATTTAAGTAGCTGTCATTAGAAAACATTTTAAGCATAAATGGAAAGGTCAAGGACAATTAGTACTATATTAATAATCGGGAAGTTGATGACAATGTTATTAGATCACATTAAAATAGAAAAATGTTCAGTTGATATCCGTTGATAATGGAGGAAACTAGCATCTAAACATGTTCCAGGAAATTCAAAAAGTGAATATTGTTTTTAATAAGCAGTACTGTTCATTCAAATGGACAAGAGCACTCAGATGTGAAGTACACGGAGTGGGATGAGAGAGGACAGAACCTACAAGCAATAGTAAAGCAGCATGTAAATGCATGAAATAGCACAAGAACTGAGATGACAAACATAGTGTTAGTAGGCATCAGTTTTATATGCACTAAAATTATTTATAATGTGTGCACTTGTGGTGTTGAAATATAAAAAACTGCTCAATAAATGTGAAAACATACATTAATCATGCATTAAAAGTGTTAAGTTTACGTTTATACTTTTCAGTGCTCATGTATAACACTGCCAAAATAAGAAAGCCACTTAAAGTGCACGAACGCTCATAGCGGCTGTAAGCACGTGACAGCAGAGAACTCTTTGATTGGTTCCTGATCGAAGCTCTGTGGCAGAAAACTAAGTAGATCCATTTTTTAATGTTACTGCTATTCATTAGAGACTACGCTTCACTTGTCTAGTTAAAATATGAAGGTAACTGCAGTTTTTAACTAAGATAATTGAAGCCTACTTTCTAATATTTACTTTATATCCATCATCAAAATCTTAATTTACCAGTGTCTCTGCTGCTTTCATTCATGTTCTTCATGTTCTTTATTGCTCATAAAACTTGTAATACAAGCATGGAGCATTGTCAAATGCTAATACATGAATAAAAAGTACATCATGGCACATAATTAGACTTATGGTTAGTAAAAATAATCTATATACCATAATACAAACATGGAATATTGAATATACAAAAAATACATTAACAGTACACATTCATTTAACATCTCTTCTAACCTGTATGGGCACTTTTCAGTTAGATAATTCTTTAACTCTTTAGCAAAAGAGTTTTTTCTTGAGTGCTCTTGCTACTGTATGTATGATTTCCAATATAATGCATCATTTTCATATGTTCGCCTAAGAATCCTTCAGTCATGATATATTCATCCTCTACCTTTTTTACATTTTCACACCTTTTTTCCAGTCTTCTGGTGAAATAGATGCAAACTTTTCATCTGTCTATCGAAAGCAGCATACATTTTAAACGTCAGGTTTTTCTCTGTAATCCAGTTCTTCAGATTTACTAATATCAGCTCTATCAGACTTAATTTTGGGTGGTAAGATGGTAAGCATAATACACTATGCCCATGTTCAGCTAATAAACAATCAATTTTATATGTGCGATGGGATGGTTTTATGCTCCTTGATTAAGCTGAGGTTTTAGTCAGTGTTGAAAGGAATTGGTTTTTCTGTTAACCAAGATGTCATTTATTCTCAGATTGAATTTTAGGTGGGAGGAGGTGTGTATCGCGATTAAGAACATTATCAGTTACAAGGACACTTTTGGGTGGGAGGTGTGGGATTAGTTTTTCAACTGGCCATTTTTGATACTTTTTGTTATTCATGTCATGATAATGGCCTACTTTTTGTCCATATTTAAAATGGACATAATACGTTTTGTATGAGGCCTTATTCCTGCCAGCATGAATGATTATAAACCTGCTGCCTTTTGAAGGAGCAAGGAGTTCAACGAGTGAACCGTCACTCCAGGAATATGACACTGTGTGTAGAATGGATATAAATTTCAGCCATGTATGCAGTTGGACAAGACTTGCTACTCTATTTTGTTACTTTCTATTGGTAAGAATTCCTTTGGATGACACCATGGCCAAGCGGTTAGACCGTTCTCCTACCACTGGTTCAGGTTGTATTCTTGATGGGCGAAGAGGTGTCTGGGCGGGTTTTGTCTGGGTTCTTCAGGTTCCCCACCCCTCATTCCGCCAATTATTTCGTCATCACCTTTCAAATCCATGCATTTCAGATCATCTTCCTCACAGTCCAAATGACCTAGTTGTCGACAGGCCCTTAAACTCCACTCACTCACCCACTTACTCTTCCTCACTATCATACCTTGTGCTTGGCTGACCACCTGCTTGCAGGGTCCATAGGTTCCTCTGCTCCCCGACGAGCATCTGACCCTAGGCACTGGCTTGTAAGTGCTAGGGGTGTGATTGATTCTATGAATTGAACTAAATGATACACCAGTGGCTTCCTCTATGCATTTCTGTAAGAACTTGAATTTAATAGAGATCCCCCTTGTAGCTTCCATATTAAATTGGTACACATTACCAATCACTTCTCATGTCTGGCTGTGTAAGAATTTTCCCTGTAGTTTGCTCTGAACTGTGGCATTGTTTAGTCTATTTTTATCTGCACTATGAGCCATACGGAGTGATGCTTGTGTTCACATGGTGCTGGACAGACTGATGCACATTATCTGCTCTCTGGCTACAGCAGTCAGTTCATGTCACTGCACATCATGTTTACACTGCTCTCATGTATTTGCATGGACGGTACACAGTAGGAACCTGATTTGTTTTTCTTTTGCCTTTTTATATTATTATGTGATATTTTTGTTTGTTGTTTACAGAAAAGCTGTTCATTTAGAGGAAGTGGGGCTTACTTTGGTCACTGCTTCAGTTCTGTGTGATGCAAGATACCGAAATTTTCATGGTTTTGGAAAAACAAAATCCAAAGCCAAATGTGCTGCAGCAAAGATGGCACTAAAGTATGTTTTAACAAATTGTAAAAAGATTGGTTAACAATAAAGGAACAGCTAGGTGATACTTTTATTGTTGCATTATAACTTACTGTCAGAAAGACTGAACATGATTACAGAGTGCTCCAAGGAGGAGCAGTTTAAATAAATCAATTTCAATATGTAAATGTGATTTATATTGCTTTAGATACATTTTATATATATATATATATGTGAATACTGCTGACAGAACATGTATAATAATTAGAGGATGGATTATTGTCTGCTAAATATTTATTTATCATAAGTTGCATCAATATGTTATGCAGGGATGCATGCAGGTTCCAATCTGATTGCTAGCAATTTGAACAGAAAATCATAGGAATCGTACAAATAAGGAGACAAGAAATTGAAAATGTAACCTTTCCTGCAATCTAAATTATTGTGAATGCTCTGACATAGCTCTGTACTTATACTCAAGGTAGTTGAATTTCAATGTGGACATTTTGAGCTTGAAAAAAAAAATAGCAGTTAACTTAGGCACTCCTGGACAGATTTGCCACCTAATGCAAAAATAATTGTTTTATGCAGTCCAGAATACATATGCAAACTCTTAAAACTTATGTTTGTCGACATTTAAAAACACTTTTCCTCCACTTTAATGATGAAGAGAAGCCTCTGCAAAACTAGTCTTGAAGGATTTTTTAAAGTGAGTGGAGCAAAGATGTTTTTAAATGTCAACAAACATACGCTTTTTAGAGTTAAATCACATTCTTCACTGTTGTAAACAATTAAAGTTTTATACTTTTTAAGTATATTATTTAAGGTTATTGCACAACTAGTTTTATGTTATACAAAGCCTTTTAAGTAAATGTCTTTAATGTGATGTATTGCAACTAGCTTTGTGTACCAAAATGCTGAACCCCAACATGTTTTTTAGCAGAATGGTGCTTTGTTCATAGGAATAAGCTCTGTGAAACTAAATCACTCCCTTTTGCTTGGGCTACCTCCATGTGTAATTCTCACCACAAAGATCATTTTGCACAATTTCAAATAGGGCATTATAATTTTAGGGATCTGCATTTGTTATGGAATGAGTCTGCTCCTGTCTTTACCCTTTGCGGAACAGCTCTCTATCTGCCACATTTTACTGGAATGCCCATATTTGGCTTTTCTTCGACAGTTCATCCCATTTACCTCTACCGTATCTGTCATTCACCTTTGGACATGTTAAGTTCTACTCAATTTAATTATTTTATCTGTCCTATTTTTGCTGTTCTGCAGTTGTCCTTCGTATATGTAGTTTGGCCCAATTATCCACTTTTACCCAAGTTTAAGCTTTGACCTTTTAGCGACCAGTGTCTGACTTTTCACTTTAATATTTTTTATCATTTTGTTGTTGTTGTTTTCTAGTGCCTTGCATCTGGCAATGAAGCCATTAGCATTCGTGCTTTCCAATACTTTTGAACTGTAGTTTCTTCTGATCTTAATGCTTCACAGGTCTTCAAGTGGTCTTTTTTATCATTTTAAATTTTATCCTTTTTAAAATTGAGCAAATTTTTTATATTATATTTATTATGAGGAACCAAAATTACTTAACGTTCTTTAAACATTTTTGTAAATTTTATTTTAGCCCAAGAATGGAAAGTAAACTTACTAAAAATACAATCATCTCTTATTTTTTTGAGAGTAGAAGTTCTTTTTACAGGCTTTTGATATTTAAATTTCTAGATCTTTATGTATAAAATATGTATTAAAACCGTTCATTTATGCAGTGTTGATAATCAGCTAATGTTTAATAAATTAATTCAGTTTCCCAAGAGGTTTCAATGCCATAGCCGGGATTTGAACCATGGATATTCTGCTTCACGTGTGGCTGCTCTCACCTCTTAAACATTGTCCACACACGGCTTGTATGTTTAAAAAACACCAGCAGTAAGTTTGTTGGCATAAATAAATAATAGTTCAGTTTCCTGTTATGTTTTATCTTTAGGTCTAGGAACATAAGGGAACCATTATTTTAAGTTTTCAAAGTGAATTTTACAGCATTATTTTGTGAATTTAAAAGTTAAAAGCATCATTTATATGTTTATCAGGAACAATAATAAAAATGTCATCCACATATCTATACCAGATTTTAAAACTTTGCTTTAGTGATTTGTATTTCAAGAAAGCTCATGAAAGGATTAGCAAGAAATGGTGAAAGTGGACTACCCATTGCTGAGCCAGAAGTTTGTTGAAAGAAATTTCCATTAAAACTGAAAAAAAAAAAAATTGATCCAAATACAGATTGGTAAGCTTCATAAAATCATTTATTAATTCATAATTTAGTTCTACAGAACTTCATTTTTTCCAAAAAGATCAAAGTTTTTCCTTAGGAATGCTAGAAAATAAATAGTTACGTCAAAAGAAACAAATTTATCATTAGCAGACAATACAGTATTGCTGATCTTTTCTACCAATTCATTAGAAATAATACTTATACTGACAAATTTATCAAAAGTACTGACATTTTTATTCAAACATTTAGCCAGATCGTAAGTAGTTGAATTATACAATTTATAATAGGCTTCATTTTATTTCCTGGTTTATGAATTTTGGGATGTGCATACATTCTTGATAAAACTGGATTCCTCTCTTTTAACAATGGTTTTTTTACTAGGTATAGTTTTCACTTCATTAAGAATTTTATTAAAAGTTGTAATGCATGATTTTAATGGCTCATAATTAATTTGTATGGAATCCTCACTCTATTAATATAATCAGATTCATCCAAAATTACAATCCTGTTTCCTCCATCAGCTTTAGTATAAATTACATTTTTTTTCATTCAATGATTTAATGATCTGATTATTATGATTTCCTTAAGAGTGATTTTTACCCAAATTCTGCAAGATTTTACTGTACTTCATTTTAATCAAAGATTTAGCAATTTCATGGAAGTCTTGACTGGCAAGTTCGAGATCTAGAATATAATCATGTGTTTTTTGAAAAATGTACGCAAGATTTTATACCTTCATTTAGAAAATTGAGTTCTTTCTCATAAAAATTACAATTTAAAATATTAATTACGTTATTTGTTGGATTATTCTCTTCATCTTATATTTATTCTTTTGAACATAATTTATTTAGCTTGTTTTTTAATTTTGTTTTATTTTTCATGTTGAAATTGGGAAATGAATCAAATAATTTGGATTCTAAATTAAAACAAATTAGGTTACCTAAAACATGTATTAATTTAAGATGAAATTGATATAACTTTAGTTCAATATTATTTAACCTTTCAAAGTGTAAACTTCTTTCCACTTCAATTACTTCTCTTTCTGCTCCTTTTTGATAAGCACTGTTATCATCAAATTTAAGAGTTTTCTAATGAAAAGCAGGGTTACTTTACGTTTTAAGCAAAGATTCAAAAAGTGAATGTCTGCAAAAGTGTCTCTTCTATTATGAAGTTTTAAATATAAATTAAGTTTAAGTTCAGCTCCATTAGAATTAATATTAAACAAATAGTTATTACATTCTAAATCATCCATTGTAAACTGAAAATTGCATCATAGTTAAGGAACCAATGCTTCAAACTAAATACAGAAATTAATGAAAAAACTGAAGTTATTGACAGTGAAGCAATATAAAGCAACAGATATAACAAATATTTAGAGACGTTCTCTCTGAGAAGAATGTTATTCACAAATATTGGAAAGCTAGACTGTTAATAGGTTAATTGCCAGATGCAAGGCATTGAATAACATATTTAGAGACCTAACTTCATTTATCTTTGGCACAAGTATTAAGGACAGACCAAGGGTTTGTGAATCTTTATTCACATTATGAATGTTCCAACTATTTATACTGGTGGCCATCGTTATGGGCAAATTACCAACTACTGATAGCAAAACAAATTTGTTGACGGAATCAATCAGCAGTATTTCAATTTTCAGTGCATGGTCCTTATTCTTCAAAATGAATACCTTTTTGATGGTGACCAGCATAAATAGTTAGAACATGGATAATGTGCACCTTGGTATCTCTAATATAATTTACACCAAAGATAAGTGAATTAATAACATCTTTAAATATTTGTTATATTTCTTGGGGTATACAGAAGTTCTCAAGCTGACAAGTCCTTCCCAACTTGATACATAGTATTAAATCCATAATTTGTTTCCAAAACACATTTTTATGTAACACTTGGTTTGAGGTCTAAGTTAATTTTTTTCCATGTTGGGTACTGTCATAGTTAAACGTTTGGTGAGTCTTTTGATTTGCTTACACTTTAACAAAGCAGGGGCGTGTTTGGACAAGAACAAGCAAGTATATGAATATACATACAAAAGTTAATTTGTAGTACAAAATTAAGTTTCCTTGAAACACTAGCAAACTTTTCTGCAACTTCCTAATCAATTACATGAATATCACAATGAATTGACAGTAAGGCAAGTCCATTAATTGTGATTCAGATGTAGAATTTTCTCAAATATGTTTTTAGTTGTCAAGGAGTGGAAAAACGTTTTTGGCAGAAGCACTGGAAACTAGCAAAATGGCTAATATTCTCAAAACAATATAGATGTTTGGGAAGTATATTCTAGCCATGCCATCTCTGCAAGTTTTAGGAATGTTTTGCAGTAGTGTTTTGATAACTCAGTGTTTTGAGTCACAAAGTATTTATTTTTAATTAAGAGTGATAAGTTCTATTGCATTTACAGTTTGTGTAAGTCTTGAAACTCCACATGCACATACGAGTAAAAATGACAAGTGGTGATTGTGATGGGGGGAATAAGGCACTATAAATGTTATCAGAACTTGGAAAGCAGTCACATATATAATGCATAGAGTGACCAGATTGCTATAGACAAAAAATAGGATTTTTACTATGAAAAAGTAGGACATTGGACACAAATGGGGGACACTTTTATCTTGCCAATTAACTTAAAATAGAATAATGTTTATTTAGTTTCATGGAAGTTTACCCTTCTTCCTTTAGAAATACTTCTGTGAAGATCTGATTTTTGCCAAAAGTTGAGGCTTCTTTAATAGATAATTGCAAAAGTCAATACAAGAAAATTGCCAAAAATTGTACTGCAACATGAGGAGACCCTTTACAGATTCTATTTTAAATGTCTTTCTTTCATCTGTCCATGTGATGATATGAGTGAAGATCTACATTGGCATTATTTCCTGGTATAGAAAAGAAATATTCGACTATTTCTAGAAGTTCTGAATAGCAGCCTACTGATTTGGTTTCTCTGAGATACTTAACACCACTTCTCATTGGAAGTTAGATTATAAAGCCCAGAATTGCCATTTACAAACTTGTTTTAAATTACAAAATTGATCCAAACATTTAACATCATCAATAGCAATTCCCTTATTACCTAAATATTTGCAACAATTCTCTACTTCACTGAAGTCAAGGCATTTCATATCAAGCCACTTCAAAACATCTAAATTCATCAAAGTCTAAGTCCATTTTTTCATATACTTCGTACATGACTCATACACAGACATAGCTTCCTCCATAAACTGTTGTACTTCTTTCACTAACCCCTCTTCTTCTGCCTCTCTCAATATTTAGCCTTTCAAACATACAAAGCAACCTTGAAACCAATTTTCTAAAACACCATGCATAAGTAAGAATATCTAAAATTTAAATTATGGAATTACATTCTCTTTATAATCCTTGAATTTTATCCTGAAACACTGTCATCAAGGAATGTAAATGCCAGAGATAAGCTTCACTTAATCTATTTCCAAGAAAGTGAATTATAAGCTTAGGTGGTCTACACTGTGACAAAAGGTATGACTTCAATGGAAGGTACATTTGAAACCATCTTTCTATGGCAGGGAAAATGATTACCATCTTGTCTTAAGAGTGACATAATAACTATTGGTAATTAATGTCAAATTCACAGAGTAATTTCAATTCTTCTGTCCTCATGGTGTACATAGACAATTATACATTTTTTAGATAGTACATTCTATATCATTGATAAATTATCATCTCCATGTTGTATAGTATTACGTAAAATGTGAGCTGGACAACCTAGCCCTATAAGGTTTTCATTTATTGATTGTTTCAAATTACTGTAAACATTCTTTCCATCTAGTTTACGAGTTACACTCCCAAAATTAGTATTGGTATTGTCCCCAGAAAATGCAATACATTTCTAGGAATACCATAATTTTTTCAGTGTATTAAAAATATAACCTGCTGTAGTTTGAGGTTTCACTAGGGGTCGATTTTAATGTAATAGGTTTTGTTGTTGTGCTACTTGATTTATAATTAAAATACTGTATAAGAAGCATGTTTACATTTCCATGATTACTCCCATCTGTGGATACACCAAAACAAGAAATACCTTTCAAACGCTCAACAGTAACTTAGAAAGCATGAGGCACACTAACGTTATTCGCTATGAATTCAGTTTTTGTTCTTGCTGACAAAATTTTTTTGATGACATTCAAATCGTAAAAGATTTCTTGGTTCTATTTCTGTACAGTCCATCGACCTATAACTAAAATGTCTGACTGTATGGAAAGCCAGAGCCCCCTCTCCAGCCAATACTCGATGTGCAAGATCTGATGTCGATTTCAGTTTAAGAAACATTTATCCAGTGCATGCGTTGAACTGCTGCTTTGCAAGCTTTTTTTGTGTATCAATATGATGTTCCAAATCTTGGGATCCTATATAACACAACAATTTAAAATAAATTATTAATTTCTGTAAAAGTTGAATTACTACCTTGGTTCAAAATCTGTCAGAACAAAATCCATGTAGATGGGCAACTATTTGGATATAACTTTATTAACAATGGAAACATAAGTTCCTGCGATATAAACCTTACACTCGGCTTCAAATTCATTGCTTCCCTTCTTTAAAAGGATTTTTTCTGGCTACAACATCCGTATGTTTGCACTTTTACTTGGGCATGTTTTATTTTGATAAAGTAGAAATCATAAGCACATGGACACCACATGCTCACATACAGCCCAGCAGCCAAAGAATGACAAAGAGAATGAATTTGCTAAGCAGAGACACGACACAATAAGTTATAGAACTCTTTGGGAAATAATGGTGCAGTGAGTGAAAATAGACTGCAAGCACCTTTTAATTGGTACTGCCTCTGCCGTTTTGTGGTGATTCTATGTTCGAAAATTAATATTCCACAATTTTGAATCCTACAGGAAAAATACAAAATAACCTAAAAAGGAGGACATTTACTGATTTTCTAAAAGTCCACGTGGACACTGGACAAATCTATTAAACAGAGGACACATCTGGATTAATCTGGATGTCTGGTCACCCTAATAATGTATTGAACTTATCACTCTCACAGAAAGCAAAAGACTGACTCTCACTTCTCTTACATAAGTGGACCAAGCAGTGCTATTGCACATCTTTGTTTCAGGAGTGGGAGAATGTCACAATGGTTTACACAAGCTGTACAGAGTGATAGTCATGATGAGAAAGATGAGTTTTCAAATTACTAATTCCATTTTCAGTTTATTATGTATTTTATTTGAAATAGTTGTGTCAGTTGAACCACAACACACCAACTTATTAATAAATGTATGATGGTTTGCAATATATCTGGAATGCATATGATATCTAGCACCCAGAAAAACTAGGATTATCCAGGAAATCGACTTTAATTTAAAATTGCTTCTTGAAACAAACTTTGGAAAAGTACCCTTGAATTTTTTCTTTAAACACCACTATGTTACATCCTGAGGTGACTCTCGCACACTTGAGATACATGCTGCTCATGGGTGAGATGGTGGTATGTTACCACTCTAGTGAATGAGTTACGCTGGTCATCCACATGCACTCTTTCCAACAAACATCCAAATATAGTCAAAGCTACATGAAGACAAACTGCCAGTAGCATCATGTATCAGCATCACTTCGCCTGTGTGGTGTATGTATGCAGTACAAGCACTTGAGAAAGTTTCCATGTGGTTCTATTCCTTATGCTAACGGCGTCTTGAATGGAAGCAAGAACTAAATATAAGTGTCACTGTTTGGATGCTAGGGAAGGTTGTGTTGCACCCTGATATTGCACCATGGATTTGATCTATAATGGGGAATCCTAACACTTTTCAATCTGTTGCAAATTTGGCACAATTAATTTGGATTCCATTGGTATGTCAGCTGTACCGAACCATGCCAAGGATTAAAAACCCAAGAGCTATATCGAAACTCCTGCAGCAACTTGCAGCATTTCAACTTCAATACTGTCTGCCTCCAACATAATACATGATGAAGTAAGTTTTAACTTTTTATATAAATACTGCAGTTGTATAGTCAACACACAGTAACCAAATATACAAAACTTGAAAGAAATTGTGGTTACTATGTGGCATTCTTAATATCTCACAAAATCAAGTTATATCTTAGGTTGATTTTATTTTCATATTTATTCTGGGTATCTGAATTTAGAAAGTACGTGAAAATGTGCATCATCCAACATATTTTTTTCTCATATGCACCTGTGTGTTCTTGTTAACATTGGTCATCAACAATGGTGATAAACTTTTCTGTATGTTCAACAAAAAGTAATATTAACATTTTGACCATGTTAACGAGATTTTGTGAATTTGGAAAGTAATGTATCAACAAATGTGAACACATGCATTCTCTAATGGCTTCAGAATTTTTGGTTTACCTCTGGCAGCGAAACTACACTTCTTAAAATGACAATAGTTCCATAATTACATTAATTCCTAAGTAACTACAAGTTCATAAACATGAAGTAGTATTTATAAACCTTGTGCGTTTTATCAAAACCACATGCACATTTATAAAAGAAATAACTTCAAATTGCTATTGGAAAACACATTTATTTAAAAGACAGCAAAGTGTGTGAGCACAATACTGCACTAGCTGGAAACCTATATACAGGGTGGAAGGGAAGTCATTACATTCCTTCTAATATATGCTTCATACAAGCATTACAAACAAAAAAGTCTTATGGCATTTTGTTCTTTGATCAGCCAATTTCGCAAAAATAAATGGTTTTTGTTCCAAATTGGATGGTAATTCCACAAGCATGTACGAAGATAACAGTTTGTTACTTGTAAGAGGTGCAGAGTAACTTATTTCTGACATAGCTTTGGTAGTAATTATGGGACATCACATAGGGTTTTGAAATAATTAATCACTTAAAGGACATGAAGGAATACTCCAAATGACTATTTCAGACGCAAGGTATGTCAACAATGTTGTGTTGAGGTTGCTCAGGGACTTGACCTGGTTTCCGAATGTAAACAGTTCAACCACTTTCACTTTAGCGTATATTTTGGCAGGTAGAGGTTGTGATTGGCCTACGTTTGTACATAAACATAGAAAGAGATGTGTGGTAGCAGTAGTGTTTATTTGTGTACTGAACCAGTGAAAGTGACAATCGGTAGTGTCTGCAGTTTGTTTTGGACAAAACGATCTCCATAGGAAATGGTCAGAGACAAAAACGTAAGATACAAAATGTGCTTCAAATATCAAGATCTACCACTGGTTTAAATTAATGTAATGACTTCCCTTCCACCCGGTATGAATCCTCTGGATTTTTTCTTCTGGGGAGACATGAAAAGCAGGATCTACAAAGCAGCAGCTACTGCCCTCGAAACTTTGAGAGAATGCTTTTATCTGGCTGCGGAAGAAATACACAACAATGAGGGTATTTTTGTTAGAGTGCGGCATAATTAGTTAAAAAGGTGTGAGGCTTGCAGATGTGGAAATGGGGGACATTTTGAACAATTTAATTTAAAAGGTGATTCAATTAATAACACTAAACAACACTTACAAAATATTTTTCCGGGACGCGTTTCGAAGGTTAACTTTCCTCCATTATCAACCGGACAATAACTGGGTTTCCATGGTGTTTCATGGTGCGGATGGTGATGCTTCTTCTGATGTTTCTTCTGGGTAACGGTTCGATGAACTTACTGAAAATGCCACTCTGAGGAATGTTGAAATTAAATACTCGGTTTCTATTTTTTAAAATGATTTGTTCCCATGTGGACAGTTCTTGTTTTCCGGTTATGTGTTTGAGAAGTTCCGGTTCTGGCTTTATGTCATGATTTTTTGTCCAAAAGTGAAAGGCAACTGCTGATTTTTCTAATTGTTTACTCTTGATGTTCCTAACGTGTTCCTTGGATCTAATTTGTAAATTTCTTTTGGTTTTTCCTATGTATACTTCATTACAATCACTGCATTCAATTTGGTATATGCCGGATTTTTTGTTAGGTGGAATAGTATCTTTGATGTTTGAAAGTAGCAGGTTTTTTATGGAGTAATGGTTTACTGGTGCTAGCTGAATGTTGTATTCCTTGAACGCTTTTTTAAATTTATCAAAGGCCCATGGATGATATGTACCACTTACTAGTCATTCATCCTCCTGATGATGGGAGAGATACACACTCCTGAAACGTTGATGGCTCTGCATCATTACACCTGGCTCGAAGTCCGAGAACATCTCTTCGTCGCCAGGAAAGCTTCAAATCATACTTCACTTGTAAGTTATTTCTTGTTATACGTTTCAATTTTCCTATGCTAATAATTTTCTCAAATAGGTCATTCATATTCTATGTCCCAGAAAGCAAAGAGAATGGAGTGTCAAAACCATCATATGGCAACCTGCTCTTCAAAGACTTGACTGTGCCTACTGATTCCCATATTCCCCTTACACCTTCAAGGAAATAAGCAATAAGATAATTCCTGTAAATGTTTATCTCAGTTAACATGAAGTAGATACATTTATGAATTTTATTTATTTCAAGTTTTCAAAAATAAGTTTATTTTTATGTTTACTGTTTATTTGTATCTAGTAAGGCTTAGCAATCCTTTAATAGCTCAAAAGTGACCGACATTCATATTTTTACAGTGTCATTAACACAAAAAGTTTCATTTTAAAATGGCATATTACAACCTTATAAACAGAAATATGTTCTATCTATATGCTTAGGGTTTGGCAACAAAGCTATTCTTGCCTCCCAATATTTTGAGGTCAAGTCTGGATAAAATTTAAGCTGTTCGATATTGATAGATGTTCCATACTCATTTCTTCTTCCTGGTTGCATAACAGACAATTTGGAAATGATAGCAATCCAATTTTATGCAGTGTTTGCTGAGACAGTCATGTCCAGTGGTAACACAGTGACAGCTGTTTTTCAAGACAGTCAGGTATTAGTTTCAAACTTTTTAAGAATGTTTCTCCTTTGGAATTTAATATATTTGTAGTTAATTTAGTTTTATAATCATTATTCATGTTCTTCTTAATGATAAATTTAAATGATTACCGTGGTACTCTTGGTAGTACCTTATTTTGAATTTTGGTTCCACTTTTTTGCTAGGATGTCTTGTCTTCTCATTGTTCTCAATCCACAGTGTGCAAGAATGCTCTGAAAGACTATGCTCTTACTTAAATTTTGTATCTGTGTAACCAAACAGTGAATTTTGCTTATTCACTGGGATCCTGAGTTAATGTCATTGCTTGGATCGCCACTCTAGAATCTGATAACAATGTTTTTACAATTATTATTTATTTATGCCAACAAACTTACTGTTAATGTTTTTAAACACACAGGCCATGTGTGGGCAATGTCTGTGGTTCAAATCCCATCTGTGGCATTGAATTTTTCAGTTCCAGTTCTACCTCTCAAATGTTTTTATATTTTTGTAGCCAAACAAATATTTTAGAGCAGTGTAGATCGCATCAGTTTCTCCATAAAAATTTGTAGCACTTTTCTCCACATTTTTGTAAAAGGAGAAAAACGATGTGTACTGCCTGCTCCAGTTCTATCATCGTCACTTACAAATGAGTCATCTGTATATGTACATGTCCATTCGTTTTCAGGGTATTTGATTTGCATTGTTTCTATGGCAATTTTTGCAATATCTAGAATTGCTGTTTGTTTCTTGAAATTTTCTCAAAGGTCCAAATTATATTCTATTTCAAAGCTTTCTATTAAATTAACGTGATGCAATAGATTTTCTTTTGTAATAGGTACGTGTAGTTTTTCTTTCAGCTTTTTTACTTCTTGCACAAATCCTTTTTGGATTTTTAGTGTATATTTAAAATCCTGATGTTTGTCTAGTTTATTAAAATTTGGAATTCTTATGCTTTCATGAGTTATTAGAGTTTGTTTTTCAAGTTTTAGCTTTATTGGCTTATTAGATATTGCAAAGAGAAGTGTTTCTATTGGGGTGGTTTTTTATTTTGTCCAGAAATATTTAGAAATAAAAAAATTTACAGTGGGTTGGGAATCCACAGAGAATCCACAGCAAAGAAGTTACCACAAGGCCCTACACTCCTTAAGTTCTTTTTGCAGCAAATACACTATAAATAGAGATCAGTTAATCCCTTCACCTTATAGCAATGGCCTCTTCTTGCCCGATGCATATTGTGAACCATGCTTGTATGTCCAAGCATAAGCTTATTATTTTTGGAACGAAGTTTACATTATTTAGATACAGTTTTTCTAGGTTTAGTTACAATATTTTTAGTTCAAGCAGTTCCATGGTCACATGAAACAAAGGAAAATATGTTTCACTCACACGATATTATAAATTTTCATTCACAAAATGCAACTGTTTTTGTTTTAGAAATGTTAGTATTTCTGGATGATATTTATTTGCAGAGGTAATGTTGTTCAAATATTCTGGTAAATAACTATATAGTTTTAAACTGTTGAACTTGAAGGGTGTTTGAAATAGTTTTATTTTGGGAGTTGTTATATGAAACTTGTTTTAATCGTGTTTGTTGGTTGAATGGACTTCTACATGGGTGATGTAATTTGCTATGTTGTTTACTTGGACTAGTAATGGTTTTATATATTGGCAGTGGCATACATTGTGGACTATATCAAAGCTATCACTCAAGCCCATATCTAAAGTAAACTACAAATTAATAAGCAATATTAATAATAATTGCAATACCAGCCAGTTTTTCTCATGAAGAATTAGTGCGTGTGATGGAATATGCCTCATTCTCTACCACTGAACAGAGGGGAAAACAGAGCTTTGAATACTTGCTGCTACAGCCTTTGCTATGATACAAGCAAGGAGGGGTGAGGCGGAAGATTGCAGGAATAAGCATGCCAAGACTTGTGAGAGGGACCGTCTCTCATTTACTACTGCTGTTTGTATGCCAATAATGTAAGCCGGGCACTCCATCAATCGCCCTCTAGTTGTTAACCAGCCAGGAGTCACCCTCTGAAGATGCCCAACAGTCTTATTATTCTAAAGTAAGAACAAAATTAGAAACTAAAAGCTTCACTTATCTTAGCTGTTTGGATTGTGATAAGGTTTATATCGGTAAAACTAAATGTCATTTAGAAACCAGAATAAAAGAGAATTTTAGAAATATTAAATATAAACAAATTGATCTGATGTGCCAGATCATTTTTGGTCATTTAATCACAAAATTAATCCAGAAGTTAAATTATTAAAACAATTAAGTGGACCTATAGATTTAATGGTTTGGGAAAAAATATTTATTTTAAAAAACAGGAACCGTGTTAAGACTTTTGAAATACCTTCCATAGATTGTATTTATAGATTTTTGTTTTCAGAGATTGGTAATTAAAATGAGCATCAGTAGCTATGGTAACGAATTTGTTTATATAGCTTTGAGAATGAGTTGGAGTCAACTCGAAACACTGTCAGCGCAGCACCAAAGAACTTGCAATATTACTAAGATAAGTGAAGCTTTTAGTTTCTAATTTTGTTCTTACTTTAGATTCTTGTTGCTTCACTGTTAATAGCTTCATTATTTCTTTAAGTCTTCTTCTTCTTCTTCTTCTTCTTATTATTATTATTATTATTATTATTATTATTATTATTATTATTATTATTATTATTTGTCAGTCATTTAGTAATTACAATAATTATCATAGACTTTGTCAAAAACAACTTGGGTGAAACGTCAGATAATTCATCGACTGGACCACAGCCTGCAAGCCCGGAAATGACTGTTGGATTAATGCTGGCTGTTAAAGCCTAAGCATGTATATGAGAGAACCGTATGTTTATTGTTTCTATATATTGTCTTTGAAAAACAAACTGAAAGAGTTACATTCACCTCATAATTTTTCTAACAAGTCCATTCAAACCATTGCAAATCATATAAAATCAAATGGATTTAATGTGTACAGTGAAGTTTATAAACTATGTGAACAGATTTTAACATTTTCTTCTACTACTGCAAGAGCAGAAAGGAGTTTTTCAGCCTTGAAACGAAAACAATTTTATTTAATTGTTTTCTGATAGTGTGACAACTTTGGACATTGCAAAGAGGGGGCAAGGGGTGCTGTGGGGAAAATACACTTTTTCTTGAAACTTCTTATAAATAGCTCAGCACATGAATCACTTAAACAATGATATGGAATCACTTTGTTCTGCTGCACTCATTGTCATGTTGTTTATTTGCTACGCTGTGGTGTGAGGTAGTTGACCTTGGCTCTCTTTTTGAACAGCTGCTGCTGGCCAGCGTTGCATTACATTCATCAGTTGAGTTTCAGAAACTGGATTAATGAAGATTGATTTTTCATTCATACAACACTTCCATTTTCTATACGATTAGGACTATTTGTGTTTTGAATGTCTTTGTGATTTTTACAAAATGTTTGTTAAATATATTTGCTATCTGCTTGTGATTTGTGTCAATTTTGCTTTCATGTTTTGGTTTAATATTTTCCAGGGGCAATTCACTGATATTTGTTTCATTTTTAAGTAAATGCCACATGACCATTGCCTTATTTTTGGTTTCTTTAATCTTTCTAGTGTACTTTAGTTTTTTAGTTGCCTGGATGACTAGCTGATAGATATTTTTGTATTTTTTATAGAACATGCTGAATTTCTTTAAAACTTTCTTACTTTTTATTTAATTACTGTAGAATTTTAATTTTACGAGAAATTCTAATCCCTTTGACTACCCATGTTTTAGATGTTTCTTTTATTCGTATTTTGACAATAGAAAATGCCATTTTGTAATAGTGTTTGAAAGAGTTTAGACATTTAATGTAAGTGCCCTCAACTGATTTACCTGTGTAAGCCTCTTAGCATGTTTCTTGGTGCAATAGTGATTAAAGTAACATGTTTTCCTGTTTCTGAAGAAGACTGGAAACTCTCTTATGTGTTGTATTTACATGTTGGACCTTTTTATACTGCCAGTTTAGGGAAGTAGATTGAGCAAGGTGATCTGATAGACAGGTATTGAAATAACCAACAATATTTCTCTTTACACAAAGCAGTCAATAAACAACTTAGTCTCCATGGGTTTCAAAACAGGTTCTTATTTTATATGGGATATTTTTGTGGAGTTAATAATTTCAAGATATCTTTGGATATTGGTTTGAATTTTCCATTAGTTATACTTTTCTCAAATAGAAAGGAAGTTCTTCCACTTCTTGTGTTTCTCTCCTGGGTGTGCAAAGATCATGGAATTTTAAAGCCACACATACGGATGAATTCTGAAAGGTCTGATTCACTTGAGCCCACAGTGTTCCCCTATTCCCATTATATCTACAAGGAAATCTGTCATAAAAGCATTTCTACAAATGTTTCTCAGTTAAGATGAAGTAGGTAGAAAAACAAATATTTTTAGAACAGTTTGTCGAAGAATGGGTAGAGAAAGTCATGTTAATGTAACACATTCCATTTTATTAAAGTGTGAAATTTGTAATAAATTAGATTTCTGCATTGCAAAACTGTCTTGTAGTACTAGTGTTTCCAATTAAAATGGAAAAGCTGTTTATTACTTTCTGTATCACGTCTTGCATTCTACCCAAAAATTTGATACCAAGATTTCAGTAGAAATTCATATTTGAGGTCCCCTGAATCCTTTTAGAAAATGATCACGTGTTTGTGTGTCTGTAAACAGCATAACTCCAAAATGAGAAGTCAGTAAATACCAAACTTGGTTGAGAGGTAGAATCGGAATTGAAAAATTCGATGTCAAAGCTGAGATTTGAATTTTTCAGTTTCGATTTTACCTCACAGATATTGCCCACACATGGCTTGTGTGTTTAAAAACACAACAGTAAGTTTGTTGGCATAAATAAATAATAATTACCAAACTTGGTTTTAAGTTCAGCATCTTATAAGTATGCAACACAAAGATTTTCAAGAAAGTTCCCTCCCCACCTCGGACTACCCTTCACATAGAACATTTTTCAAAATTTTTATTTTATCAAAATTGGCTAATGATTTTGATTAAACTACCATATGTTTAAGATATTTCTGGGCAAATTAAAGAGTGAGCTGGGGGGAGGCAGACTTTAAAGGCTCGCCGATGAGGTCATTTGAGTGTATTAAATCTAGATACATCTTCAATTTTCTGAAAATGTCCTCAAAAGTCCTCTTCATTCTGGATGACTTTTGCGTGACTGGTATTTTCAAAGCCATCATATAGCAGCCAGCTTTAAAAAATTTGACTATCACTTCAAGCCTGATGTAGCCCTTGCGACTACAAGAAAATGAGCAATAAGATAATGTTTGCAATTTTTTTTTTTTTTTTCATTTAATTTGAAGTAGTTAGAGGAATATCTAAGGTTTATTAGAATAGTTTTTACATGATAGTCATGTGCATGCAGCACATCAGATTTTTAATACAACATTCTTTGTCTCCAAATACTGGAAGGCATTGCTTTTTGTACTTCTTTACAAATTTACCACATTTCTCCATTTTAACACAATATAGATCAGTGTAAACAATTAAGCAGAAAAAATCTTATGAGGTATTGTCATTAGTGTAAAAAACCTCTAGCTTCCATTCTTTTTTTATTGCAAGGAGGAATAACAGGGAGCGGGGCTGTGCTCCTAATACACCAACGATTGGTGAGAGTTAACTACTTTTCTCCAAGAGAAGGATGAACTAGTTAAAAGATGATGGTGATGATGATGACGATAATGGCAATTTTATTTAGAAACATCAGTGTCTCAAATCAATCACTTACTACTAACTACGATTCCTTTAATCAAGTAATAAATTTAGAAAGTCAAAGATCTTAAATAGGTTGCAAAATTTATTTCTAAATAGCTCAAAAGTTACACCCAATCTGGCTCCATGTTCTATTATGCTGTTTAATGTAATTTTGTTCCTATTGGCCTAACCATTGGAGTAACTCCCTAATATCCCATAAAAAATTTTCTGTTCCTTAATCTAACATCCTATTGCTGCACTGTATTTTGTCCATCTGTATTTCAGTGAGAAATGTGCATTTTAATAGATGCATAGGGCAGTTTGAATAACATTTTGTGTATTGAACATGACATTTGAAATCGAACAGCAAAAGTTCTTGAACTTTTTATTTTCCTTGTAATTTTGGCTATTAATAAGGAGGAAAGCACACTTAAAATTTTAGCATTTAAAACTCGGTAGTTGTCATAGCATTGAATGACAAATTTAACAAATCAATTCATTTTATGCCATTTTAAATCCTTGTAATTCTTTTTGCAGTTGAAAGTTTTTTTTTTTTTTTTTTTTTTTTTTTTTTTTTTTTTTTTTTTTTTTTTTTTTTTTTTTTTTTTAATTCCATTTATATCATCCATTAGCCATTTCATCCATCATTCTTTGTGTAACTGAGTTCACAGTTTTCTTTGCTTCCTCCCCACTATCGAGTGTTATCCCCCACCTTTGCTCTTTCCCCTGTTTCTTTCATGCTCAACATTCCACCATATTCCCACCTTGCATTTTGCTTACACATGACTTTGATGAGACACTTGTTACTGGATTCACACGTGATAGGAAATGCTGTGTAGTCATCTGTTCTGTGGTAGTCGTCTCTTCACTGCAATGTGACATTTCCTGCTAGTGCCTAATTATTTCCCTGTAAAATTAAAATATGAGATTCAGAATAGCCCTGATATTAAGAGCAACCAGTTGTGTTGGAGAGCAGTATTATTATTGTGTTAATAGTAATAAAATATTAAAAAATGTGGCGTTTAATGTGTTAAACACAGTAGTTACTCATTCTGTGTTGTTTAATACTACTTTCTTATCAGTCTTTCATCAAGCTTTAATCCAGTTAAGGTGTATACAAAGGCAGCAGTGTAGTGTGTTGATTCTTGTGTCCAATACAAATGCTGCAACAGAGGGCTGTTCTTTGCCTTAGAGAGCGAGGAGGTGACTATCTCCAGGAGGCAAATTTGGAAAGCATTTGTTTGTTTCTTTGCTTTATCAGTATGCTATGTGCCTTCCTATAGTAATGTGAATCTGCAAGATAATCAGTATAATATCCATACTAAGAGTTCTGTATTTATTTTATGTACAGCTACTTGCTTGACCTTGAATTAGGTAACAAATATACAAGAGTGACCTTCTCTAAATTAAGAACAAACTAGAAACTAAAAGCTTCATTTATCTTAGTAATATCGCAAGTTCTTCAAATCTGACTGGTTTTAAGTTGCATCCAACTCATTTTCAAAGCTATCCAAGCAAGTTACCATAGTTACCAACGCTCAACTTAAAGGTTCATTTGTCACCAACCTCTGAAAACAAAAACCTATAAATTCAATCTATTGGTGGTATTTCAAAATTCATAATGCGGTTCCTGTTTCTTAAAATGAATCTTTTCCCAAACCATTAAATCTATAGGTCCATTTAATTGTTTTAATAATTTAACCTCTGGATGTATTTCATGATTAAATGACCAAAACTAATCTGCCACAGCTGATTTATCTATTTGTTTATATTTAATATTTCTAAAATGCTCCTTCACTCTGGTTTCTAAATAACGTTTAGTTTTACCAATGTAAACCCTAACACAATCCAAACAGCTAAATTGATAAATGCCAGATTTTGTATATTAAATGTATTTTGAGGGATCAAAGTTATTCCATATTCTAAAGCTATACAAACAACAATTTGTTTGTATAGCTTTGAGAATGAGTTGGAGTCAACTCGATACTTGAGTCAGTTTTGCAACAAGAACTTGCAACATTACTAAGATAAGTAAAGTTTTTAGTTTCTAATTTGTTCTTAATTTAGAATCTTGTTGCTTCACTGTTAATAGCTTCAATTTCCTTAATTATTCCATATTCTTTAAAATTTTTTGTAAATCTTTTATTAGCCTAAGGATGGTAAGTAAAGTTCTTAAAAATACAATCATCTTTTATTTTCTTGAGGGTAGAACCTTCTTTAACAGTCTTTTGACATTTAAATTTTTCTACCTTTTTGTGTATAAAATCTGTATTAAAACCATTAATTACTGCAGTGTTGATAATGTGTTTATATGTATTAAATTCTTCCTTATTAAGGGGTATATTTATTAATGAAGGCCAGAGGGATATGTGCTCAAATGCGATACAGGTTAGCTGGACGCAGAGTATGAATGATGTCAGAAGTACAGCATGGCCATCAAATGTTCAAACAACTGCCACTAAAAGCAAGAATCGAAAACAACGCAATGTTGTTCTCTGCAAACTAGTGAAGCATTGCCTTGCAAGTGTATGCAGATGCCAATAATTACAAGATAGGGTACTTGGATAGAGGCCGTCACATATTATGCAGTGATTACAATGAAATTGTAAATGTTATTAGCACTCTTTGTGATGCAGATTCATATGTTTTTATAACCACAGGAACCAGAATGAAGGAGCATTTTAGAAATATTAAATATAAACAGATTAATAAATCAGCTGTGACGGATCAGTTTTGGTCATTTAATTATGAAATAAATCCAGAGGTTAAATTATTAAAACAATTAAATGGAGCTATAGATTTAATGGTTTGGGAAAAGATATTCATTTTAAAAACTTGGAGCCATGTTATGAATTTTGAAATACCACCAATAGATTGTATTTATGGGTTTTGTTTTCAGAGGTTGGCGACAAATGAACCTCTAAGTTGAGCATCAGTAACTATGGTAACTTGTTTAGATAGCTGAGAAAATGAGTTGGATGCAACTTTAAACTAGAAAAATTTGAAGAACTGGCAATATTACTATGATAAGTGAAGCTTTTAGTTTCTAATTTTTTCTTAATTTAGATTCTGTTGCTTGTATATAAATTAGGGAATAATATGTCATACATTCGAGGGGTCCCGAGTTCAAATCTCAATTAGGACGAGTAGTTATCTGGATAGGGTTTCTTCGAAAGTTTTCCCTTATCTTGAGAAGACAAATCTCAGCTAATACTAAGCTCTAAGGACCCTGAACCCATTTGAGCATCTTTTTTAACCATTTTCATTCATTCACCATCAGATATAACTTTTCCATTAAATGGCACTAATCAATCATGTGCATTGACAAGGATGCATGATTTGTTTCACTCCAGCTTTCTGTGCTCAAACTTGCAATTTGTTACCCACGCAAGAATAATGGTATTTAAGAGTTCCTTAGTGTAGAGTAATTGCAGTACTAGTTCAGCTTTTTGGGAGAATTGTTTAAGTTGTACAGTGTAAGTAACAAGTTCAAGTTTTGAGAAGATAGTACTGAAAATTATAACATTATATTGCATTAGAAAAATATACAATGGATAATTCAGTTTTAAAATGTAATGACTAATGTAATAAAGGAGCTCAAAATAAACTTCCATATAAAGTTAGGTACATACACAAAGTGCATGGAGGAGCCTCTTTCCAAAAGGTCATTTGTCCAGTCAGATAGAATATCAGAAAATCATGAAAAATGTTAAATTAATAAATTGTAAATTAAGATTAGTTACCTGTATACCATGTACACTGGACTTCATTTTGGAATATGAATGGAATGAAATGAGATTCTGAAATAATCAGCCACTTTCAACAAACTTTTTCTCTGCATTCGGTTGTCATTGAAGGAAAATAAGTGTTTCACACAAAGCAGATCTCTACTAATGTAGAAGTGTATTAATTTAGTTTATAACACATATTTTATAGAGTAGAATGAATTATTTTTTCCACTACATAATAAAATGTTTCATAGAACAACACATATTGCTGGAAATTTGGACAGCAATTAGCAATAGTAATCCAAGTGCCAACATGGGAAAAGTAAGGCCATCACTTCACTGGTTCTGGACAGGTCTATTTTAGTTTAGTAAAAATGATCCAAACAATAGCTCTAATGTGCTACCATCTAACAGCAGTTTCAAAGATAACTATTGCACATCTTTTATAGGGAGAAGGTTTATAAAAAGATGAATATCTAAGTTTGTGATTTTAGCAGTTTGATTACTGTTGCTAATCGCAGTCCATTTTGTCTTATATCCAAAAATACATTTTGTGGCAATAATATAAAATATTTTCATAATGTTACTGCTTAAAAGTGTCCCATGGAAGAATGTAATGTCCATTTGTTAACTGCATAAGGTATTGTAAAAGAATAATTTGTAATATAGATTGCAAATGTTATAAAATAATGGTTTATATAAAGTTATAAAAGTCCCTAAGATAATTACTATTTATAATTAGCAAATATATTTTTTGTCAATCTCTTTTGTAATTATAAATGCAGGATTAAATTCTTGAACAAAGAGTGCTTATATATTTCTTACCTAGTGCATAACAAATTTAGATCAGAGAAAGAACATACATTAATCTTCATTTGATATGTTGATAATAAATTGAGTTTAAAAATGTGTGTTTCCTTTAATAGACTCAGAAGTTGAGAACCAAAAGAGACACGACTGTTTTTGCGGAAGTAGGTGGGTGGTTTCTTTAATCGTAATTAAAACATTGAGATGATAATATAGCAAGGGAGGAGAGCTGCAGTAAGGAAAGTAAAGGAAGTATAATATTAGGTCAATATTTGAAATAAATCTGTGTACTACATAAACTTCAGAAAGCAGATTTTTGGCACTACAGTAGAACTCGTGCTAATCTGAATTAATTGGGGGTGTGGTCTGTTCGGATATATACATAAAAATAAAAAAAAAATATATAAATTCAGCTATAGGATTAGCAGCTACAAGGTAACGTAACGTACCGTGGCAATGTATTTTGCTGACCTGTAGAAATAACCATGGCTGCCACATCAAACAACATAATGTTCATGCAACGCTGGCGTAAAATCACATCTTCAAGCAGTTTTAGTTCTTTACAGCAGAAGATGATTACAGATTTTGCAAGTTAAGTAAACATTACTGCTTCATAAACATGTGATAGTTACCAATATGGCACCTAACTAAATGTGAAAATATTTTAACAGTGGTTAAATGCATTATGTACAGGCACATTGCCTATAGCGAAGTTCAGCAACAGATTGTTGTGCAGTAAACATTTTGTTCCAATGTGTGTAGTTTCAATGAGTTTATCGGTTCTATAATAAAAATGCTTTCTCTACACACAAATAAGCCTCTTATTGAGAGGAAGAATCTGGACTGAAAAATTCACAGCCGATATTTGAAACATCGACCTTACCATGGCAACTTGCCAGTATGGCATTAAATTCCCCAACCAATTTATATTTTCCCAGCAGACCACAAAGGGTGTCCTTGATTTGTGCACACATTTTCAAGTCAATCAAATGACTCTTAAGTTGGTGAAAATTAGGTCAAAAAGTTGTGTACATTGATTATCCTTATGATTCTGGCCAAGACTTTAGGATAAAGTCATGATATTACTGTATTGCCATCGGTCCTGGACATATGTGCAAATTTTCAAATCAGTCAGACACATTACTCAAGGGACAGATAAGGGAGGGAAAAAAAAGTGGAAGGAGGGGAAATTGGCAAGTGAGGGGGTGACAACAAAGAAGGAAGAGGAAGAACATATGATTGGTTACAGCAATTCAACAGAGAATAAAGATGATGGTGAGAAACTAGGAAGCGACAAAGGAGCAATTTCAAAGATATATATAAGCCGAGTGAACAAGAAGATGTTCGATTTGATTACAAAGAATTGGAGGACAGGGAAATAGGTCTTAAATATGTGGCTAGATTGGAATGGGAGAAGGGTGACCAGAAAAAGCGAGCATAAATTTGGAAAGATATTAACTTAAATGAGTCTATTTAGGATAATGAACATGTGTTACTATCACATTAATATACAGGAAGCCAAAAAAGAGAAGAAAATGGTGATCAGTGCCACATGACATGGAAGAGAAAGTGATTAAGTGAAATGTGTTCAGGGTTGGAAGGAGGGAGGGAAACCAAAGTTTAGGGATAAAGTCAAGTAGGTATTATAAGTGAAAGTAAAGTGAGGACAAGAATGTGGAAGGAAAGAGATAAGAAGAATGTTAACCCATGAGGAAATTATTAGTAAACGATCATGAAACATAAAAAAAAAGAGGGGGAAAATTAAATATTAGATTGGAATGGGTTATTTAAAATAGCAATGAGCTTAGGAAAAGGAAAGTATAACAGAATTTGGTGAAAATAAGTGAATTAAAAGTTGAAAGACAAAAGACAGTTTGAGTAAGGCTAATAACTTGTAACTGAGTAATAAATAGCATACATCAAAAGTCAGGGAGCTCAAGTTCATGGGCACCCAAGATAATTCATTCATTGATTTCTGTGCCAAATTATTGATATTGCTTTGATTTTTTATTATCCTTCAAACATCAATAATCGTTAGCATTGCTACCCCAAGAATACAGCCATTTCATACCATTTCAGGTTGGGATAGTTGCAAATACTTCCTTGGTCAAAGCTTGTAAGGGATGTTTCCTTCGCCATAATAAAACAGCTGATTTCCAGGAGATAAAAGGCAAGTACACCAGCTAGTTACATGAAATTGTAGAATTTGGATATAAGGCAGGGGCAGTCCTGCCTTAAAATATTTGAATCAACAAGTCACATACCTTTTTAGAATAGCCTACATGATTATAGTTTACCTTCTAACATTTATAAGAATTCTGTAAATTCTATTTTTTGTAATCAAACTGCTCTTTTCTGACCTGCTAGTCAGTTATTAAGCTCGCCTTAGTGACAGCTATTGATTATGGTGCCTCCCTTTGAAACATTTTTTTGCCTTAATCCATCATATAGGCATATTATTTTGTACAATAAATACCTTTAAAGCTGTTACACATTCTATTTTAAAGAAGACTGTCTGCTGGGCCTGAATTCCGACAGCCCAGGCTGCTTTCTGTTTGTTGGTAAGCATGACAATAGCACAGCTGAAGATTACCTCACTTTATTATTTATTTATTTTTACCCATAGACAATATACAATGTTTCGAGCGTAGTCAAAATACAATTCTAAGAAGTTAAGTTACAATACTTAGTTAAGAAATGCATGGAGTGAAAACTCGTGTTATTATTCCTTTTGTAGTGTTGACAAGGTTAGTGTTAATTATTACAGATGACTTAACTGTATGGTTGCTCCCATAATTTTTAGATAATATGAGCAAACACGTAGAACCAGATGTTATTAGTTTTAAATACACAGAAGTGACCTGCAATTAACACTGCCGCAGGTGCATGGTCCACAGTTTTCAATTGTTGAACATCTGCTAATCTGCACTCTCACTAATGATTCAGTAGCTGTTAGGCACACTTTTGTCTACCTAACCAGTACAACAATTAGTTTTGAAAATGGCACAGGATTATTGTACCTTTTATTGACAATGTTTCTCTGCATGTATTTATTTATTGCTTACAATTTAACATGATATTGGCTCTAAAAAGGCAATGTTAGTTGGATAGCAGCGATCCTGGTGCTTGACTGAAGTAGTTTAGCAAACTGAATTGTGAAGAAGAAAGTTTGGCAGATGATTATTTTGATGAAGCTTAAATTCAAGAAGGATTATACTAGAAATCTGACATGATTTTTTTTGGAACAAGAAATAGACAATGAATTTGAGATTCAAGAAAACACTGATTAAAGCTGTGACAGACCAAGACGTGCAGATTTCTTTCTTTTAAAAGACAAGAAAACCAAGTGGAAGAAGATGCTGCCCAACATAAATGTGAGAACACATGCCCAAAATACTGTAAAGCTTTTACTCAGAACAATGTTGTTTGCTTAGCAGGATTCAAAATGAAATAGGATGTTTGAATCTCTGTGTGACAATACCATTATCAGAACAATCACATATGCACTAATATTTATATTCAAACACTTACAGAGCGCTTTCAACAAGATGCTAGGCAAACAGATGAAAGAGAAAGCAGAGCTGTAATTAGTATTCTCTTTAATGATTGAATGTTTGGGATTGCAAGACAAAACCTTCATTAGATGTAGGATGATTCAAGAGGAAACCACATGTTTTCTTGCTACTGGTGCGGTTTTTGTAATTATTATTAACGTGTCTTTGAGATCTTTGTGATCTCAGGGTGTGGTAACGGATGGAATGAAAAATCACACAATGTTTCTTCACCACAATGTATTATTTTATTAACACTTTTTCGATATTTTACATTAAATAATTCCTCTTAGCACCGTTCTAAATGATTTAAAACCTTTCCACTTTTTCATTTAGTGGAACTTATGCTTGATGAAAGTCTGGTGAAAGTTCTATGTTCACACTAACTAAATATGTCCTTTCACCTCAATTACACACACGCGAATGGGCAGATTATGGCATCACCTCACGTGACACCGCCTTTTTCGTATACATCCGCGTATGCGTCCATCAAATAGTTCTTTCTTGTTAGGGAAGCGATCCCTAACCATCCTCCCCTACTTTTATTATGGAACACATATAATTCTAATATTTATACATATATATTAAAATCAAATATGGAAAGATTTATGACGTCTTTGGGCAAACTTAGTTGTTTGTAACAATGAGCATTTGCAACACGTTTTCGTCATTTAACCAAATCATACCAACATCAAAAAACAAATTACACTTTTAACAAATATTCACATAAACAATGAAGATCCCTCTTTCAAGGAACTGGATAAGGATCCGACGACCAAGATCACCAGAACAACTACAAGTCTCATAAAAAACTCCAGCCTAACCACTGCAGTACAGAAAAACATCATTCCACACGCAGCAGCTCCACCTAGACTCTACGGACTGCCAAAGATTCACAAGCCTGAAGTACCCCTTCGACCCATTGTGAATGCCATAGGCTCACCTACTTACCTGCTTGCCAAACATCTTACTACGCTACTGAATCCGCTGGTGGGTGACTGTCAACACCATATTGCAAATTCCAGTCACTTTATACAGAAAATTTCAGCGCTGAAAGTGGACAAGGATGATATTTTGGTGAGCTTTGATGTGGAATCCTTGTTCACCAGAGTGCCGCTAGAGGACTCACTACAGCTCCTATCTGAACGGTTTCCGGAAGACATCACCCAGCTTTTCAGACACACGCTCACTTCCACATACTTCAATTACAATGGCCAGTTCTTCGAACAGACGGATGGGGTAGCCATGGGTTCACCGTTGTCACCTGCTATTGCCAACTTTTTCATGGAGAGCTTTGAACATACTGCCCTGGATACCACCTCAGACAAACCAAAGGCTTTCTTCAGATACGTGGATGATACCTTTGTTATCTGGCCACATGGAAAAGGAAAACTTTCCACCTTCTTAGACCACCTCAACAACCTACATGCGAACATCAAGTTTACCATGGAAGTTGAGATCGATGGCTCACTCCCCTTCCTAGATGTTCTGGTCTACAAGAAGCCGGACGGCAGCCTAGGTCACACGGTATACAGGAAACCAACACACACACGCCAACCGCTTCTTGGACGCCTCCAGTCACCACCATCCTACTCAAAAGAAGACAGTTATCTCCACCTTGTTTCACCGAGCTTTCGATATTGCGGATGAAGACCACATTAAGCAGGAACTTAAATACCTACGAGACACATTGCTGAAAAACGGATACAGTGATAACGACATCAAAAAGGCACGCAAGAAGGTTGAAAACAATCGAAACAACCCCCAACGCCTCACTCAAAGAATGGATAGCTGGCCGAGCAAAGCCTACATACCATTCTACGGTTCCGTCTCAAACAAGATCTCCCGCATACTCGCTAGGTATAACATCAAGACCTTCTTCACACCTCCAAAGAAGATCCAAGAATACCTTAGACCGGTAAAAGAACCACTTCGACTCAAGGTCCCAGGAGTTTACAGGATTCCTTGCGAATGTGGTAAAGTGTATGTAGGCCAAACAGGACGCACAATAGAAGAAAGGTGTAAAGAACATCAACGCAATATCAGGCTCCTACAACCAGATAAGTCAGCAGTGGCCGAGCATTGTATAGAGTATGTCCACAAAATAAACTTTGAAGACATCAAAGTTCTGGAGCATACGGATAAATACTGGGACAGAGTCATTAAGGAAGCCATTCAAATCAAACTACATCCAAACAATTACAACAGGGACCGCGGTCTTCAGCTAAGCCCTGCCTGGACAATAGCCATGAAACACATTCACAACAGCAACTATAGTGATTCTGGTCCAAGTACTGACCCTCAAGAAAACACTGTGGCCGGTGACAAACATAGCCTGAAACAGCAGGCCCAATCACAAATCGTCACCCGCTCATTGGCCAGGGCAACGCAACCCCCTCTCATCTAACATTGTATATATAGGGGGAGCGGGGAAAATAACGGTCATTTCATTCTGACGAAGGCCATGGAGTTTAGAATGGCCGAAAGCTCAATATTTTCAAACCTCACACGGCTGATCGCCCGTGAAACTTTAATAAATAAACAATTTATTTGGGGGGGGGGGGGGGTCTTCTAATATTCTGTCTCACATGCCCCTTGTTTTGTTTTTCAAGTTGTCACCTATATTTACAATCTTGAAACAGATTACAATACTTCTCCCTATTCCTCTGATACAATCACTTTGTACAATTATTTTTTTTTTCTTTACAGTCTTCCTCGCTGTTTGTTTTTGTCTTTTGTTTTGGCATGACACAGCATGTCTTTATAAATTTCAGATATTCAGTTACTACACAATACATGTTCAGTTATTATACAATACATATTCAGTTATTGTACAACACATTCAGTTATTATACAACATATGTTCAGTTATTATACAACACATATTCAGTTCTTATACAACACATATTCCTAAGATTTTACATTTGACATTGACATAAATATAATTTAAGTGTATCATGGTTTATTGTGTGGCTTTTGACTTATGTTCCTTGTTATGAGGAGAGAAAAACAGGATACAAATCTTGAGCTAATGATTATGACCATATTTATGGCAATATTTTATTCAGTTCTTTGCCTTCTTTGTCTTGTAAGCTTATTATGTATAGGCAGGCCGTTGAGTCAATTCTTAAACTCTGATGTTACTAATGGTATCATTTTTTTTTTTTAATTGGGTTCTTATTCATTGTTGTTTAGTTTAACATTTCTTCAAGCTTAGCATTGACTATATCCATCTTAATTCATGGGCATTGCTTTTCTGACTATGGTTTTCCTCACTTCACTAATTGTCACCTCTTTGTCTCTTATCCCTATAAGAGAAAACTTCTATACTTATAATTATTCTGCAATTATATTATTTTTCTTCTCAATTCACTCTCGACACCTTTCTGTCATAAATATTTTATTTTTGACATCATAATTGATTCCTTCTTATTGTTTTGTCCCTGACATCCTTATGTCAAAAACACATTATTTCCCGCCGCTATTCACTTCTTTAATGACAATCAGTGTCCTCATCTGTCTTTGTTGACAATGCTCTTGGTGGTCAATATAGCCAATGACTATGTTGATTTTCTTTCTTGTTGTATTTTCCAATCTGAACATAATCTTCTATAAGTAACCCATTAAAAATTATTATTTTCCATCATTTCTACTATTCCTGCCTTACATGTTTGTTGGCAAAGACTATTTGGTCCTTTCTTTGTATGGTTTTAATTTATTTTTATGATATCTTCCTACCAACTTGCCATTTGTATTGTGTAGCTCATGCGTATGGTCACCCAGCTGTTTTGTTATGACCAGTGGTCCAGTGTACAGTAGTTCCATCTTTCTCTTTGTGCAGCCATCATGGTGTCGATGTCAATTGTAAATTGCTTAGATTTTGTGCTGTTGGTCATCCACTCGGTTGAGACGAACTTAGTCGTGGTAATTTCCCTGACTGTTGGTGGTGGTTGTGGGAAATGGTGTGCCCCTCTCCCCCTGTCGTGGGTGCTCCTAATATTTCTATCTTCTCCCTCATTCTGGTTGTTCGTAGCCGTGCTCCGGTTTAAGATAGGTGAGTTTGGGTGACCGTTCCTATGTCTATGCTTATTAGGCCGACCATTTTGTGTTTCGAAGGCTGTCAGTAATTCTATCATGTCTGCAAAATCTACTGGCCTCGCAACAATTAACCCTGTTCTCACTGTGTCTGGGAAATGTCTTGTTATGCTGGTAATTAGCTCTGCTTCCGACAGGTTAGGGTCTAACAGCTTTCCTTTGTTGGCTACTTTCATAAAATAATCGACTAGCGATAACCCTTTGGTTGGATCATATCTACCTGTCGCTAGCTCTACCCTAGTTTGGTTTTGGTTAGCTGGGCCCCAATACCTTGATAGGAATAGATTTCTGAATGAGCTATACGATTCATGACCTGCTAGTGTTAGCCTAAGCCATTCCAATGCCTTGTTTTTTAAGCTTTTCTTAACTATCATCATCCTAAGCTCATTTGGTATCCTTTTCACTTTAAAATACTCTTCCATCTCTTTAACAAAGAGTTTTGGATCGTCTCCCTTCTCCTCGTCAAATGTAGGTGGTGTGATTTCATGTAGTATGCTGTTGGTGTAGCATGTGTTGTGTCATTGTTTGATTGTGAACCTCTTTCTCTGTATGGTGAGTCAACATTTTGTACATTATTCAAATAACTCTCATCTTGTACATTACTTACATCTAAATCATCTTGCCTTTGTAGTGCATTCACAACATCATTTACATTAGCCAAACTTTCTTTTCCTTTTTTCATTTCTTCACAAATTGATTTTAAATCATTCTTTATTTCTAAGTGACTTTGTTTCATATCATTTATAGCATCCTGTTGCGAATGTACTACATCAGTCATAGTCTTAATTTTGGGAATTACAGTTTGTTCTACAGTTTCATTAATAATTCCTTTCTTTACTACCTCAATCTCTTTCCTTAATTCCTCAGTTATTTCTGCTTTTACATTTGTAATCTTTCAGTCTACCCTTGTATTACATTCTGTTATTTCATCTCTACATCTACCAATTTCTCCTTCTAATACAGTCTTATTTTCTCTCATTTCTGATTCAATTTTTCCCATCCTATCTCCTATGATTTCTATCCAAGCTTCTAAAGCTTCCTTTGTCTCATTTATGTTTTTATGTACTAATTTCAAATTAGTTTCCATTACTTTCATATTTTCTTTACACTCCTGTCTTCCTAATTCTATTTTCTGTTCTAAGTCCTTTCTCACTTCCTCCATTTTCTGACCTATCTCTTCCTTATTCTGTTCGAGTTTCTGACCTATACTCTGACCTATCTCTTCCTTGTTCTGTTCCATTTTCTGACCTAAACTTTGTTCTATGTCCTGCTTTAACTCTGCCCTATTCTGTTCAATTTTCTGACCTAAACTTTGTTCCATGTCCTGTCTCACTCCTATTTTCTGACTCAATTCTACGTTATTTTGTTCCATTTTCTGACCTAAACTTCGTTCTAGTCTTTCAAACATGATCATTAATAACCTTTGGTCTTTTCCTATTGCTACCTGTTCCTCACTTTCTAGTTCTATTTGATAACTAGGCCTATCTGCACCTTCTCCTACTACTGTTACTAGCTCTTTTCGCGACATTTTAGTTTCTTTATTCAGTTCACTTTGGCTCAAAAGTCTCACTATTTTGCCGCTTCGTAGTAACATAAAAATAAACTGGATGTAAAAAAAAAAATTTTGGCCCTACTTTTTTCTCGTTGATTTGTCCAGTTACGTGAGTCTCCTGGGCAGTTGTCTTCGCTAGACGATCTCTGGTGTTTTCCCGCGTTGATTATCCGTTCATCGATGTTCTGGTGTATTGGATTTCAAACGATGGTCTAATGGCGTCTTCTTTCATTTTGGCGCGAAGATATGGCGTCACTTGGTATTTCGCGTAAGTTCATTTCCCGTAATTTCCATTCCATCCAAAATTCGTGTTCCACGTTGGGCAAGCCATTTGGTGCTGTTTTTGCAATTACTTTCGACGCTGTGTTTTTAAGCTAATGAGATCTTTGTGATCTCAGGGCTTGGTAACGGATGGAATGGAAAATCACACGATGTTTCTTTACCACAATGTATTAATTTATTAACACTTCATCGATACTTTACATTAAATAATTTCTCTCAGCACCATTCTAAATGCTTAAAAACCTTTCCACTTTTTCATTTAGTGGAACTTATGCTTGGTGAAAGTTCTATGTTCACACTACCTAAATATGTCATTTCACCTCGATTACACACACGCGAATGGGCAGATTATGGCATCACCTCACATGGCACCGCCTTTTTTGTATACATCCGCGTATGCGTCCATCAAATAGTTCTTTCTTGTTAGGGAAGCGATCCCTAACCATCCTCCCCTACTTTTATTATGGAACACATAATTCTAATATTTATACATATATATTAATATCAAATATGGAAAGATTTATGACGTCTTTGGGCAAACTTAGTTGTTCGTAACAATGAGCATTTGCAACACGTTTTCGTCTTTAACCAAATCATACCAACATCAAAAAACAAATTACACTTTTAACAAATATTCACATAAACGACTTTTTTTTTGGGGGGGGGGGTGTTCTAATATTCTGTCTCACTACCTAACAATGCATGAGAAATGACTTCGCTTTCTGGCGATGTGTTTACGATTCAATGATGTTAGAGACAGAGTACAATGAAAAAACATCGATAAAATGGCATTCATTAGAAAAGTATTTCAAATGTATGTTGAAAATTTCCAGAAGCAGTTTAACTCCTAGAAATTTTTTTACTAGAGATGAACATCTCACTTTTCATGGTTGCTGCTCCCTCAAGCAATTCATTCCTAGCAAGCCTCAAAATATAGGATTAAAATGTTTGCTCTTGTAGATGCAAAAATCACATACATACACAGCAAGTTTTGGTTCACTGCCACAAGACTACACAGATGCAGCAATTCAGCCATGGTCATCAGCAGACTTTTTCTCAGAGTATGTTAGAAGTTTGCAAACAAGCAATATTAATTTATTTTGTTGTCAAAAGTTGTAAAAGATGAGTTATGGTATTTATGGCGGATAACCATATAAATTTGTGCTAAATAAAAATTATTGATTTTATTACATAATTATATCACAGGTTTTGAGTTTTCTACCTCTGTCGTTAAAGAGCTCTCATGCACTTCAGCGCTAAAATATTGTACAAAAATAAAAATCTTATAACTATCGTGGAGTGAAACCACTGTTTACAATAATAAATGACACATTTATGATTGTACAATTAGCAAAGGTATGTAGCTACTAATTGAAAATAATGTATTTCATATTTTAAAAATGTAAATAACGTCACTAGCGATCTCATTTGTATCATAGGCAGTATGAAACAATGGAGCATCTCTTTTGTACGAGTATCCGAAGGAAAAATTCTTTGCATCAAAATTAAAACAGTAGTCAAATTGACCCCTTTGCAACACCCATGTATTCAGCCCAGGATATTGTGCTGTGACTGGTTGAACATGTAATAAATACAAATGGAAATATTACAGGAGACAACTGACTTGCCAGTGTTCTACTAATACAAAAATTATATATCCAAAGTCTAGTTTGGATCAGACCAGTGCGCGATACATTCACAGCAAAATTGTCCGATCTGCTCCCCACGAATTGCCATTTAGTACCCGCAAGATATTCAGGGAGAGGTCACATAGTGCTCTTAGCTGTGCTATTTGTGATTACCAACAAAGCTTCCTATACAAGATCAACCCCAGGAAACCCGTCTCATCTGCGAAGGGAAATAAATCTGGACCGAAACGGTGGTAATCGTCTCTTAGGGCGCCAGAAATTAACGCAGACTGACTCCTCAGTTGAAAACCGAAATTCGTTTTTTGAGCTCCATTCTGGAAGGTTGTCTAAACATTGCTGCAGGCGGCGTTGTAAGAATGCCGTGCGCTGAGAAGTACAATAGACGGCGACGTCGTCCACGAATAGGCGTGACGAAACTCCAGGTGGAACACATTTCCAGATGGAGCTAATTTCTATAGCAAACAGCGCGACACTCAGTACTGAACCCTGAGTCACTCCCTCCTCCTGAACAAAGGAATCAGAAAAAAACGGAGCCGACCCTTAGTCGGAAAAAGCGATCTTTCAGAAACTCCTGAATGAACAGCGGTAGGCGTCCACGTATACAGGGAACCTAGAATCCCTGCTCGCCAGCACTTATCATAAACCTTTTCGAGATCGAAAAATATGTCAACGGTTTGACAGTTCTTCAAAAATCCATTATCCACATCAAATGGTTCAACAACAGCTCCTGTAGCTGTTTTCAAGCCCACAATTGGTATATGGGTCGATTTACCGGCTACGCGCCTTAACTAATCCCATACAAACGAGGAAGCTGTATGTCGGTTAAATGAAGATTTACCCGACCAAAGGTAAGGAACAGGGTACCAGCAGGCAGGTTCGCCTCGTTCTTTTCTCTAAACGCGGTAAACCGGTATCACGTCTTGACTTTCTAGGTTTTCCTTGTTTCTTCATTGGACTTACCATCCAACGTGCGGATGTTTACATCGCCGCGAGAGGAATTCAGCATCTCTACACGTACCGGATAGCTGGCTAACAAATTCGCTTTTAGTATTGTAGCTACCTGGGCTCCTGAGTTAGCTTTGAGCAGGAAACATACCGTTGCGAGATCTGATGCAGGTTTTCACTGGGCCAGCTATCTTGTTAAGACTCCTCTGTATGATGAATGGATTCACCGACGCAATTTTTTTGCCTTCCTCTGTTGTTATCTCTAAGTAGCGAGGACAACACAACTCTGATATTTCCTTTTCTCTGACTTTTCGTGTTTTGTTTGCCATGGTACACGAATCCAAAACAATGATATCCTCCACCATTGTAAATGTCTCCGATGGCATGTTCACATCCTGGACGCCAACCTGGCTTAGGTTAGAGTCCTGACCAGGACCTTGCTCACCCTAGGGTCACTCCTCCCAGTGTATAGACAGTGTGACCCAATCGCCTTCAGGAGTGCATGAGCTCATGCAATGGCCCCACCCCGGTATTGACCTTTATCAGAGGATACGAGCATAGGTCCTACATTACAACCAGGCACTGGGAAATACGCTGTTACCCAATCATCCCTTGCGTCTCCCCATTCACCTACAACCCATGCGAAAGGTATCCATCAGACTGTGTTGAGGGAGGTATAAGGTAGGAGGTCAAACACGTATTTGGATTAAAGTTGATTAGGCGGAGCCTGGGGGACTGGAAGAAGGGCGGGTTATTGCAGATAAGATTAATGACAATTTTTGTAAATAAATTATGATCTTAACAAGAACTTCGTCCAAGCAGAACTAGGAAGAGTTGGGATTAGAGCAAAACTTGTAGAAAAGGTGTTAAAATATTGGACCATAGTTAGAAAGCTAGATGAGCAGAATGCTATAAGTGCTTGTTAGCACATTCATCAGAGTCTTAGTCAAAATGATACCTGGTTGTGTAGAATAAAGGACGTCTTTGTGAAGTCAGGTTTTGTTAACAAGGGGAGTGAAAGTAAATCTTTACAAAATAGTTTTTAGAAAAAAATAGAATTAAAACAATCGTATTTAAGGTATGCTAATCCACTGCAGCTGTTGAATGAAATATTACATATTAAAATCATTATTAATTGTTTAGTTTATTCGTCCTTTATAATCATACAGTGTGCATTGCATTATGTCATAAGACCCGTCATTTTAAAGGCATAAAAATAAAATCACATATAACATACAAAATATAAAATAACATATAGGCTAATTGATTTGAGCTTCAATGTGAACAAGCTAGATACTCTCCAATAGTGTAAAAACTGTGATCAAGCAAGTATTTTATATATATTTAGGCTTTCACGACCGGTGTCTTGACTATTAGAAATGTTTAGTTCTTCCGGGCTTGTAGGCCGTGGTCTAGAATGCATTGCAGATACCAACGTTTCGCCAAGTACTGCGCTTGGTGTCATCAGGGTAACACCGTCCGCTGTCTGCACTGGTCAGAGTTTGAATGTGGAAGCAGAGAAAGAGTGCAAGTAAAGACCGTTAACGTCCGTTGGGGTTATTTATATGAGTGGGGGTGGGCTGGGCATTGTTGCGCTGGCTACGGTAGTGATTGACTAGTGTAGATGGGGTTTTATTACAACTGTTGTGTGTGTCTGAAAGTTTATCTCAGTCCGGTATCCATGCTTTATGTACACGAAGTACTTTAATCGCAAGGAAGAAATGCATGAGAGTTGATGAGAGTGAGGTTTCTGTTTTCTGCTAATTTTGTTTGATAAATATCAGTGATTCGTTTACACATATACAACATAACGGAAGAATTTGATACTGTTTGAAAATAGGTTTACAGGAAGATCTTTGTTGCGTTTTTGTAATAATGCTTAATATTCGTTTTTGCATAACAAATAATTTTTTTTAAAAGGTGGTGAATTTACCCAAACTAAAATACCATACCTTAAGATTTAATGTACACCTGCGAAATATAATCATCGCCGTTTCTATTGACGCCAATTGTACTACGTGCCTAAAATTATAACAAAGGGAGCAGAATTTTCCTATTAACATTTCAACATGCTTATCGCATTTAAAATTATTTTTTAACCAAATACCTAAAAACTTTGTTGCACTTTCATTTAAAAGTGTTTTACCAGAAAATGTTATGTTGAAATCATGGGTGCTAGATAGGTTTGAAGGGTGAAGGTAAAAATGCATTGCTACTGTTTTCTCTGTATTTACTATGCGGTTATTGTTTTCGAACCACCAGAAAATATCGTGTTTCTTTTCTTTTGCTACAGTTTTCAAATTGACTAAAGAGTTACTAATAATATACTCGTATCATCAGCATATTGAGTAATACTACCGGATGAATCATTTGATTTCAGATCATTCGCAAAAAGTAATAGGATTGGTCCTAGATTGCTTACCATTCATTCTATTGCAGGTTAAGTCGGTGCATAATAGACTCTGGACCTAAAGTCGCTTGAAATACAATTCGTATCCAATGGTCCCGCACTTTCTTCTTGGGATCTTCCACTAGTTCTTTTATATTACACACTTCGTCTCTTCCTTCCCCTTTCAACTTGTTACAGATTCAGAGTAATCTTGTCATTTATTTGAAAACTGGTGTGGGTTTTATGTTTATCGGTGCTAATAATGGTGTTGAGGCACACTTTTATAACTTGTTTAAATATATATTAGCTTCGGTGAAGCTTCAGTCAGGAAAGTTGGATAACCCTTTTCTTCTCTGGGCGCAGTATCATATCAATATGAAGTAATCTTATCTTTCAGCTCTCATTCCTTCGTCGCTGTGGATAAACGGTCATATATTACTCACCGTGATCGTTGTTCACTATCATATTTATTTTTCTGTTAACTATAAATAAATTATACTTTTTATATCGTTTTACAAGGTAACATACACATAAATCATCTCTATTTTCTATTTATCTGGTCATATCGTTCCAGTTCTTGATAAAACTATTTTTCGTTACGGTTTTTGAATCGACAAGTGAAGCACGACATCTTAATACCTCTATTTATTAAATCTAGTTTTGAAATGCTTTTGAGGGCTAAGGTAAGATTCTGTTTCAAAGCAAACTTTTAAACATTGGCTGAGAATGCATACAACACCTTTGTCGTCTCAAACGCAGTTTATGCAAGTGATAATGACCTGACAATAATGCAGGTGGACAGAAAGAAAATACTGTGAGGTTGTATTTTTACTTTCTCTACTGTAAGTAGGGGAAGTATTGTATTCCACCCAAAAAATTCGATGTCGAGATTTCACCAGAAATATGTATATGTTTTGAGACCCGTGAATCCAAAAAAGCATGTTTAGAAAAAGGTCCGCGCGCCGCTTTTGTCTGTGTGTCAGTCTGTGGACAGCATAACTAAAAAACGAAAAGTAGGTTATTATTATTATTATTATTATTATTATTATTATTATTATTATTATTATTATTATTATTATTATTATTATTATTATTATTATTATTATTATTATTATTATTATTATTATTATTATTATTGTTGTTGTTGTTGTTGTTGCAAACCCTTGATACGTACCGGAAAGAATGTGAAACTGCGGAATTGTTTGCACGAGCCCATCGCATATAAACGGCGAGTCAGTGTATATCACTGTGCAGATGCAATCATGCCTTCAGGGCAACAACTGTCATACATCGGCAGACGCGAAAGATCATTTACTTGTGTTGCATTATTGACTGTACGCCAAGTTACTATGGCAGACGCAAAATTTAAAGGTGGCTGGCAGCAGGGCAATATAACACCCAATGAGAGACTTGCAATGAGGTGTTTTTTATAGTTAAACACTGTTTGAAAACACGCTCTAAAACTGGGGGTATAAATATCATTCGCGTCCACAAAATTTACTTGCGCTACAGGAAAGAGAACAATCTGTTGATAAGAATATTTTATATTGAAGCTTGCAGTCCGAAAACCAACTTCCTACGTTAAGTGGTTGCAGAGATATTAGTTTGCATCGTAACTCGTCTTTTGACTGTGAGTTCTGCTAAGGAACTTTCAGGTTCCCTGTCCAACTTCCTGGTGATCATTTTGCTTATTGTGTCAGTATCTGACTCAGGAGACATAAAAGAACCAGAATGAGCTAAGTGACCAACAATGAAAAGGTTTCGCCTTAACGTGTAAAGTGAACGTAATTACCTTAATTACCTACATAGATGGTGTTGAATTGCTTTACGGGTGCTATATATATATTATTTTATTTTATATGTTTTTAAATGTCACTTAGTGAGGAAGATGCACAACCACCTTTCATTGCCCGAGCCTCAATTACACCCGCCACCTTGTGAACCACGCATCCCAATGTTATTACAGTCGTTAAGCTCTGACAAAGACAGGTACACTAAGACACATCGCGGCCTGTCCTTAGTCTGCCTACACTCAGATGGACGGAGGTATTAGTAGTTAAAGTCAAACAATAACACATAGACGGGAGGTGTGTCACCTGAGCAGGAATATTATTTATAATGTGTACTCTTTCTTAAAAAAAAGAAAAGAAAGAAAAACCAGTCCTTTCCAAACGCGAAGAGCATGATAAGATAAATTTTTCGTGGCCATGGAAATTGTCTGCGAAGGCTTTAGGAAAGTTCGCGCGCAATACAATACATTTGTGCAGAAACATTCTTCTGCTTCTGAAGGACAAATCCTGATCTTTTTATCTCCCACAAAAAGACATCACAAGATGTTACACCAGTTATTTTTTTTTTTTTTTTTTTTTTTTTTGGTGGGGGAAAAGGCACTTACGAAAAAGCAAGCCTGCGAGTGTGACTCCCACCTTTGATTCGAACCAGGGCAGCACTACTCACTAAAAATCCTCACCGGAAGTCTTGAGGTCCATACCTCACTGTTGCTATACCGCATATTAACACCTGCGCATTTTTGGTGATGTATGAATGCCGCCTGCCAGTGGCAGTAAAAGCGAATGCATTACTGAAGTGCCAGAGGACAAGTGTCACGTAAGTCCTGAATGCCCCCTGGGTGCTATTAATGCTGACATGTTTGGTAGTGAGTGGCGTTACTCTGTAATGATTGGTGATTGATGTAGATGGACGTGAAGGGTGACTGGAATGAGCATGCTTGAGATTTAGTGGTGTTAATTTAGAAAGTTGCGGTACCTCATGTGAGTACGTAGTCCGTCGCAGCCGCGGTCGTTGTGCTGGTAGAAGGCGTTGGAGCCGTATCGGACTCTAGGCTGTGCTGTGTATTGTGGCTGGGTTGGTATTGTATATAATTCCAAGTCTCGGAGTTGATCTTCTAGGCTATGTACGTCTGCGTCCGGGCCTCACGTGTGGTGGTAACATTTGGGTTCTCGAGCCGGAGAAGCTTCCGCTGGATTGACTCGAGAGCCTCTGCCTAGTTTTGTTGTATATGGTGCTGGCTGAAGTGGCTGTGGAGATAGAGGCAAGTGCCTCTTCAATGGCGGTCAGGCGAGTGCTGACGTTCAGTATCTCCGCATGGAGGTCCTGAACTGCGTCACGTAGCTCCTGGCCGGCTGCAATGTCTGGTGGTGTGTTCGTTGATGCTTTCGGTTCTGATGGTGTGAGTGATTTTTTTTTTGTAGAGAGAAAACATCTTGTTACGAGACCCCATTGAAGATGGCCATATCTACTAAAAAAAACCATCCACCGGAGTAGGAAGGTAAAAGCCTGCAGCGGTACCGTCTGTAGCACCCGCGCATTCAGTGGTGAGAGATAGGGCTGGTTCGCTCAGCGTAACCGGAGGAGAGAGGATTGAGAGCTAGGGAACAGGCTTGACCAAGGCCCAGCTTGCCCCCTGACAGAGTCCTAGAGTATAGATAGGATTCAATTGTGATTGTTGTCAGGAATCAGGGTGTTATCTTGTCGATATTACTTGGGGTCGTGGCGTTTCGATACCTTGCATGTTGCGCCCATGAAACAATCTTAATAAACATGCGTTTTGTTGTGCGTTGGCGTTCTTTCAATATTCTCAACCATTGCTTCCGTTTCGTTCACAAATGCTTGGTCTGACGGAAAAGCATTCGGTTTGAAGGTTGCTTCTAGGGCATCTGCAAATAAGTCGGCTTTGTCTCGGGTGCTATTCCATTGGGCGTGTGGAGCGGAGGCAATGCCGGTTCGCAGTCAAAATTTTAGGGTAGGCAAACTATAACAATAATAATGATAACATAGTAGAACCCCGTCTATCCGAAATAAAGGGGTCGAAGTCATTGCGGATAACGCAAACAATATATTGTTTGATTGTTCAATAATTCAGAGTGAATGAGTGTGACTTACGGACGAATTATCGCCAAAACTAAAATGAAGAAATTGAAAAATTGTCTGACTGTAGCATTATGTTAAATAGCTAAAGCACTCCTCCTTTAATTTTCAGTGCGCCGCGAAAACGGACTTTGTAATAGTTCACCAATTAAGTCGGTCATACTGGTATTACAGCACACTGGTATTACAAAGAGTGATAACGAAACGATTCGGATCTCTGAGATCTTCGTTCGTGGAGTATGGCTGTTCGGAAAAAGTCGTATAAATTCGGATTTGAGCCGGCAAGTATTCTGAGTGCTGGCAGACGCGTCTACGCATGCTCGGAGTGCGTATACAGACGGAATATTTCCTTATCCATGTTCAAGGGCCTCGTACTGAGGAAAGGGGTCCGAGGTGGCACTGGTTAAGCTAGCCGGCTCTCCACTACCCAGGCTCTATGTGTATCATTCCTGCCGCACGTTTCAAACACGCAGCGCAGTTTTGATGCATCGGAATTGACATTCAAGGATTTGACCGTGCGCTGGTCATTATAACCGAGAAAACTTTTCTTGAACTACAACTTAGGGAAAATGACGGTTCAAATTATAAAATGCAGAATCATAGCTAAACATTATTTGTTGATGTATTACGGTAGGGCAGGCAATGCCTACCCTGCGTAACCCGAGGAGTCGCGCCTGAGCGGAGGGACGTGTGTAAGTGCGCGTCAGATTTCTGGCTATTTTCGAGATTGTGTGGTTTTGCGGATCAATGTTACTGAGGACATCATTCCATTGATTCGTTGTGTATTCGCGGATGCAGTCATTCGCTTGGTTGCTTAAATGCGCGTAAACTTTGCGATCAATTAAATTACGCGTCTATTGTCATTAACGCCTAGCGCGATTTCTGTCTTGAATGGCTTGTCTAGTGTCGCGGAGAAGTCTATGTATTGAAGTCGTAGGGTACCTAATTGGGACGTGTTGCTCAGTGGCGTGCTTAATTGCTTCTACTACGTGGTCTATTGTTTCGTCTTTTTTATCGTGTGTTTCAATTGTGTGTTCGTGTATTATGTTTTGCAACGTGTTTTCGAAGGACTCCCAGTCTGCTTGTCTGTAATTTGGTCTAGCTGGTTCGTATTTGAATGTAATGTGGGCTTCAATTTCTAATAATTCTCCCAGGTGATCTGAGTTAAGCTCGTTGATTTCGTGTGTGTTCGTGTTGTTTGAGATGCCTTTGAGTAGTGCAATTTCGAGGATATCCGGTCGGTGTGTATTTACTCTGGGTATGAATGCTGGCTCTTTCGGGCCGGTTAAGAGTATGTTGTGTCTGTTAATGTATGTCAGGAGTTTATTGCCCGCGTTGTTGGTTGCGACGCAATTCCAGAGGAAATGTTTCGTGTTCAAGTCCCTTGCTATGATTACTCTTTGGACCATGCGCATTAGTGTGTCAATATTGTCTGTGTCTATATCGCCCGGTGTGTTGTAGGCCACAATAAATGTAACTTCCGCGTTATGAAGTTTTACCCTGACTGCGGTTGCTTCTATTCTGTCAAGTTGAGGTACAAGCGCGTGGTGGTGTTGGACCGAATTTTGAATGACTACGGCTGTCCCTCAGCCTCTTCTATTTCTGTCGGTTCTATATACCGAGTAGTCTGGGACTGAAAAGCGATATACAGGTCCCAGGTGAGTTTCATTGATTAACGCTATTTCAATTGAGTTCCTTTGGAGGAATTCCATAAATTCCTTGCGCTTCCTGTTGAGGTTGTTACAATTCCAATAAATGACATTTACTGAGTTGGTGTCACTCATAACAGGTAATACCCAGGAAATTGGTGACATAGTCAAAGAGGTAAAGTGGGTCGCAGTTTGTGTCCAGGAGTCACTTTACGCGCTGTTGAAACGAGTTCCAGCCCAAGTCTATATTTGGGAAGCCCAACTTGCTCAGAAAGTCGGCCAGTGTAATGCTATTTTCGAAGACATCGCGAAGGGTTTGCGACTAGGGAATCACTATGCTTGATTCCTTTAATTGTGGTGGTACCTGGTGTTTTTCTGTTATTGTGTGTCCTGCAGTTTTGTGTGTCTGTTCCTGTGTGTGTTGCCTGGGGGTTTTCGGGGGTTGTCGCTTAGGTGGTGCCGTAACTTGGGTGGGTGCGACCTGCTTGCTCACGGCTGCATCTGGACCGGGGGCTGGGCGGGTTCTTCCTCGGCTATCTTGATAAAACCATTGCCCTTCTGTTGTGGACGGGCCAGCCTGGGATATTTTAGGTTGTTCAGAGTGGGGTTTGGGTTTCCCCGGCTGTGCCTTTGGCCTTGCGCGCGTGGTGAGTTGTGTGACGCGAAGTTCGAGATGAGAAGGTACTACAGGAACCATGTATGGACCACCTTTTCCCTAGCATCCTCAGTGGTGAAGGCGGTGAACTATGAAGTTGGTGATGAGCTTCAGATGAGGTAGTAGGGTGGCCGTAGAAGCAGTGGCGGCTCGCAGTCAAAATTTTAGGGTAGGCAAAGTGTAACAGTAACAACAAACAACAACAACAACAACAATAATAATAATAATAATAATAATAATAATAATAATAATAATAATAATAATAATAATAATAATAATAATAATAATAATAATAATAATAATAATAATAACAATAACAATAACAATAACAATAACAATAACAATAACAATAACAATAACAATAACAATAATAATAATAATAATAATAATAATAATAATAATAATAATAATAATAATAATAATAATAATAATAATAATAATAATAATAATAATAAACCCCGTTTATCCAAATATAGGGGCGAAGTGATTGCGGATAACGCAAACAATATATTGTTTGGTTGTTTAATAAGAGCAGAGTGAATGAGTGCGACTTACGGACGAATTACCGCCAAAACTAAAATCACGAGTGTCGGCAGACTTTTTTCTAGGGGGGGGCACATGTTGGAAATTTGCAATCATATAATATTAAATCATTATTTTACTGTCAAAATTTATAGTAGGAATTTGTTGCAGATAACCGTATTAATTTGTGCTAAACAAAAATTGTTCTTTACATCAAAATTAAAATAATAGTTTAAAGGTCAGTAACTGACTGCACATTAAGTTCACCAACTTCCAAGGGGGAGCCGTGGCCCCCCTTGCCCCCGTTTCGCTACACCCATGACTAAAATAGATTAAGAAATTGAAAAATTGTCTGACTGCAGCTTTGTGTTAAATAGCTAAATCACTCCTCTTTTTATTGTCAGTGCGCCGCGAAAGCGAAATTTGTAATAGTTCACTAATTAAGTCGGTCATACTGGTATTACACAGAGATAACGACAGATTCAGATCTCTGAGATCTACGTTCGTGGAGTATGGCTGTTCGGGAAAAGTCGCATAAATTCGGATTTGGGCCGGCAAGTGCTCGGACTGCTGGCAGACGCGTCTACGCATGCTCGGAGTGCATATACAGACGGAGTGTTTCCTTATCCCTATTCAAGGGCCTCGTACTGAGGAAATGGGGCCGGGCAGGCAGAGGTTAAGCTAGCCTGCTCTCCACTACCCAGGTTCCATGCGTATCATTTCTGCCGCGCGTTTCAAACACGCAGCGCAGTTTTGATGACTCGGAATTGAGATTAAAGGATTTGACCATGCGCTGGTCATTATAACCGAGAAAACTTTTCTTGAACTGGAATTTAGGGGAAAATGACGGTTCAAATGATAAAATGCAGAATCATACTTAAACATTATTTGTTGATGTATTACGATAGGGTAGGCAGTGCCTACCCTGCCTACCCTGAGGAGCCGCGCCTGCGTAGAAGTAATGTGTAGAGGCCACCTTTCCGCTAGCATCCTCGGCGGTGACATATGGAGTCAGCGGTGAGCTTCAGATGAGGTAGTAGGGTGGCCGTAGAAGTATATGTGTATAGGCCACCTTTTCCCTAGCATCCTCGGCGGTGAACTTTGGAGTCTCCGATGAGCTTCAGATGAGGTAGTAGGGTGGCCGTAGAAGTATCAAATTATTGCTTTTATGACAGGGGATTTCATACCGCAAAGAAACTTGAGCATGAAATGGAGAAAATTGCTTACAAGGCAATCTTTGTAGGCGATATTGAAGCCTTTAGGTTCAAATTCAGAAAAACCAATGATGGCTAGACATTTCTAGCGGAAAGAGATGTTACAATACGTGTTAAATGTCTATGAACAATGTATGATTTCTGAGGACGAAGTTGACTCTATGATGACCAAACAGATGCAATGATTTGCCAAAAGAAATTTTCTGCTTGCCCCTTATATTTTTGCTAGTGCTTTAAGGTGTGGTTTTCAGAGTACTTTTAAATAGGCGTGCACACAAATTTTATGTTTACTTAAATCCTGCATTAACATACTATATAGTGTCTTCATTTTTTTCTTTTTTTACGGGTACTCTGAGTTTATTTCACCCAAGGCTGTTTCAGGGCTTATTTCGCCCTCTTCAGCCACGTGTCTTTATTTCGTGTATTACTCCGTATAGCCTCGCCCCGCTCTTTGACGTGCGACAACGCTGTGCATGTGGTAGTAATCAGTGATCAGTAGCTTTTAAATTTTGTGTCTGTATACGGTCTGCCGTTGCGTGCGGTTAGACCGTTTGCCTACTACATAGGTGGCCTAGGTTCGATCCCAGAGTTCAGCATGTGGTATTCGTGGTGGACGAAGCGGTATCTGGGCGGGTTTTCTGGTTTCCCCCGCAACTCATTCCACCAATTGCTCCTTCATCACCCTTCCATTCATCGATTTCGCCTGAATTTCATGCCATTTTCTTCCTTACTATGATACCTGATGTCTGGCTGGCCACCCGCTTTCATATCTTCACACTGTCCGGTCCATAGATTCCACTGATCCTTGACAGGCGTGTAATCCTAGGCACTGGCTTGTAAGTCCTAGGGGTGTAATCCTACTTAATGGGAGGGTAATCAGGTAAAGAAGAAGAAGAACAAATATTTTGCCCCCCCCCCCCCCCCCCACCAGCTCATGGTCCCTGGTAGGAATGCAACAGGATGCAACCAGAGGCTACTGTGTACTTTGAATTATTTACCGTCGTATAGGTCGTGAGGCAATACAAGAACAATTTCCCTAGTTCCGCAGTGGCAACTCTTCACCTGAAAGCCTGATGGTGGGGGAAGTTGCGCAATCATGTATGCGTAGAACTCATAACGTTTTCGTTCACAAAGGAGTGAAGTTTGCTAGCGTAGCTTTAGTGCATATTACAAATGACATTAAATATGTATAAAAATTAGTTTTATAACGAACAAAGTGATTTGTCTATAACTATGGCTATGTGTCAACAATTACTTTCACGGAACTGCAATTGCTTCAGTAGCACACTGTTAGGATAACGTTTGTTTACTCTTCGCAGCAAGCTCGCCCGCCTTTCTCCCTCTCTCAACCGATGCAGTGAGGGGCGAGGGGAAAAGGAAAGCAACTTCCCCTATACACAAGATTTGTTCATGTCTAAGCTCACGAACTATATCAACTCGTTGGATTCCTGCCAGGTTCCATGACGTGTTGAGCAGACAATAATATTTCGCTGTTCTAGTAAACAATATAATAAGCTAATTCACTGTCCTGACCATGGGCTTCGCGAAGGGTGGCAAGGGTGTCACCAAGGTAAGTAGAGACTGTCTCCTTTGGAAATAAATGAATTTATTGTGTAGTGAATTACTATTACATTATTGTTGAAATTTTGAGGTAAAGAACAGTTTTTATTTAGCGCAAATTAAAATGCGTGTCCGCAACAAATACTAATACCAACAAATACCAAGCTCAATACTCCAAATCCCATTGCCAGGTAGTAACCCTAATACAGACTTAACTGTATCCGCTGAAAAGGGAAACGCCTCTTTCGTTCTCGGAAAACCTAAGATTCCAATGTCACTGAATGTCCACAGTGTCTAATCCACGTGTACTCCGTGTTCCATAGGTTCCATAGCATATGCTTTGGTGCGCTGGTGGGGCACCTAGCGGGATGTTTCGAAATTATATTGACAACAAGGAAAATGTGAAAAATGTCAGCTGCAAATGGGGGTATACCCTCGGATGAAGAAAAAACATTTTTTAGCAGCATACAGGATCCATTCCCAGATGTAATAGATGGAAAAATTAACACCTTTCACTTTATAGAGTCTTCCAAGGGAGTGGTTACTCTTGTAGGTTGGTGACAACTGTTTTGTTTGTAGTGACTAACCTTAAAAGAACTATCGCATAAATATTATTCAGTGGTTGTTGCAAAAAAATGTATGAGTTACTTGCACAACGTAATAGCGAGTATGAAAGAAGAGTTGCTTTGTGCCGCTGAAACATTCGCAAGGAGGATTAGCTAAAAGTTTCCAATTGGAATTTTAATTTAGCAAAATGTTTGTGTAGGTTTGAGCATGTCACCTTCCGGTCAGAATGTCTTTGAAGAAGCAGCTCTATTTTTGTTGAAGATGAACACACTTAAAGTCCTATGCAATAACAGGCTCCTCTAGGACCTACCGAAATGTATATATCAGCACATGGAAAAAGAAGTGATAAAAGGTACTCAATAGTTTTGGCCTAAGGCCCAAACTTCCACACACCAACCCAGTCACAAATTAATAAAATGACATTGAAACGGCATAAAAGTTACTCTAGAGTGCTGCCCCCTATAAAAAATGAAATTAGTAGAAATGTGAAAAGTTGCATAGGATTTCAAGATGTAGAAATACAAAAGCAACTGGTGTTTGAAGATTAAAAGGTTTTAGAAGTAGTGTACATATACCAGTATCACTGTCCCTTATGTGTTTATAAAGGAGGATATTAAAATATATTTAAATCTAAAAGGATGAACATCTGGAGAAAAGCATTTCTGTCTGAAAAATCTTATGTGTGGCATTCATGTGACACTATGTACTCTAGTACAAACTATTCTTAAACACGCTTATTCCTCTGTTTCAAGTTAATCGAGAGAAACATTTCCAGAACTTATTACTACCAGGGGAATATGGGAATAAGTAGGCTTTAAGCAGTAGCTGTTTTAAAGCTGGTTGCCATGTGATGCCCTTAAACTTGTGTTACCTTTGTATAACCAAGAGATAATAAACATAATGCCATCACTTATTTACTTGTGCACTGTGTATTTTTAATATCACCAAATATATTGTGATTGGGCTAAAAGAAGTCGCAATCACTTCACTTTTCACTGCAAAGGATTTCCCAAGACCACAGTTATAGCTAGTTTGTTTTTTACAAGGCATTATGAAAAGTAAATGAATAGTAGGAACAGCTGAAAACAGCATTATAGCGAATAATAAATACAAATTAAACTTAAAATGAAACAGTCTTGCATATTTGACTGAATGGTAATTCCTCAAAGTTCAATGTACTGATGGACAGCTCCCAAAATATCCTATATTTAATTGCCTTACTACAGACTGTTATATTCATAATTGAATGTAAGCAACAATTTCAGAGTTATATCTTTGGGAAACTGTATTCAAGTGTTTCCATCATGGTAATAAGTGGTTGCAATGAAAGAAGAAACAAACAAAAAATCTGATGTGGTGCACTCGCATGACTTTCTCTACTCTTATACTAACCATTGTTACTATCTCTTATACCACTATCTTCTTCCTGTTAGTTGAGATAAACATTTGCAGAAATTATCTTATTGCTTATTTCCTTGTAGGTGCATGGAGAATATGGAAATACAGTATGCTTTGAGCAATAGTTAAATATTTAAAAGCTTTCAAATTTTGTTCTCTTTGCATGGTTTACATATAAAAAAATCTGATGTGTTGCACTCACATGACTTTCTCTACTTTTATACTAACCATTCTTACAAACTCTTATTCCTATATCTTCTTCGTGTTAGTTAAAATAAACATTTGTACAAATTATCTTACTGCTTATTTCCTTGTAGGTGCAAGGGGAATATTGGAATACAGTAGGCTTTGTGCGATAGTCAAATCTTTTAAAGCTTTGAGATTCCGTTCTCTTTGCACACTTAACATATAAAAAAATGAATAACGATGACCCATTTCACGAAAGTTCTAAGTTTTCCGAAACTCACACACATAACAAGGAATATCTCGGAAATGGTTCACCCTACAAGAAAATTTATTGAGACATAAATTGTGTATTTTAGCAAGATCTACATTTTTTGTATAGTATGATTTGGTCTATCTCTTAACGGTTTACCAGTTATGCAAAAGTCGTCCAGAGTAAATACGACTACAGGGGCTATAGCCAGAAAATTCAAGATATACATTTCATTTGTCATCAAAATATCTCAAACATATGACATTTTAATAAAAATCGTTAGAGCCATTTTCAAGAAAATAAAAATTTTCGAAACATTTTCCATGTAAAGGGTAGTTTAGGGTGGGGCTATTTTCTTCAAAATATTCGTGTCACATCCTTGAAAGACATTAAACTTAAATACCAACTTTGGTTTTCAACCGACTTTTCGTTTTTGAGTTATGCTGTCCACAGACTGACTGACAGACACACACACACACGTACCTTTTTCTAAAAATGCTTTTTTTGGATTCAGGGGGCCTCAAAACATGTATTTCCGGTGAAATCTTGACATCGAATTTTTGGGTGGAATACAATACTTCCCCTACTTACCAGTAGAGAAAGTAAAAATGAATAACAATGTTCAAGTCGACAGAAGTATAAGTTCTCCAAAGCTCACACGAATAACAATGCATATCTCCAAAATGGTTCACTCTACACACAATTTTATTCAGACATAAATTGTGTATTTTAGCAAGATCTACATTTTTTGTATATTGAAGAAACTTAGCAATAAATGTAACCGCTTTTTAGAGAGCACCATATTTTTATGTTTTGGCGGTCACATCGCTCTCTCACAACCCCCAGAATGTCTGGAGGACCACACCTGTCGTTGGTTTACGGGTCTCACCGACCTGACCGGGAGAATTATCAAAATAAATTCACCGACCATATCCTCTGATTACCAATCAGAGGACGTATTACATGCCATGACAGGTCAGCATGTTAGGGGTTAAGGTTTTATAGAGAAATGGAGAGGTTGGAAAAATAAAGACTCCCTAGCCCTCAGGAACCCTAATAGCATCGGGGTCGGAAGAGAACAAGAGTTGACCAAGGTAAGGTCAGATAGGAAAGTTACAGTGAGGAGCAAAACACTAGTAAGTGGAAGTAATGTTCTGCTCAGCTTGGGTACCTTGTGGTCGCTATTCACATATCCCCTAGACGGAGACCCCCAATGTCACACGAATCTGTATTGGAACTTCAAAAAAGCAGATTGGATCAAATATAAAACTGAACTGGAACATAAATTAAAGAACAAACAAACTCACAGCTACATAACCAACCAGATCATTTGAACAAAAATTTCTGTAAAGTCATCATAGAAACTACAAAAAAACATATTCCTCGGGGAAGAATTAAAAATTTCAAACCCTTTTGGAACCCCCAGTTAGAAGAACTGAAAAAGCAAAGGGATATAGCTAGAAATACAGCTGAACAAACAAAAAACATATCGGATACACAAATATGGCGGAAGAAATGTGCCTCACTAAAAAAAGAAATTAATACCGCTAAAAAGAATTACTTTAATAATTTCTTAGAAAAAAAGGATTATAGGACAGATATATTATATCTCGGTAGAAAATTGTTCAACAGTAGTTAAATTTTTAGGGATCATCGTGGACAAGAAGCTCTCATGGACACCACACATCAGCTATATAACAGCTAAGCTCTTCAGTTATACATATAATTAGGAATTTAAAAAACTACTAACTTTGATGGAGAAATTGAAGCAATTCGAATGGCCCTACAAAATCTTTTGTACAGAATTTCACATTTTCAGCAAGCAGTTATTCTCTCAGATTCCAGGGCAGCAATTATAGCAATTACTTCCAAGTTGTCACCAAAAAACCAAACTATTATAGAATGTTGGAAGATGCTTAGCCATCTAACAGCACTTCAAAAACACCTAGTCTTCCAATGGATACCGGCTCACTGTGGACTGAGTGGTAATGAGAAAGCTGATTTTCTTACAAAAAAGGGTACCAGCGGTGTACAAAAATATATAGTTAATTTACCATTTTATGCAGCTAAAAGATTAGTTAACTCTGAATTCAAAAAAATTATTGCAAAATATTACTATGAAAAATCAAAGAATAAAAGATGGGAACTACCAAACATTCAAACAGTGATTCCTGAGTATCCTCGAAAAACAGCAGTTGCAACCTTCAGGTTGATTACAGGACATGATTGTCTGGCAAAACATTTAAACAGAATTGGGATATATTCTTCACCACTCTGTCCTCTATGTGATCTGCAAGAGGAAATGGACCGAGACCACCTTCAAATATGCCCGGCTACTTCTAGCACCCCATCCATCAGTGAAAAATATTGGAGAGCAAGAGGATTAATGACTTCATTGTCAGAAATCCAGCATTAGCTAACAACAACAACATTTTTTGTATAGTAAGATTTGGTCTGTCTCTTATGGTTTACCAGTAATGCAAGTCATCCAGAGTAAATAGAACTACATGGGCTATAGCCAGAAAATTAAAGATATGCATTTCATTTGTCATAAAAATATCTCAAACATATGTAATTTTAATCAAAATCATTAGAGCCATTTTCAAGAAAATCAAAATGAAAAATTTTCCTCTTAGAGGGTAGTTTAGGTGGAGCAATTTTCTTCAAAATCTTCATGTTGCATCCTTGAAAGACACTAACCTTAAATACCAACTTTGGTTTTCAACCGATTTTTCGTTTTTGAATTATGCCGTCCACAGACAGACACATACACAAACCTTTTTCTAAAAATGCTTTTTTTTTTTGGATTAAGGGGATCTCAAAACATATATTTCCGGTGAAATCTTGAGATCAAATTTTTGGGTGGAATACAATACTTCCTCTACTTTACTACATGTAGTAGAGAAAGTAAAAATCTGATGTGTTGCACTCACATGACTTTCTCTACTCTTGGACTAACCATTCTTACAAACTCTTATTCTTGTATCTTCTTCATGTTAGTTGAAATAAGCATTTGCAAAAATTACTTTATTGCTAGTTTTCTTGCATGTGCAACGGGAATATGGGAATACAATAGGCTTTGGCCTTTGAGCGATAGTCAAATCTTTTAAAGCTTTCAAACTCCATTCTCTTTGCACAGTTAACATATAAGAAATGAATAGAGATGTTCCATTTGACAGAAGTATAAGTTCTCCAAAACGTACACAAATAAAGAGGAATGTCTCTAAAATGGTTCACTGTATAAAAAAATTTATTTATGCCTAAATTGTGTGTTTTAGCAATATCTACACTTTTTTGTATAGTAAGATTTGGTCTATCTCTTATGGTTTACCAGTTATGCAAAAGTCATCCAGAGTAAATAGGACTTCATAGGCTATAGCCAGAAAATTCAAGATATACATTTCATTTGTGATAAAATGGTTGAAAGTTAGTAGAAAATGTGCCATAAGTGGTTTGTTCTGTAAAAATGATAAGAAATTAAGTCAGTTTTTGTAAAGGAAAAAAAAGAGCAAATGGAACTGGACAATGAAGAGAGAGACAGAGGGTGAGAGAGAGGGAGAGGGTAAGAGAGAGAGGGAGAAGGTGAGAGATAGGGAGAGGGTGAGATAGAAAGAGGGTGAGAGGGAGAGGGTGAGAGAGATGGAGAGGGTGTGAGAGAGAGGGAGAGTGTTAGAGAGAGAGTTAGTATTAGAGAGTTAAGAGTTAGAGAGAGTTGGAAAGAGTTAAGACTTAGAGAAAGAGTTAGAGAGAGAGTTGGAGAGAGAGTTGGAGAGAGTTAAGAGTTAGAGAGAGTTGGAGAGAGTTAAGAGTTAGAGAGAGTTGGAGAGAGAGTTAAGTGTTAGAGTTAGAGAGAGTTAGAGTTTGAGAGAATTAGAGAGAGAGGGAGAGAGAGAATATAAATTGTTACCTATAGTAGTGAGTCAATTTAACCCAATAAAATACACAAGTATGAACCCACATGACCTTGTTGTTGATGGGTCTTTCATTCACTAAAAACAATGTTTTTAAAATGTAAATAGAATATGACAGGCAATAAACATGGGCAAACGTCATGTCCTTTTGAAATATAATTTCCTTAGCATAAATAAATCATTGTGGTTTAGCTACATAGATTCTATGGCTATGCTCTGTTGTCACTTCCAGTTAGAACCGTTTCACTTCTCTTGTTATAAAAACTTATATGCTATTTGGTTTTCTGTATGATTGGCCTCCACCCTCTCTGGCATTTTTGCAGACAGTATATTTACAGTTGAGCAAGTTTTACCATCCTAATGCTTGCAAAGTTTAATTTGTATACCTTTTGTAAAGGTTTTAAATGTTCTCATTATTGCTCTTTTTAGTTTTATCGTAAGGCAGTAGCCACTGTTTTAGATGGATTTTATACATCAAAGTAGTGCAGCTACGTGATTCACTTACCTATGAATGAGGCTAGCCCTTCCTCATCCAATCATTTTACATACACATGTGCAATGATTAATCGATTAAACAATATAGGGCTAGCCTTGTTCGCAGGTGAGTGAATCAGCTAGCTGTCAAGTGCCAGGTTAGCTCTTGCCAAATTTACTTTTGTGGTCTTGTCAGAGAGCTAATGACCTTAGTAGTTGTGCATCCTAAATCCCCACTATCATCATGATCATCGCATAATATAAAAAGAATGTGTAATTTATCCTAAAGTCTCTTTGCATTTCAATAAATGGTTTCAAAATAAAGGCATTATTAATGCAGAGTTTTCCTTTTCTAAAGCCAGCTTCAGTAAGATGTTTTCTGCAATTCGTTGCAATCATGTACCAAGTTTTTGGTATTTGACCTGATCTTCAGCATTTATACATCACAATCTCTCTAGCAATGTATCCAGAGCATACTTTTTGAGTTTAATGTTTACAGCATCAATTGCACAACTTCTCCAACTTCTAATGCATTTAAAGCTTCTAATCTGCATTTTTCTACTGGGCCCTTTGCTATTATAGGTAACAGTGACAGTTATTGCTTATTTATTTCTGAATGCAGTTTATGATCCATTATTCTTTAAAATAGCATAGACATTCCTCGTCTTTTTGACATACTTTTATTAGCTTCACTTGTATGTGTCTATCAATGTAACAGAATCTTTGGACATAATTTTCACCAACTTAGAGCTGTCTGATCGACTTAAGATTTTGCACATGTGTCCAGGCCAATGACAAAACAATAATATCATGACTTTCCTAATGTCCTTCCAATTTCATATCCACCTTCATTTCAATCTGGGCTTTCAGGGTTGGAAATGCTGGCAAAGAGGCGAATTTGGCATTCCTGTGTGAGGACTCTACGAGCTATAACTGTTGCTCTTGACGGATGGGTGGCATAGTGGTCAGCTGGCTAGTGACTGCTTGCAAACCTTGTTGTCCAGATAAAGAGCCTCCAGCACACGTTAGGGGCATATGAGGGGTCACTGGTTGCCCGGGTTCTAACACAAGCTTGCAGAGAACTCTCACTCCATCCCTTTCTCGGGTTTTGACATGCAATAATGTGATTAAGCTCAATGTGGAGTCTCCTCCATAATATACCTTTACCATTTTATATTGCTATAGAACAAACTTTTCATACTTAAAACTTATTTTCTACTTTCCACTTTTAGTTTGGTTTGTTATTAAAGCACATGTTTTTAGTGCTTTTAAAGTATAATTAATTTTCATTTTTGTCTTGAATTTTTTAATTAAAATTTTTTCAAAATTTTTAATTTCAAATCTTAAAATTTTTTATTTCCAAATATTTTTCTTAAATTTTTCGAATCAATTTTGGTGGAACAGTATTAGATTGAAATTACTGTTTTAATTATACTATCAGCTGTTGTGGATCTCCTGGCCCTAGGTAAACTTTGATCCTTCCACTGAAATTTCATGTTCCTCTCAGGTCCTCTCTCTGTCTTTCAATATTTCCCTTGGACCAATGTAACTTGTGTAGATTACTACACTATCAGCTGTTGTTAATTTTCTGGACCGGGTAAACTGATCCACAATCCTTCCCTTGATATCTCATGCTCCTCACATGTCCTCTCTCCAGGCATCTCCATCTTTCAATATTTCCAAGCAACTTAATCCCTTGGACTAATATAACCTGTGCAGATTACTTGAATCAGCTGTTATGAATTTCCTGGCCCTGGGTAAACTTCAATCTGCAATCCTTGCCCCAGTATCTCATGTTCCTCTCAGGTCCTCTCTCCATGTGCATCTCTATCTTTCAAAATTTCCAAGCAATTTAATCCCTTGGACCAGTGTAACTTGTGTAGATTACTGAACTACCAGCTGCTGTGGGTATTTTGGGTCTGGTGAGCTCCAGTCCACGATCCTTTCCACAGGATCTCATGTTTCTCTCAGGTCCTCTCTCCAGGCATCTATGTCATCATCCAACATGTGTACATACACCTACCTGCATTCTTAGACCAGTCGGATTGCCCAGCAGTGACAAGGGACCGGAATGTTCTCCGCCACAGTTATACGTTAAGGACTGGCAAGCCACGAGTACGGAACACTAACTACAGTACTAACTTGCATTAGGCTTATCTGCATCACATGAGATGTTGAAATTATGACCTCCAATGTCAACACATCCGTTATATCTCCGAAAATAATTCTTGTTTAGTCACAAAAGTTCATGTTATCTGATTTCCTGTACTTCTCTCGTAATTTTGTCCTTCAATTCTTTTAATATATGTGAACTTAATGCATACACCTTATTCTTTAATGTTCCCCATAAACAAAAATCACTGAGATGTTTAGCCCAAAAAGTTAACATTTCCAAGATGTGAGCTTCTGTTGCAACGAAACTTCTGAAACTTAAAAGTTCATGCTTAACAACCAAAAGATTCAGTAAATGGGGTTAATTATTGCAATTGGTTTTAGCAGTCCGTTCATAATGACGTTCATCTTTAACATTCCTCATTGATGAAGAGTGATTTTATCTTCAAGGTCAGTTTCTTCTCAGAAGAATTGATACTGGGCTACCGAAAATCACCTTATTATTCATGAAGTTCCTCACCACGTACAGAATTATCAGTCTCATATTTACACACAAAAGATTCACATGTTTATTTAAATTCTGTTTTAAATACTTTTTACTACAACTCACAAGAAATGAAAGATTATTTGACTGATTTCAGCAAGATTCAGCTATAGCACACTGCTGGTAATTTTATGCATGAATTGCAGTGTGTATGGTGACACAATAATTAGTTAAGGACAGTGGCCGCCTCGTTCCCCTGACCTATCTCTGTGCAATTTTTATTTATGGGGAGTGTTAAAGAATAAAGTGTATGCAGGTTGTCACAATAGCTCAATGGTTAGAGCACCTGCCTGGTAAGCGGAAGGTCTGTGGTTCAAATCCCAGCTGTGGCATTGAATTTTTAAGTTCCAGTTCTACCTCTCAAAGTGTATGCATTAAATTTGCACACATTGAAAGAATTGAAGGACAAAATCACGAGAGAAATACAGGCAGTCAGTTAACATGAACTTTTGCAAGTAAATTAAGTAAAAATTGAAGCTATTGCAAGTAAGTCAGAATTGTTTTCGGTGATACAGAGAATGTGTTCACGTTAAAGGTCATCAATTTCAATGTCTGATGTGATGCAGATAAGCATAGTACAGTAGTTAGTGTTCCATACGTGTGACTTACCAGTCCTTTACGTGTAACTCTGGCAGAGAGTGTATCGGTCCTAGCCTAGTCCCTTGCCACCAGAGGATAGTCAGCCGGTCTAAGAATGCACATATATTTATTTAATGAACACAATTTTCAAGATGCATTTAGATAATTGCCTTAGGGACATCTGTGATGTCATGACTGTACCATTTTCTATAAATTTAGCTTAGTGATTTTTTTTATCCTGATGATCCTGGTCAAGATATTAGGACAAATTCATGATAATCCATTGTCATCAGTCCTTAATATGTGTGCAAATTTTCAAGTCAATCAGATAACTCCAAATTGGTTAAAATTATGTCAAGAAAATTATGTTACATTGACAAATTTAGCTTAGTCAATGTAATGTGGCGGGATGTAATTATCCTTCCTAGTCCCATGGAAAAACCTTAAAAAAACACACACACAATGGGTCAGGAAGGACGGCCATGGGAATCGAACCCACAACTTCCAGATTGTGAGCCTCACACATTACAGCAGAGGTATCTTGCTCAGTTATAGTGACATAAAGTCCACTGGTTCATTATAATTAAAACATTTCTAATAAGTTTAAAATAAAAATTAAATTATGTTAACAATATAATAAATTCTGTTGTAAAAAAGTGTGGGGTGCCTCACATTAAATGTTATAAATAGTACAGGATTCTTCAGTTAAAACCTAATGGGCGCACAGAATTTCGCTTATGCATGATTGGGCGTACCACAGCTGGCTTTACTCCTACCTAAACTCAATACATAAAGCATGTATAACCAGGGTTGGCAGATCTACTGATCTTGCTTTTTTGCAAATCTACTGATTTTGCTTTTTTGCAAATCTACTGATCTACTGCTAAAAACTGAACGCACTTCAAAATCTCCTGCTTTTTATGTATTTTCCATTTTTAAACACTATTTTCCTTAAAATAATATAATTCGCTCTTCTGAAAAAGATTTTCAGACAAGGCCTTTCCCTTGTGTTTAAAAACAAAAGATTGAAATAATCACCTGTATACATAAGCAGTTAACCACATCTGTTATTTGTGCAGTGCGAACTATCCTTGACTGCTACATTAAACCTGAACATTTGAATTCCACTGTAATAGATAAAGTTGAAAACAGGGATCAAAAAGTATTTCTTCCAGTGTAAAACATGTAATTTGGTGCCATATTTCAAACATCTGTGACAAAATCATCCCTGCCTGACAAATATGTACAAGTTTTCAAGTTACGCTGTGTTGATTTTTACGTTGAGTCAGTTCACAACATACTAAGTCATTTTTCATTAAGTGATCCTCTTTTTGCAATGTTAGAAGTGTTAGAACTAGCTAAAATCCAAATATATCAGTCAATTGCTGCACTTGCTTCTCGGTTTCTTAATTTGGTGATAGCAGAAGTTCAACAAATAGATATAGAATGAAGGCTGTTGCACAATACTGACATTGCATGTGGCAGTAACTCTACAGCACCAGAACTTTGGAGCAAGTATTTTATTATTATTATTATTATTATTATTATTATTATTATTATTATTATTATTATTATTATTATTATTATTATTATTATTATTATTATTATTATTATTATTGTTGTTGTTATTGTTATTATTATTATTGTTGTTATTGTTATTATTATTATTATTATTATTATTATTATTATTATTATTATTATTATTATGATCATCATCATTATTATCATTATTGTTGTTATTGTTATTATTATTATTATTATTATTATTATTATTATTATTATTATTATTATTATTATTATTATTATTATTACTACTACTAGTATCATCATCGTCATCATTATTATATGTACATACCAAGCAAAATTGCCGGTTAGAAAATCTACTCTTTTCTCCTGATGTTTTTAAATCAAATTTTCTGCTTTTACTTCGGCAGACATGGCAGAATTGGCATTCGCTTGACTACTGTCCTTCTGGCAACTCCAGCGTGCACACTTCGACCTGGAGCTGTCGGTCTGTGCGAAGATAGCTATCCCTCATTCGGTGGTTTGCCAACTTTTCACCGAAGTTCTGGACCAATACCAGACTTATACTCCAGTATTTACTGATGGCTCCCAGATGGGTAGTGCGATGGGTTGTGCTTTTGTATACAACGGTGACACTTACATGTACCGCCTTCCAGACGCCAGCTGTTTGCCATATTTTATTTCTTACTTTTTATCTCCAGGTCAGGTCCTGGACATTTTATTCTCTGTTGCAACTCCCTAAGCACTCATGCGGTTTGTTGGCATTTCGGCACTCATTGTTAAAATTCAGACACTAATCTCTCAGCTAATGTCTCACGGATACCAGTTTGTTTTTACGTGGATCCCAGGCCATGTGGGTATTCCCGGCAACGAGGCGGCGGTTGTGGCTGCGAAGTCTGCATGTTGCCTGCCGGAGTATTCCACCCTTACGCTCCTCTGTACAGATGTGCAGAACTACTTTCGTCGCCATCTATTTGCTCTCTGGCAGGAATCTTGGGAAGCATTATCTGGCACTCAGTTACGGACAATCAAGGTCACGGTACAACCCTGGCAGACCAGTTGCTGGAATTCCAGGCAGGAAGAAAGAAGTGGGTTTAACCCGCCTGAGGATAGGCCACACCCCAGCCACACATGGACAACTTTTGTGTGGAGATCCGGCACCCGTCTGTGCGACGTGCAATATTCCACTCTCCGTCGCACATGTCATTCTTGATTGTCTGCAGTACACTCGTGAGTGCCAGTCTGTTGGCCTGGGTCTTACATGTGCTCAGTTTTAGGCAATGACCCAGTAGCTGTAAATACAGTGCTGCGGTTTGTTGCCATTATTGATTTTTCTAAGCAAGTGTAAGGTTATTTTATTTCGGAAGTTTTAGCATTTTAGAGTGTTTTACTTTTTTGATTTTTAATGTTCTAATTCTTCTGTTTTAACTGTTTTAACTTTTAGCAATTTTAAGTTTCATCTTTTAGCTTTTTAAATGGGAAGTCTTAATAGTTGAGGTGAGGTGTTTTTATGTATCCTAACTTTTGGTTTCTAGGTTTTTAAGGGTGACTTTTTAGCTTCTGAAATTGGGTGATTTTATTTTTGGATTTGGGGCCCTAATGACCAAGTTGTTGACTGGCCTTTTTGTTTTTATTTTACTTTAAACCTAACTAAAGTACCACATTAAACTCAGTAAAACTGCCTAATTATGTCTTTTAAGACTGAGTATCAGTAAAATGTTTATAGATCACACAAAATGCATATACGCTATGTGATCATAAAGGTGCAGATATAATCCGGTATGTGCCACAAGAATATACAAATAAAATAGTATTGTTGTAGGGATTTCAACAATATCTAATATAAACAATATAACATCTACTGTTTCACGTATTTATGCAGTTTGCAGGCATTATTGACAGTTTGGATAAGATTGAGAATGTTTTTTACTTCTCCTGAAAAATTTATGTTTTTGCACATAGCAATTTTACAAGGTGCAACAACAATATGTCTCCTCTAAGTCTTTATCCTTTTCACCATCAATAGCAGTCTCTCAGTAGTAAAGTTTTGATGAGACTCGTCAGCATAAAAAAGTTAAAGTTCCTGCTTTAGATGATAAATTTTGATAAACATATGCAGGTAGCATTACTGTAAATTTACAAGTGTATGCACAGAAAATCCTTAGCATACTCTTAAAATTTCAAAGAATCAGCTAGGCTGAGAGGTTCAAGTTTGTTGTAGTCCTGAAATCTAGTTGCATTTGCATCAAAATGGTGTCTAATATTTCTTAATAAAGGATATGATAGTCGTGGAAAACCTCTTCTGTTGCTGCACACCCTTGAGGCAAAATTATGTCAGTGATACTTTTGCTTTTTTTAAATAAAGCTTTAAAATGCTGTTCGTTCATCTTATTGCATATATTGCGTATTAGATTACACTTAGTTGAATCCTTGCATTGCAGTACACGATGTCCAAAGATTTCCTCTGAAGAATGTCAAACAAAATATTGATATGATAAAAAATATGATAGCATACAACTTGATGTAAATGTAAATTCAAAACTTTTCATTTAATTTAAAAATTCATTACATAGTCTCACAGATTTAGGACTGGAGTCATCGTCGTTTAGGGTCAATTCAGAAACCTCTTTAAGCTGACGACCAGTGTCAGTCAGAAACAGCTGGTATTTGCCTAGCCCTGACAAAGTCAAGTTTACTTATCTATTTTGCTGAATGGTGAAAGAAAGAGGGAATGCCACCAAGATTCGTGAAAAATATATGTTTGGAGTTTGGAGATCCTATTACAACTACTATGGAACCAAGTTAACACTGAAGCACCAGTTTGTTTTCATAAGAAAAGTCATTCAAAATGTGTTCAGTAAATGAATCAAACTGGCTGCAGATTTATCAGCATTCACATCATAGAATCCTAGGAATTGTTCAACCACGTTAGCTCCAAAACTGACCAGCCTTACAATAACTGAACACTGTAACTTTTGACCTATATCTGCCATATCAGCTTAAATGGAGAAAAAGTTTGCTTTATTAACTTCACTTGTAATGTGACCCTGCAAGTATTCTGTTTCAGTTTCAGTTTTTATTCAGCCAATTGCAATATTTTTACAAAGCATCGTCAATTTTGTAAAAGCTATAATACATTAATTATTTATGCCAACAAACTTACTGTTGGTGTTTTTAAACACACAAGCTGTGTGTGGGCAAAGTTTGAGAGGTAGAACTGGAACTTAAAAATTACAATAGTAAGTCACCATTGGGGTAATTTGTCTCTGATGTGAGACTGCCTTTGTGGTTTACCAGGAGAAATACGAACTGGTTTGAGAATTTAATGCCATTCTGGCAGTTTGTTACAATAGCTCAGTGGTAGAGCAGCCACCCGGTAAGCGGAAGGTCTGTGGTTCAAATCCCAGTTGTAGCATTGAATTTTTAAGTTCCAGTTCTACCTCTCAAGCTATAATACATATTTAACATTATCAGTTTTCTATTTTATATTCATCAATTGAGTAGAAAGCATATTTTATAAGGTAAGTCTTTATTGCATTAATTTTCTTCTCAACTTCACGTAATTCCTTGATTGGGTGAGGTAAATGATTGTACAGGTCTTTAGCAGTATTTTCAATACATTTGGAAGTTAATGATCCCCTTAATCTGTTCCTAAAGTAGTTCTGTTTTGTTCTGAGGTTGTATTCATGCATATTCCTACTTTTATCTTCAGTGTAATTTCTTATAGCATACTTAAGACATTCAAAAATATATAGGCAAGGTAGAGTAAGGATTTTTAGTTTTCTAAAGCTACTTTTACATGATTGTTTCCTTTGTATTTTTTCCATTACTCTTATTGCTTTTTTTGTAATCGAAATATTCTTAATATACTTGTTTTATCCGCTACTCCCCAAAGAATAATCCCATAATTTAGATGAGCATGTACAAATGCATAATAAACTTTTAGTGTACTGTCTTTATCCATAATTCGTGTTATCTGTTTCAATACATATATACCCATGTTAATTTTGTTACTAACCTTTTCTATATGTTTGTGCCATTTTATGTTTTTGTCTATGATTATTCCTAAAAAATTTGTCTGTGTAACCTGCGAGATTTGCTTATTTTGTATTGCTAATGTGATGTTACTTTTAGTTTTATGACTAAGTGTAATTTGCATCCATTTGGTTTTATTTCCATTCAGTGCCATTCCAAGTGCTTCTAGATAAGCTCTAATTTGTTCTAATAGGGAGTTTGCTTTTTTTTTGCACTTCTTCCGTGTTACCTGTTACCACAATCGTTGTATCATCAGCGTAGCCAATGGCAAAACCACCAGCATCTTGTATAATTTTAAATAGATGGTTTATATACAAGATAAATAAATATGGTCCCAATTTAGACCCCTGTGGCACACCATGTGTTATGCTTTTAAATGTTGATTTAATTTTTTTCAGATGTTTTCCTGTGGTATGCATTATTTCCACACATTGCATTCTGTTATGTAGGTACGAGCTTAACCATTCTAGAGGTATACCTCTTATCCCAAGATTTTCCAACTTGGTCAACAGATGTTTAATATTAATGCAGTCAAACGCTTTTGAAAGATCAAGAAATATTGCCAAGACTAACTCCTTTCTATCTAAGGCCTGAACGATTTTATCATTTCCTATGCTAACTGCATGTATTGTTGATTTCTTTTTTTGGAAGCCAAACTGGTTTGACGATATGATGTTAAATTTGTTACAGTAACTCTGTAATTGTTCTAGGAAAAGGCTTTCCATGATTTTAGAAAATCCTGAGCAAAGAGATATAGGACGATAATTTTCCATAGTTTGCTTGGAACCTTTCTGTTTGTAAATTGGCCTAACTACCACCTGTTTTAGTTTACTAGGGAATGTTCCTAAATTGAAACTTTCATTTATTATGTGTGTAAATGTGTCTACTAATTCATATTTGCAGTATTTTATCATTTGATTGGAGTATTCATCTAAGCCGCTAGATCTTTTACATTTTAGTGTATTTATTTGTTTAATTACATCAATTTGTGTAATTTCTCTTATCACCATCGAGTTCCATATAGAGCTTTCCTTTATTTTGTAGTCTCTTATCTTAATTCCCATTTTTGCTACAATGTTTACATAATTACCTTTAATTATTCATTATGATGCTACTGCTGTAGTTTCTGAAATTAATAGAGAAAGTAGTTTCTTAAAATTTCCTCGATTTGTGGAAGAAAGGCTTTCAGTGTGTCCTTGGAATGGAAGTTCCTGTTACTCAAAAACAGCACAGCTTTTACCATCAACTTCAAAATTTGCCTATTTAAGATAACATTTTCATTAGATTTAGTAACGCACAATCTTGTTTTCTTTTAGTGCATCAGCAATACTGTTTCTATTTCTTTCAAAAATTCTTAGTTGAAGTTTACATTTTAAGTGTTCACCCGAATCCTCATGTTTGTGTATTGAATGTGTTACATTTTGAAAATCTCCAAACCGCTGTCTATTCCAGGTGTTGTTTTTAGTGCTAAATAGCAAGCAAGCCCAACAAAATAATTTCTGCAAATACATGTTCTTACATACCCAAGGGAATTCAGAAAACAAAGGACTTTTAAAAGTTAGTTTATAGCTCTTATTTATTGTCTCAACACGTTTTGAAATGCAGAAGTCTAGTGGAATAGTAGGCTGCCTGCAGTTCAAAACATCTCTTTTATTGTTATCTTTCTACCTATGAAACAAAATTTCTAAAAGGCTACAAACTATGCCATTGTTAGGATAGATTGCAAACCACCTTATGTGCATGCAAATCTCACTGTAAAACTAATATTGCTTATCACAAACAGTGTATTCTATTGCACTAAATGAAGGTGAAATAATACATTTCACTGCATACAGAAATTAATTATTTCTACTTCTCTCATACCACAACACATATTTTACACATGCATTATGCACAAAGACTGAAAGACACACTTTTAAAACTATCCATATAGCTTGCTTTCACCCTCAAGACTCAAGTGAGTAGTCATGAATCCATTTTTGATCGACCTTGGTCAAGACCATAGTCTGCCTCCTTGCTCACACCCTACCCCTGTGACTTTCACTTGGTGAAAATGTCATACACACAGCAGGGGCATGGGCGTCGCGAAGGGGTGCAACGGGGTGCCACGGCCCCCCCATTGGAAATTAATGAATTTAGTGTGCAGTCTATTACTATTAGACTATTGCTTCAATTTTGATGTAAAGAACAGTTTTTATTTAGCACAAACTAATAGGCTCATCTGCTACAAATACTATAATTCATATCTTTTACAGTTTTTGCCAACAGAATAATGAATTAATATTGCTTGGTTGCAAATTTCCAACATGTGGCACCTCCCTGAAAAAAAGTCTGCCGAGAACCATGAGCAGGTGTAACTGTTATTTTAAGCATGACATTACGTTACTATGGAAACCAAACACTTGTAGGGAAGTGTAAACCAAATATTTTCTCATGTATTGCCAATCCCACTAAATGGCATACAGCAGTGTGGCTGCTATGGTAATGTTTTCAAGTGTGCATTGTGCAGCAAACTTCACATTTAACTAGACGATTTTATAATAATTGAATGAGGAGCTTTACTGTAATTCTAATTAATGGTTCCTTCTGGATTGTCCGTGATACACTTGCCAGCACCAGCCCCATTGCCTGAGTTTACTCTACAGTCAGCTTTTGGCAATGATCCACTAGCTGTAACTACAGTGTTGCTTTTTGTCACCCAAATTGACTTTGGTAAACAAGTTTAACTTGGTAAAGGAGTTTTTAACCCTTTCACTGTGGAATGGTCCAACAGTGCTAATCAGTGCTCTCCTTGCGAATGACGGAGCATTGCCAATGCACAGAAGATGACAGAACAACTGGTTGGTCACAAAAAGGAAGGTTATTACATGTAGCTTTCTCTAAACAGCATTGTCTGCCATCTGTTGGACTTATATTTTTTCAAGCTGAAAGTCTTTGTGTGCAGTCTGCTGCTCTTTGTACCATAAAATCTAAAGCTCTGCACAGTAACGTCCTTGCCAACATTTGCACAATTCAGGAGCCTGTCATGTGACTCGGGGATTTATGACTACAAAATCATGGCTTCTTCCAGCAAGCAGTCGCGTGTTGTGCAAAATGTGGATTTACTGGCAGAATTTGAAGTGTTGTCATTGATTTATCAGGTTTTGAATTTGATATCAGTGAAAGTGACAGTTGTAATGGAGATAATGTTAGAAATAACGAGAGTGACGACAGGGATGTTCATTCTGAACCCGCACAACATGCTAAAAAAAGACACACTGATTCTTCCTTCCAGTGGCAACAGGTACAATCAGACCAGTAATTCACACGTTTGATGATCATAATTCAGGTATGCAAGCAGAATGGAATCAAAATTTCACAGTGGCTGATATTTTCAAATTACTCTTTTTGTTGCATATTATGTATCAAATTGCAAATGAAAGCAATAAATATTTTATTTTCTTGTGTGAGAAATTACTACCAAGTCCCCATTCCTGTCTACACACTTGGACAGACACTTTTTATGAAGAATTATGCGTTCTCTTTGGCTTGACAATGCTTATGATGAGAGTAAAGAAACACACAGTAGCAGAATACTGGACAAAAAGTCTCCTTTATGCTACTCTGCAATTTTCAGACTAAATGTCCAGGGATCAATATCTCCTACTTCTAAGACTTTTACACTTCAAAGACAAAATTGAATTGAGACCTATTATTGAACATTTTAGATGTACTTTCAGTGAGTTATTCAGACCATTTCAAAATCTCTGCATTAATGAAAGCCTTATGCTATTCAAAGGTTGCCTTTCGTTCAAAGGATACATCCCTTCCAAAAGACACAGGTTCGGTGTAGGAGTGTTTGTGCTGTGTGATTGTAAAATTGGTTATATTCTGAACTTCAATGTGTACACAGACAGCACAGAAGTTGTTGATGACTGTGATCTTAGGGTGTCTGGTTCTGTATTACAAACCCTCACTACAAGCTACCTGCATAAAGAGCACAAGTTGTGGCTAGACAATTGTTATACCAATCCTCTTCTTCATAACTGGCTACATGCACATGGAACAAATGTTTGTGGCAGTGTTAGAAGTAACAGAAAAGGAATGCCAAGACTCACAACATAATTAGACAAGGGACAGTTAGAATTCTCACATACCTACAATGTGTTAACACTAAAGTGGTTGGACAGACAAGAGGTGTGAATGCTAACTACTTTTCACACAGACTCAATGAGACCAACAGGCAAAGTTGACAAAAAGACAAACATGCAAATAATGAAACCTGACTGTGTTATGGACTACAATAAGAATATGGGTGCTGTGGACAGGTCAGATATGATGATAAGTTTCCTCGAGTGTGTAAGGAAGACATTGAAGTGGTATAGGAAATTCTTCTTTCATCTTTTAGACATGCCACTTTTAAATGCACACTCACTATACAACTTCAAAATTGGTAACAATACCACATTGGCTGACTTTCAACTTACGCTAATTAGAGATCTATTTCAAGAATCCCATACATCAAGACTAACCACTAAACTCGAGAGGCCTTTATCCGGTGACCAACCCATAAGACTGACTGAAAGACATTTTATTTCACTATTACCATCGACACCAAATAAAAAAATCATACCAGAACGTGTCATGTGTGCTCCAACACTGCCCTTGCTTGGCCAGAAAAAAAGAAGAGAGACAAAGTACATGTGTGCCAAATGCAGCGTGAGTTTCTAAATTTACCATACATAAATCAGATTTTGAAAGTAACATGCAGAAGTGGTAATTTCTTACTGTGTATAATGTATAACCATATCTGCTTCATACTCATAGAAAGAACTCTAAATAATTAAAATTTTGGATACTCCTGAATTGTTAATCAATTTAGGTTCATTCATATTTTGGCAAAATGTAGCTTAAAAAATTAAGACCTCAAAATTTAGAACACTATATAGCAGCTTTCCATTACTGTTTTCTTTTTTGGTCCATGGTCAACCCTTTGTAAAGTGTGTTGTATGTGGTATTTTTTTTCTGATTTTAAAACCTTTTATTCTTTAATTCTGTTTCATCAGCAGTTATCTACAACTTTGATGAGTGTTTCAAGGTATTTTATGGTAATTCTGCATGATATTTTAAACAATAATTAATGTTTTGTTAAAATAACTCAGCAAGGAGGGTCTGTGAGCTTGTTAATTTTTGTTTTGCATTTAGTCAAGCTTGTGTAAATAAATTAAATGTAGCTACTGTAATTGGAGCTTTGCTCTGTTGTAGCACAAATGAATAAAATAAAAAAATAAAAATACTCCAGAAGTGAAAGGGTTAAAGTTTTTAAATTTTTAGAATGTGATTATGTCCCCTATTTTAAAATCTGTTGTTTTAACTTTGTAGCATTTAACACTACTGGTTTTACCAACTAGTTTTTAGGTTTTCGCAGTTTTAACTTTCACATTTTAACTCTGAGCCTTTACGGGTAGTGAGTTTCTGTGGTTTTTGACTTTGGGCCCTAATGACCTAGCAGTTGACGGGCCCTTAAAACCAACTCACTCACTCACTCACTTACTCACTCGCTAATTAATAAAACTCCATATTAAAATACAATCACTCAATAATAGGTGAAGTATCATTTCATGCATTTCCCCTGAAAAACGTCACTGACTTCCAGACTCTAAGGAGGATAGGGAATTATCTGAAAGCAGTAGTAGTGTCTGGGATATTGTAATTAAGCACACTTCTTGTTTCTTTTTTTTTTTTCAGATAAATTTGGGAAAGTTTTTGCTCCAGTAAAATATGATATGTCTGGAAACATTGAGGTAAGTAAATAATGAAAACTTTTATGGTACCTAAGATAAACTTATACTTCCAGTAATTATTATTTATTTATGCCAACAAACTTACTGTTGGTGTTTTTAAACACACAAGCCGTGTGTGGGCAAAGTTTAAGAGGTAGAACTGGAACTTAAAAATTCAATGCCACAACTGGGATTTGAACCACAGACCTTCCGCTGTGGTTCCAGTTCTACCTCTTATACTTCCAGTTTTAGTATTTTAATTAAGTAACTAATTTTACTGCTTCAATTTTTTATTTAAATAACAATATTCATACAAATAAACCATATTTTGCGTTTATTTCTCCACATACGAGATTTGTTTCATATAGGCGCTGCAGTTTATTAGAAAATCAAAGTTACAGACACTTACAAAACTGTGAGTTAATTAGTTGTAAGGAAAAAAGGACTATAGTAAGCCAGTGACTTTCAAACTGCAACTCAGCACATAGAGTTGAACTAGGAATTAAATGCGGCAATGATATGAAATAAAACCAGACGTTTTAGAAAAAGCATTGGTAGAAGAAGCTAATTCAACATTTCATGCATTTTTTTCAGAAATTGTATTTATGGCTGGATGCAAAAGAACACTGAGAGAAGTGCAGCACACTTAAGAAACAAAGCTGCTGTATTTTTCATAATTCTACAGTGTGCTTGTAGCTTGGCCGGACTGCCCTGCTGCGGTATCAGACCGAGTGAGGGCTGGTGTGCTCTCCACCAGAATTACACCTAAAGGACCGGCAAGCAGCAGGCATGGAACACTAACTACTGTACTAACTTATATTAGGCTTACCTGCATCACAACAGATGTTGAAATTGATGACCTTCAACGTGAACACGTTCCGTATATCTCCAAAAACAATTCTAGTTTACTTGCAAAAGTTCATGTTGATTGATTGCCTGTATTTCTCTCGTCATATTGTCCTTCAATTCCTGTAACATGTGCAGATTTGATGCTTATACTTTATTCTTTAACATTCCCCATATATAAAAATCGCATGGAGATAGATCAGGGGAACAAGGATGGCCACAAATGTTGACTAATTATTCTGTTCCCATACACACTTCCCATTTTATGCATAGAATTTGCAGCAGTATGTGATGTAACTGAATCCTGCTGAAACCAGCCGTACTATGTTTTTTCTTTTTGTGGAAAAAAATTATTTAATATAGAATATGAAACATGTGAATCAACTGTTGTATTGTAAAATATGGAGCCAATAATTCTATGTGTGCTCACTGCACACCAAGTCCCAACTTTTGCAGCATGGTGAGGAACTTCATGACTAATATGGAGATTTTCTGTAGCCCCGAATCAGTTGTTCTGAGTAGAAATGTGACCTTGAAGATAAAGCCGTGCTTCATCAGTGAAGAACATTAAAAGTGGAACCATGTGGTCATTATGAATGGACTGCAAAAACCAATTACAAAAGTTAACCCAACTTACAGGATCTTGTGCTTGTAAAGCATGAACTACAGTTACCTTGTTTCAGAAGTTTCATTATCACAAAAGCTGACATCTTGGAAATGTTAAACCTGTTATGCTAAATGTCTCAGTGGTTTTTATTTGTGGGGAACATCAAAGAATAAAGTGTATGCAAAAGAATTGAAGGACAATATCACGAGAGAAACACAGGCAATCAGTCAACATGAACTTTAGCGAGTAAACCAGAATTTAAGAGGCTGAATCAGAAACTGAAAAATTCAATGCCATAGCCGGGATTTGAACCACAGATCTTCTGCTTATCGAGCGGCTGCTCTAACCATTAAGCTACCATGGCCAACTTGCCAGTACGACATTAAATTCCCCAGCTGATTCGTACTTTTTCCTGGTTAACCACAAGGGAATCTCACATCAGAGATAAATACCCCAAGGGCGACTTACAATTTAAATACTTTATGTCCCGGGTTTAAGTAACCTTTAGATGGTAATTATTATTTATTTATGCCAATAAGCTTACTGATGGTGTTTTTAAACACACAAGCCATGTGTGGCCAATGTTTAAAAGGTTGAATCAGAAACTGAAAAATTCAGTTTAGTGTGTTTAAAAACACCAGCAGTAAGCTTGTTGGCATAAATAAATAATAATTACCATATAAAGGTTACTTAAACCCGGGACATAAAGTACTTATATTGTAAGTTGCTCTTGGGGTATTTATCTCTGATGTGAGATTCCCTTGTGGTTAACTGGGAAAAAGCACGAATCAGCTGGGGAATTTAATGTCGTACTGGCAAGTTGGCCATGGTAGCTTAATGGTTAGAGCAGCCGCTCGATAAGTGGAAGATCCATGGTTCAAATCCCGGCTATGGCACTGAATTTTTCAGTTTCTGATTCAACCTCTTAAACATTGCCCACACACGGCTTGTGTACTTAAAAACACCAGCAGTAAGCTTGTCGGCATAAATAAATAATAAAACCAGAATTGTTTTTGGAGAGGGAATGTGTTCGCGTTGAAGGTCATCAATTTGAACATCTGTTGTGATGCAGGTAAGCCTAATGCAAGTTAGTACAGTAGTTAGTGGTCTGTACCCATTACTTGTGATACCGAAATTTAGATTTCCGATTGAATGGGCTTTTGAAAAAGATACGTTTTAATTTAATTGCCGGATATGAGATTTGCGATAAATATTGAGTAATAACATAAATAGATAATAGAGTAGCAAGTGTTGTAAGGTGAGCAAGATATGAGTAAATGATAGTCGTTAAATTTGTAGTGTAAACGCATTATTGGTTTGAAATTAACGAGTCATGACGTCATACCACATAGTTTAAAATACACGTTCGAAAGTCAGTTCTACCAACCTTAAAAGTCGCGCGATATATTTAATAAAATATAAAGTAAACATCGTTTAATCCTAAAAAAGGTAATTATATATTCAAAATTCATAAAAGAACATGTTATAATAGAAAGGGACATTTCCAAATTGCGGGAAAAGAAAATAACATTTTGGATACGAGGCTTTCTTGGATGACGTCATGACATTCAAATTGAAGCGAACGGTCTTCTTGGCGTGGGTAAGAGAGAAGCGTCTAGTCAGTACTCAACCAGAGAGCAGTACGGGAGTTCCTGCAGTTCGTGCTGCGCAGATGTGATTGCGATGCTTCTACAGATACACATATAGAATCGGCATATCTCCCGAAAATATTTAATATAAAATAAATTGATGTGCAAAGTTGTTCTTGGGTTGTCCTTTACACTCACGCAAACCCGAGATAAAGAGATCAAGCTCAGCTAGCCGGAGACAACACACCGAACCACATCATCAACGACTTCAGCTTCAAATGGCGAGGTAATAACTAGGAAGCAATATTACAGCTTCAAATTGGCTTCCCAACGTGTGGCTTCGAAAGAATGGACCAAACCCCAAGACGACCGAGCCAGCATCGAACCAGCAGACAAGAAGGTGCCCAGCGCGTCAACATCTGTGAAACGTGTAGTGAACAAGTTTAAGTGCAGTTAAAGTGAAATAGTGAAAATATTGAAAATTTTGGTGAGTAGAAAAACACATATAAATAGCTTAGAAATGGAAGACAGTGATAGTGAGTTTAGAGGTTTTGAAAGTCCGGAAATTAGGGAAAGTATAAGTAGGATGGAAGAATTTAATCGGAATGTAATTGGTAGCAGAATATGCCAAGAATTAGAAGATCAGAACGTTAGAGAAACACCTAGAGGTAGTGCAGAAATGTTTAGTAGTAATTCAGAAAGGCCAGCATTTATGTCAGAAATAGAGAATATGTTTCAAACGATAATGAAAAAGATGAGTACAGATTTAAGTCAAAAGATAGATGAAAATAGTAAAGAATTAAGAACAGTAAAAAAGATGAGTACAGAGTTAAGTCAAAAGATGAGTACAGAGTTAAGTCAAAAGATAGATGAAAATAGTAAAGAATTAAGAACAGAGTTAAGTCAAAAGATAATAGATGAAACTAGTAAAGAATTAAGAACAGTGAAAGAGATGAGTACAGAGTTAAGTCAAAAGATGAGTACAGAGTTAAGTCAGAAGATAGATGAAACTAGTATAGAGTTAGGACAGAAATTAGAGAAGGGACAACAGGAATTGGGAATGCAATTGGAAAATCAGAAGAGAGCTTTAGAAACCTTTAGGGAAGAAGTTAGGGAGGAAATTAATAAAGTTAGTAGTGAAGTAAAAGAAAATAGAGAACAGGTAGAACAGGTTAAGGGAGAATTAGAGACAATAAGGCAAGAAGTAAAGAATTCTGAAAAGAAATTAGGTCAACAAGTGAGTGAAAAATTAGATAAAGAAAGGGAAAGAGTAACATATAGTTTAGACAAACAAAGAGAAGAGGTAGTACAAAGGTTAGATAAAGACAGGGAAGAAATTAGAGAAGAGTTACAGGGGTGTAAAGTTAGAATAGAAAGATCTAATGTAGAAAATGAAAGGCAGGCTAGAAATTTGGAGGATGTTACAGACCAAATAAAAGGGGTAGTAACAGAAATTACTCAGGTAAAAGAGGCCTTAGAAAATTTGAAATTAAGTGAAAATGCATGTAATCACAACAATCTTAGTAAAGAAGTTGCAAGAAACGAGGCAATACCAGGTGTATCAGCTGACATTTCGATGCAAAATAGGGGTAACAGTAATTCCCATTCTGATCTCGGAAATAGCTCAGGGATAGGTGACAATTCAAATTTACATTGGCCTAACCATGTCTTAAATGAAATGACACCTCCAGTTTTTGAAAATGAAGATTCAGATGATCCTAAAGCCTTTTTAGAAGGGTTACAAGAGTACTTCACGGTGAAACGTATACCAGAGGAGTACAAGATGGTGATAGTAAGAAAATGTCTAAAGGGTAATGCTGCTAATTGGCTAGGCCTTTCTATGGGTAACAATAATGACTACAGGACCTTTAGGAACATCTTTTTAACCAGATATTGGGGAGCTAGTAGGCAGGCTAATATAAGAGTTGAATTAAGCAATGGAAAATTTAATCCTAGATCGGAGGAATCGATGGTAAACTATTTTATGAGAATAGCGAGAAAATCGAAGATGTTGGACCCTCCCTTGGATGAAAAAGATCTAATAAATATAGTTACTCCACATTTTCCGGAAACACTTCAACATTACCTAATCATAGCCCGACCCGATAGCATTGCAGCTATGATAGAATTATTATCAGCCTTAGAAGTCAATAAGCCAAAACACGCATTTGGAAATACATATGAAGGAAAAGAAACTGTCAATTCTTTCGGGCAAGGGGCACAGTATTATCAGAATAGAAGTGAGATTAGGGAAAGATATAAAGGACCAGTACCAAGGATGGAATCATTCCGGTGGGAAAATCAAGGTAGATATAACCAGGAAGGGCATCACCAAAATAGAAATGGTAATCTAAGGGGAAGAAATATAAGGGTGAATTATATGAATACAAATAGATTTGATCGAGGTAGACGGGGCCGTTATTTTGGACATAGTAGAAATTCAAATGATGGGTATTGGACAAACGGAGATAATGAGTTTAGACCGAGGTCACCAAGACAGGGAGAAAGGTATTCTAGTGGACGAAATTCCCCCGAAAATGCGGAAATGGTCGAGGCCATTAACACGGTCAAAAACATGGTAGGAAGTAACCCCGATTTAATGCAGGAAAACAGAAGTAACAATTCGGGAAATAGTACAGGAGCCATACCTAAAAATCAGGGAAACGCCAGACCCGGTCAAACGCGCCTTCAGTGAGAACTGGGTATCATAGTAATGATTGTGATAAGTACTCGGAAATAAATAGTCCTGGAAGGCAAATGATGATACAAAAGAAAAGAGAATGTAAAAATAGAATCGACGAAAACGAAAAAGTAGGAGATCCACCTAAAATCAAAATTGGAGTAAATGGAAAACAATACAATGCAATTATAGATACGGGATCAAATAGCACAGTATGCTCACAAAATTTTTATGATAATTTACAAAGTAGTGGTTTTAAAGTAATGTCTTTACCAGTTAATGGGATATATTGCTCGCTAGCTGTGGGAAAACGAAAAGAGAGAGTAAAATTTCAAGCAATGATAAATATTGAAATAAATGGGAGAATACTAGAAATTTTATTTCTGATTGTAGGAAGACTTGTGACAGATATTATAATAGGTTGTGATTGTCTTTATGCCTGGGAAGCTGTGGTGAATTTTAAAAACATGATTCTAGAAATGAAAGTTGAAGATGAGATCATTATAGTGCCTTTTGTGGAAGATAATAGTTCAGAAACTATTGTAAGAGAAAAAGAGGAAGAAGAAATCCAAGGGGATACATTCTTTGTAGAATATGTTAAAGTAGGAGCTATGGAATTAACTGAAGTAAATGTCAAAGAGTACAGAGTCGATAATAAAGAAAATGTAGAATGGGATAAAAATGATTTCATAGACAATTTGAGGGTTTCTGATGCAACTAGGTACTATGATAGGGAGAGTAGTGAAGACTTAGAAGAATTGTTGAGGGAAAAAGTAACTCAGGCTGATCAACTAAATGAACAACAGAGGGATAAACTGTTTGAAATATTAATCCGAAATAAAGAAGTATTCTCTGAGAAACCTGGTAAATGTAATATTTATACTCATTCGTTTGAGATGATACCCATCAAACCTTTTACACATAAAGCGAGAGCTATCCCTAGTACAATAAGAGAAGAGGTAGATGCAGTTATAAAGTCAATGTTAGAAGATGAGGTTATTGAGATTTCGAATTCAGAGTTTGTGAATCCCCTATGTATTGTAAATAAGGCCAATGGAAAGATTAGGGTGACATTAGACGCGAGAAAACTAAATCAACATTGTAAACCTGATAGATTTAGACCAGAAAGTGTAGAGGTAATATTGAACAAATTGCAGAAGGGCAAAATTTTTTCTACTCTAGATCTTACAGCATCTTTTTGGCAGATCCCACTTAGAGAAGATTTAAGAAAATATACAGCATTTTTACATTCAGGAATATTATATCAGTTTCGAGTTTGCGCCTTTGGTATGAATACCAGTGGTAGTGCACTATTAAGAGCTTTGTATGAAATTTTTGGAGAAACCATAAAGAAATTTGTAGCTCAGTATGTGGATGATTTTGTGATTTTCTCAGAAAATATAGAGGATCATTTAAATCATATCAATTATGTGCTTAGTCAGTTAAAGAAAGCAAACATGACAATAAAGCCAAGTAAAACTGCATTCTTTGTGAAACAGACAGAATTTTTAGGTTATGTTATTTCAAATGAGGGAATCAGGCCTAATCCCGACAGAATTGAAAGCATAAATAAAATACCAGCTCCTAAAAATATAAAACAATTGAGAAGATTTCTTGGTATTCTAAATTATCAGTCAAGATTTATCCTGGAATATGCAACCGTAGTAGCCCCATTAAGACAACTATTGAGAAAAGATGTAAAATGGCAATGGTCATCAGTAGAACAAGAATCTTTTGAAAAGGTAAAAACATTGTTTGCAGCGTCAATTTTATTGGAAAAACCTAGGGAAGATCTCCCCTACATAATTTATACAGATGCTTCAGGACTAGGTTATGGTAGTGTCATATTACAAAAAGATGAGGAAGGAAAAGATCACCTCATTGCTGTAGCTTCAAGGGGGCTTTCAAGGACTGAATCACAGGCTTGCACTACAGAAAAAGAAATAGCAGCTATTTACTTTGCACTTGTAAAATTTAAGCAATATGTATATAACAACCCAGTAATAGTTTACACAGATCATGTTAGTTTGGCATTTATGAACTCTTGCAAACTCACAAGCACACGTATTTCTAGATATATCCATGAGATCACATCCCATAACATAGAAATCAGACACATAGCAGGAAGTCAAAATATTTTTAGTGATTTGTTATCAAGGATGAAAACCAATTATACAATACCAGATACAATTAGTGACAACAAGCATGATGTAACCATACTATATTTGAAAACCTTAGAAGGGACTCAATTAGCTAAAGAATTTCGAAATTTGGAACAATTACAGACAGAGGACGATGAACTTAGAAAATTGAAAGAAAAGGCACAACCAATCACAGAAAATCTAAAAGATAATATAGGTATTTATGAGGGAAAAATCTATAAATTTCATGGAAGAATTGAACCTAAATGGAAAATAATGGTACCAAAAGCTTTACAAGAGAAACTTATACTTGCTTATCACAAAACACTAGCTCATACAGGTAGTGAAAAGCTAATCATGGTAATTAGTGACCATTTTTATATAAAACATTTGGCAAAGAAAGTGAGAAAAATATGTTCAAGCTGTGATTTATGTCAAAGGGCCAAACCATTTAATATCAAATTTGATATAGAACCTCAGACAATCATAAGAGAAGGGAAAAATGTACTAGTTACTGCTGATGCACATGGGGAGCTACCAGTAGGACAATTTGGATGTAGATATATGTTTGTTCTTCATGATGTTTTTAGTAAATTTATTAAAATTTATCCTGTTAGGAATATCAGCAGCAAAACATGTGTAGGAAAGATAATAAAAGATTATGTGCCTAAATATGGCAAGATTCAGGCAATCTTAACAGACAATGCTACAGTTCATCGGAGCAAAATCTTTAAAGAAACCCTAGAAAATCATGAGATAAAATTATATCATTGTTCCTCATACTTTCCATCAGGGAATCCAACAGAACGTGTCCTCCGAGATATAGGAATTTATTTACGTGTACTTACACATCATAATCACAAGGATTGGGTGAAATATTGTCCATTGATAGAAAAGATTATCAATCACACCATTAATGTAACTACTGGGTTTGCACCAATAAAATTAATGTTAGGAATTGAACCAGAACCAATATTGATAGGGGAACCAAAAACACTGAAAATTAATGACATTCAGTTAAGTGAAGAAGAAAGAGCGAAAATTGCTTTTGAACGAATCAAGAAAAAGGCAGAGAAGCGAAAATTAAAGAAAAAGAGTAGAAAACATAAATGGGAACCTAAGATAGGCGATTGGGTACTAGTTAAAGACCATAAGTTATCAAGTGCATTGAGAGGCAGGAACAAAAGGATGGAATTGTTATATAAAGGTCCTGCAGAAATTATATCCAAATTTGGTCATCATACCTATGAATTAAAAGATGTTAAAAATGAAAAATGTCTGGGAAGATGGCATAAACAACTCCTTCGACCATACAAGAAACCGTGTGGTGCCTTGGAACCTTGATTTAATGTAGAAGAAAAATTGGAAGTGTCATTTGTCTATTGGCGCCCAATCAGCTTTGAGATAAAATGTAAATGTTAGCTTACTTGAAAACCATACATGGGTCAGGTACTTACATATTCATGAAAAATGCAGAATGTGAATTGCTATATACTACAAAGAGCTTAAAAATATGTTGTATAGAGCTCACAATCACAGATTCAGAAAGATTGTTAAAATGTTCATCTCTGCATAGAGAGAAAACAGAATATTTACTTTGTAAAACATTTGTTAAAATATTTAGATGTATAGATAGTTATCACAGAAAGACAAAGAAAGAACTTGTCTAAAGAGTGCAATGGATTTATATAAATATATGTACATTTTAGTGCTTAAAGGATCTAGTACAGATATGTGTTACAATGACAAAAGTGAAAAATCACAGTGCAAGTGATAGTGAGAGCGAAGTGAGCAAACATGAACTAAAAGAAGGAAGTATAAAGAAAGACTCTTGAAATTTAACCTTTATATAAAAGCTTCACAGAAGAAACCATAACATATTGTAATTAGTATTTAAGGATTAATGTTTAGTCAAGTGTACAATTGTTTGTCATGTTAAAATAGATTAATGAGAAAATGTGTTAATAACCAATTTCAAAAACAGTGTAATTGAAAATTGTATACAAGGGGAGTGTTGCCGATTATTCAAAATACAGGAGTAATTTTAGTTTTTTCTTTCGGGCAAGACATTTACATTATTTTATTATGAAATAATAAAATAACATAAATGGGGGCATTTGATACCGAAATTTAGATTTCCGATTGAATGGGCTTTTGAAAAAGATACGTTTTAATTTAATTGCCGGATATGAGATTTGCGATAAATATTGAGTAATAACATAAATAGATAATAGAGTAGCAAGTGTTGTAAGGTGAGCAAGATATGAGTAAATGATAGTCGTTAAATTTGTAGTGTAAACGCATTATTGGTTTGAAATTAACGAGTCATGACGTCATACCACATAGTTTAAAATACACGTTCGAAAGTCAGTTCTACCAACCTTAAAAGTCGCGCGATATATTTAATAAAATATAAAGTAAACATCGTTTAATCCTAAAAAAGGTAATTATATATTCAAAATTCATAAAAGAACATGTTATAATAGAAAGGGACATTTCCAAATTGCGGGAAAAGAAAATAACATTTTGGATACGAGGCTTTCTTGGATGACGTCATGACATTCAAATTGAAGCGAACGGTCTTCTTGGCGTGGGTAAGAGAGAAGCGTCTAGTCAGTACTCAACCAGAGAGCAGTACGGGAGTTCCTGCAGTTCGTGCTGCGCAGATGTGATTGCGATGCTTCTACAGATACACATATAGAATCGGCATATCTCCCGAAAATATTTAATATAAAATAAATTGATGTGCAAAGTTGTTCTTGGGTTGTCCTTTACACTCACGCAAACCCGAGATAAAGAGATCAAGCTCAGCTAGCCGGAGACAACACACCGAACCACATCATCGACGACTTCAGCTTCAAATGGCGAGGTAATAACTAGGAAGCAATATTACAGCTTCACTTGTCAGTACCTTAGGCACGACTCTGGTGGAGAGCAGGCTGACCTTCGCCTGGTTTGGTGTCACCGTGGGGCAGTTCAACCGATCTACAAACGGACTGTACCTAGTGTGGTCATAAGTTCTGTTAGAAACTTTTAAAAGGAAATATGTTATAACAGGTGTTTCAGTGATTGGATAAGCAAATACTTTATCACTGAGTTGCTACTGCAGCAAAGAGCACTGATTTAAAGGTTTAATTATTCCTGTTATAGTACTTCTTATTGTTGCAAAATCATCACTTGAGGTATTCCAGCTCAAGAAATTTAAAATTAACAGAATGTTTGCAGCTGCAGTGGTATCATTTCTGCCCAAAGGAGTTACAGATAATATCCAAAGTAAATATACAAAGAACTTTCCTTGAGCTCACGGTAAAAGATTGAAAACTATCTTTTTCAGAAATATAGGATGCAGCAACATGAATTTCCTCACGGGGCCAGTGCATTCTGCCACTGATGAATAGCTGAACATGCTCATTATTGTTATTAGGGCAAAGCAGGGTATTTAAAAAATAGTGTGTGCACTATGTACAGAATGCATATATGTACTCTATTATTCAAATTCAGATATAAAAAACAGTTGTTGCTATAAAAAACATTACAACAGGACTTGTGGCCAGGGTAAATATAAGCATTCAGTTAAGTTCATGCATAAATATTGCTTGCTGCTTGTAAATAAATGCATTATGTTAGCTTGTATTTGTGTCTCTACAGAAACTCACACAGAGATACAACACAAACAAAGAAAAATACATGTATTTGGATGATATGATACTGTGTGAAAAACGGGAAGGTCAGAATTATGCAACAGATGCTCTTCTTTGGCTCCGAAGGTGAGTTTATTTCCATTGTGACACAGTCATGTGTTATTTGGCTCATAAATATCTCACAAACCATGAGAGTTTATTATTATTTAATTAAATATACACAGCACAAGGTTATACACACATTTGAAAGTTTGAATCAGAACTGAAAAATTCAATGCCATAGCTGGGATTTGAACCACGGATCTAGCACTCTCTGCGTGGCTAACCTCTGAGCTACTATGGCAACATGGCAGTAAGACATTAAATTACACTGGCCTGCAAAGATTTTGCGGCATAGAATATTTTACATCATAATGGTCAATTCAGATGCTCTGATTTAAAAAATAATAATAGTTTTTGCACATCACGTACAGATTTTGAACAGTTCTGATTCAACACAAAATTGAAAGATTGGTATGCTAATACGTAACATCACTGTATATTCAACTTCATTAAAATATGCAAACATGCTAAATCATATCACATCATACTGTACCATTGTCTATCTGTTTCCAGGTAAATACATAAACATGTATTACATAATACATAAATAGGTACCTATCTTGGAAGTTTTAAACTTGTTCTCAGCTGGTCTCTTCTGAAGCTGTGTTGTATAGCGAATGTCATGTGAAAAAAAATTGCATATATCTAGGAGGGGCTGTGTGAACAATCCTAACAATTTCTGTTATGTCTGTGGTTTTTATGGGATAAAGCAAAAAGAAACATTACCACATTTATCAAGAGTTTACATCTGCCCTATTTTAAAATGAAATTAGGAGATCAAGACAATAATTTTGCTATCTTCCTTTCATAGAAGTTTGAAAACAGTGTTGCTGTAATTAATTTAATTTAAAAGGTGAGTTAATTAATAACACTGTCCCGGAAAAATACGTTGTAAGTGTTGTTCAGTGTTATTAATTAACTCACCTTTTAAATTAAATTAAAATAATTTTGCTCCTTATATTGTGTGTAAAAGTTATGTAGAAAATGTAAGACAATGGTACAATGACATTTGTTCATCTATACCCTTTGGTGTTACTATGGTATGGCAAACAAAATCATATTAATGGCTGTTATTTTTGTTTGTGCAATATATCTGGATTCGATAGGAAAATCAAGGTGGGCTTTATATATCTAAATTTGTCATCAGCAACTGTGCCCCATGGCCCTGATGTTTGTTCCATCACCAACTACTGAATTGCCAGAAAGTAATACTGGTACTTTGAGTGTAGAAGATGAAATAGATTGATCCCCAGACTTAGAAGGTTACAATCCAAATCCATTGAGTCAGTCAAAATTAAATGATTGGTACGTGATTTGGGTCTTACCAAAGAAAAAAGTTAAGTTTTAGCACCTGGAATAACTTACTGTTGGTACAGACTTTGAGAAAGAGTTCAAATATTATGTAAAAGAAGAACTAGCGCATTGTTGTGATATCCCGAATTTGATAAGTCGCCTTGGAACAGTCTACGAAGCAAAAGATTGGCACCTGTTTATTGACTTGCACAAGAGATTCATGAAAGGTGTTCTACTATAAAAAAGTAATATGTTTGCTTCAGTTTCGGTAGCTTACATCCCTTAGAGAAACGTACCAAAATTTGTATACTTTCCTGGAAAAAGTTAAATATAATGAACACAAGTGGTTCATGTGTTGTAATCTCAAGGTCTGTGGTATGTTATTGGGCCAACAAGCAGGATACAAGAAATTTTCATGCTTTGTGTGAATGAGACTCTAGAGCCAGAGAAAACACCGGGGTGAAACTAAATTGGCCAAAAAGAAAAGATTTAGTGCCAGGGCCAAAAAAATGTAATAAGTCACCTGCTGATTGACACAGAACTTTTTGCTACCCCTGATGCATATAAAAATAAGGATAATGAAGCAATTTGTCAAAGTTTTGGACAAAGGTGATTGTTGTTTCCAATATCTTATTCAGATATTTCCAATGTTATCTGAAACAAAAGCGAAAGAAGGCATTTTTAACGGGCCACAAGTTTGCAAACAAGTGAAGGACGTTCATTTTAGAATCATAACAGACAGAGGTTCAAACTTGGGACTCATTCAGTGAAGTTATAAACAAATGTTTGGGTAATGCTAGAGATGTCCAATATGTACACATTGTTAAAACAATACTCGAAAAATTAAAGGCACTCGAACGCAATATGAGCTTAATATTCGATTTTTGCATTCGTCAGGACCACAAACGCAAGTCAACTCAGTGTTCGTTTTCAGCAAAGTGGAGTAGAAAATAAAATCATAAGGTATGTTTGAAATTTTCTAGTTCTGTTGCATCTATGGAATTGAGATTATTTTTTTGTTTCAATGATTTCATGCATTTTAAATTGTACTTAAAAACTAGAAAGAAAGTTTAATATTACATATTCCCTTTCTGCATGGCAAGAAAACAGATCGTGGTAGGAAAAAAATTAAAAGCAGATTTGAATTCAGTATACCAAAATTAGGTTTAGAGAGCTAATAAACTGTATACCGTGAAAAAAAGTTAAAATTTGCAGGCCAGTGTTGTTGTTTGCTAATGCTGGATTTCTGACAATGAGGTCATTAATCCTCTTGCTCTCCAATATTTTTCATTGATGATATTGAAGAGAGCAATAGCAGTAATAGTAACCGCATTTTAGAGAGCACCATATTTTTATGTTTTGGCGGTCACATCGCTCTCTCACAACCCCCAGAATGTCTGGAGGACCACACCTGTCGTTGGTTTACGGGTCTCACCGACCTGACCAGGAGAATTATCAAAATAAATTCACTGACCATATCCTCTGATCACCAATCAGAGGACGTATTACATGCCATTGACAGGTGAGCATGTTATTCACTGTGAAAACTAGTTAGGTGACAGAATCTGTAAATACGTTGAATTATCGTAGTAAATTTTAGGGGGTCCACTTAAATTGGGGAATCCACAATACTGTAACAAATGGCAAGTCCATTTATTTTTTATGTTGCTTTATTTCCTCTAAAACTGAATCACAATTTGTGACCTTGCAACTCACAACTGTTCTGTTGTATGGTAACCTTGACACAAACTTCACTGCCCAGCTGTACACAACTCACTCTGACAATTAACTTCTCACTACTTGATCCATGCCGACTTGCTTACATAGTGAAGAACCTCTGACTTTTCTAGAAATAGAAGTTTCTTTTAAACAAATCTCTCTTTCTTGAAAGCTTCTAGAAAATGCATGCCACAGTGCTTGTTCTAAGCCACCTTTGAATTGTCACCGGCTGCGCAGTGCTGGAAGATTGCTGACCTTGATTCTCCTTTGACAATGTCAGGCGCAACAATACATTTATGCATAAATTATATACATTAATTATGCGTAAACTTATTTCCCCAATTTAAGGGGACACTCAAAAATTTACTATCTATTATGATAAGTCAACGTATTTACAGATTGTCACTTGACTAATTTGTTTTCACAGTGACTAATTTAAATCATATGGACATGTTGTCATGGTAGCTTGTAGGTTAGAGCAGTCATGTATAGAGCGATAGATCTGCAATTCAATCCCAGCAATGACATTGAATTTTTCAGTTTTGATTTTACTTTTCAATGTTTGCCTACACACAGTTTGTGTGTGTTAGAACAATCAACTGTCATCAACATTGATTAAGCCATGATAATGATTGTTCTAACAAATGGAAATTATACACACATGTTCACAACTTCGAAGGAATATAAGCTTGTGATGGCAAGGTAGAAACCAAGAGCATGCAGGGATTCATACTGCTGACCTTAATACTTTAAATAATTACAGATAACAGGAATGTTCAACTACTTCTTCTGAGATTCTTCTCAATATAATATTCCATTTGAATTCAGCAATCATGTCACTTCAAAAATAAATTTTGTTGCATTACATTTGAATCCATCATAATTTAAATCAGTTCCGAACTTTCGAGAATATAGATACGAGTATTTATGTATTTATGTATTTTACATATTATTGTTACATCATTTTTATATTACACCTTTTTCAAGTTTTTTTTGGGGGTAAATTTCCTTTGTTTTGGGATACATTATTTGACCATTGCTTTCAGTGGCCATCTGATTCAAGGCCTCTTCTCCAAATACATGTCCATTAGGCAAAATCTTGGGCTGATATGTTCATTCAGTGGTAATCCAGGTATGACACACACGTCTTGATTGTTTACAAAATCGTTACACAGACCTTGGGTTAGTATGTCAGCTATGTTTGACTCAATATACTCTACATTAATTACACTATTACGGAAATATTTCAAATCAATATGTTTCAGTTTTGTGTAATCTGACTTTTCAATAATTTAATACAAGATCGATTATTTTCATGTACCAGTGTGGGAATTTTAACATTTATACCTACATCAATTACAATTTTGTTTATCCAGCTTAATTCTGTAGCATGGCTGCTGAATACAATGTACTCTGCTGAGTGCTACTGTTGATTGCTTTTTGTTTATCCAAGAAAGTGTATTGCCTAACTCTTTAAATAAATATCCTGTTGTAGATTTTTACCTAAGTTTCCTGTGCAATCTAAACCTGCATGTCCAACAATTTGTATTGTTTCTTGTGATTTGGAAAGAATAAACCAAGATTTATGGGGTGTTTGAAGCATTGGAGAATGCTTTTCAAACATTTCCGGCAATTTAATTACATTTTTTATACGTACCATAAAAGTTAACTGCTGTACTACAGTCTAGTACACCCCTGTCCAACTTCAGAGAGATCAGAGCCACAATCTTACACAATTCATGCTGAGGGCCACACACTTAGAAGTTTCATTCAGACATATTTATTATTTATTTAATGATTGGGTTTGACATTTTCATCATTTCCCTTCTGGCTTCCCAATACAGTGACACTAAATCACCAGTCTATTGTTTTTCCTTGCTTAATTTGTCACAAATCAACAAGTGACCTTCGTCCATAACAGTTTCTTGTTTTGTTCACAACACACACGCACACAACCCCCCCCCCCCACACACACACACACACACTCACGCACGAGTCCCAAATCTTGATTCAGTATAGATGATGGGCAAGACAGTCATGTCCAGTGATGAGGCGGAAACATCCCACTGCTTCTGGGTGGTCCCTTCTTTTTGTTATTTCATACAGTTGTGTGATATTTTCCCATTTCTTTCCTCTTGCTGCTATAATGTTTTTTGTGGAGTTGTTTATATTTATTACCTGTTTTTACTTCTTGTATCTGTTACTTAAAGTTGAAATTTTATTTATCAAAGTTAGTCCTTTAGTTCCTTTCTTTGCTTTGCTTTCTGCAGCTTCATTACCCAGTATATTAATGTGTGATGGTATCCACTGTAGACTTATGATCTTATTATGGTTTTTTAGGAACTTAAAAGTTTACAGCTTTTGTTTATGGTTGGGTCGTTGGATTTGTGGTTTGATACTAATTGGATTGCTGTCTTGGAATCTATGAGCAGGATTGCTTTGTTAAACTTCTGTATTCTGAAAACTAGATTACATAAGGCCATTTCTATAGCTTCAACTTCTCCATCGAAGGCTGTATTCTTTGCTGCTAGGGTAATATACTAACAAAATTGGTTAGAATAAATTCCTGCTCCTGCGTTGCTATTTAGTTTTAATTTTGATCCATCTGTAAATATCTGCCACCATTCAGGTTCTGGTTAATTAGTATTTATTTGTGTTAATATTATTTGTTTAGCTTCTATTGGTTTAATTTCATTTTTGTTTTGCAGTCCATTAATTGTTAAACATGTTTTATATGTTTGATACTCCAATGGATTTAGTAATATTGGTGAAGTTTTAACATTATTTTCGATATTGTGTTCCTTTAGATTTGGCCTGTTCTGTGTATATATGTTGGTTGTGTACTAAAGGTCTGTAGGCTTTTGTTTAATGGAATTATTTAGGCATGGTTAGTATTTTCATTTGCAGTGTACATGCTTTTTTATTTATTTCATTCCTTACTGCACAATTGTCTGTGTACATTCATATTGCATGGGTGTTTGTGATTTTACTGCTCCAGTTACCATTTTGAGCATTTGGTTTTGGAGTTTTTCTATTTCATTAATTGTATTGTCTTTTGCAGTTACTAATACTTCTGCTCCATACGTCATGTAAATTTTATATGTTTGGTTTAACTTTTCTAATGGGCCACGCCACATTCCTGCTAATCATTTTAGTATGTGGGCTTTTTATGGGTACTTTCTTCTATTTTTTCAACATATTGGTCCCAGTTTAATTTTGGGTGCAAGTGCATTGCTAGGTATTTTGTACATTTGCTTTTATTAATTGGTTGATTATTGTGTTTATATTAAAATTTTCTTTTTTTGGTTGTAGGGTAAAATGTTATAGTTTGTTTCAAGCGTATTCACTTGTATATTGTTTTCAGTTACTCAGATTTGCAATATTTCTGCAGTTTTATTTAATGTATTCTGTAACATTAATAATTACTAAATTGTCAGCAAACATTGCACATTCTATATATGTGATGCTCCTCATTCTGCTTACAAGTCATTAATATACATGTTAAAGATAGTTGTGCTAGACACAGTTCCTTGTGGCAGTCCTATTTTGATTTGTTTGTATGGTGTTTGTTCATTCTTATATCTTGTAGCAATCCATTGTGGTGTAATAAATTACTTATACCTACCATCATAGCATGTTTCCGTTTATTCCTAGGTTTTGTAGTTTCCATATCAATTTTTCTTGCCAAACTCTATCATATGCACTTTGGAAGTCCATGAAGAGTGCTAGGCTGCTTTTTTGTTGTTAAAGGCTTCTTTAATGCTCTGGGTGAATTTCAGTAGTTGGTAAGATGCGGAGAGCTTTGTCCTATAGCCAGCCTGTTTAGGGGCTAGGTGTTCCTGGATTTCTAAATACTAATATAATCTTGCCATCATCATTCTTTCCATTATTTTTGCTAATACTGATGTTAATGATATGAGTGTATAACTTTTGATTTCTTGTGGTGGTTTATTTGGTTTAAGTATTGGGATGGTAATACCCTTTCATCATCCAGATATATTTAACAACAAAATGCAACAAAGGAAATTGTTAAAATAGGATACATTACCAAAGTCCAAAATGCAAAAATTAATGTGAGCACTGTAACGGTGCAGTTCTTATTTGCTGATCACTCACCGGGATCTGGGGGACCATCTGCTATTTGGTGTGGGGCATGACGATTTTCCTTTGCTGGGCTAGCACAGCGGCGAGCGTGAATGACTCTTTTTCACTAATACTTGCATCCAGGGCGTAGTACGGGTCAACATCCAGTAAGAATAATCAGAGTTCAGATTCACTGTGTAAAACTCGTTTATTATTTCATTCTCATTCAAAGATATACTTTTCAATGCAATGGATTGGCATCTTTTATATCATGCCTTACGAGGTTCACACATCGCGATCACGGACCACATACTTTTGTAGATTCTCTATCTTCTTTAATTTTTGACCCGCGTAACAAATTATTTGTCCTTTTTCTGTACCGTAATTTCTACTCACTTTTACACAACAGTATTTGTGCAATATGATGCTATATGCCGCTAAATCGTAATTTTATACCCAACATCGCATATCCCACACGACGCCAATCCAGACTTTTGTAGAAGAAAATTGAACACATGCATTATTGCCGACTGTAATAACAATTTATAACTTTAAGGGGGCTTTTTCCGCTGTCTCTATAACTTAACATTCAGATATTCCAGAGGGCTCATGCAGAAAATATCGCCTCAGCACTGAGGATTGTTCCTTCACCAAACCAGGGACATCCACTTCTATGTTACTGTCAGTCTTAGTGGATGTAACAAAGAATCGTTATTGGGACCACTTCTGTACTTAATTTTTATAAATTTCATGTTAGAGAAAGCACTTTCATGTAATAAGTGCTTCCAAACATTGAGATAAGTTGCAAACCAAAATCTCTAAGCCGTTGAAATCTGCCCTCTGGAAGTAACTTGAAAAAATTGAGCCCTCTCTCATTCTTGGCTTGGAGTAAAGGATTGGCATGAAGATTGCAGAGTTCCATTTGACCTTTAATGGGTGATTATCAATATCCACATTCAAAGGATCATTGAAAAAGAGTAGTTCAACCTTAATATTTTCACAAAATTAAAAAAAAAATAAAAAATCCTGCCTGCAATTTCTCCTGACAATTGTTGACAAGATATCAAATCATTTCTTGTTAAAGCCGATTTCAAAATTATTATTTATTTATGCCAACAAACTTACTGTTGGTGTTTTTAAACACACAAGCCGTGTGTGGGCAAAGTTTGAGAGGTAGAACTGGAACTTAAAAATTCAATGCCACAACTGGGATTTGAGCCACAGACCTTCCGCAATAGTAAGTCACCTTTGGGGTAATTTGTCTCTGATGTGAGACTGCCTTTGTGGTTTACCAGGAGAAATACGAACTGGTTTGAGAATTTAATGGCATTCTGGCAGTTTGTCACAATAGCTCAATGGTTAGAGCAGCCGCCTGGTGAGCGGAAGGTCTGTGGTTCAAATCCCAGTTGTGGCATTGAGTTTTTAAGTTCCAGTTCTACCTCTCCGATTTCAAAAGTTTCAACTTATTTTTAAAACCATTAATATGACCAAATAAACCTGATAAACTTTGATTTTTGTCCCATTCAAGCCATTCAAATACTGTGTCAGGTCTATTATGAAAGCAAGTTGGTCTGGATATTCAACCTGTAGAAAAATTTCCACTATCTGTGGTACTATCTTTTAAAAAGACTGGATTATCGTATGTGAATGCAAAGAATTTCTGAAGACATTTACCTGCATTTAGCCAGCACACATTTTGTGTGGGGTGATATATCTCTGTATTGGGCTTGTACCTCTTCTAAAAGTTCCCAAAATCTGCAGTGCCTTATTGCCACCACATATCTTGTTGGTAACTGTCATCATGATATTCATTGTGTCACTTTGTTTTACTGACTTCCTATACAATGCTTCTTGGTGAATTATGCAGTGGAACATGCGCAATTTCTCTCAACTATCCTAATTAAACCCACCAGTCTTGTATCTCCTTCTTTCATACATGATGCACCATTAGTCACAATATAAGAGCACTTTTCAAAACTGCTATATTGTTTTACTGCTCATTTACTGCTTTAAATATATCTTCACCCTTTGTGCTTCCAGTTAAAGAATGGTGAAAAATAACTGCATTTTCCAGCCATCTCTTCTAATTTCTGCTTTATTTGTCTTCCCATACTCTGTATTCATCTTGAGGTTGATGACAGAAGGGAACAGTTTGTAGATAAACTGCTTTCACCAAATGCATTTGCCATAGCAGCCTCATTTCTCCATTTCTCCGTATTTCTCCATCACTAAATGCATTCTTCCATTTTACAAGTTCCAATTACACACTGTAAGATGCATTTAATGCAGGATGTGTTTAGGTGATATTTTTATAGGCATACTTGTCTGATGTTTCAAGTTTTTTTTGTTTATTATTTATTTATGCCAACAAACTTACTGTTGGTGTTTTTAAACACACAAGCCGTGTGTGGGCAAAGTTTAAGAGGTAGAACTGGAACTTAAAAATTCAATGCCACAACTGGGAGCGGAAGGTCTGTGGTTCAAATCCCAGTTGTGACATTGAATTTTTAAGTTCCAGTTCTACCTCTTTTTTTTTGTTTGTTTGTAATCTTATAAAATTGTGGCTCTTGAAGCGCCCTCATACTTCTTGAATTATTCTTCATGGGAAGTATTATGTCTCTTAATATTGTACTCTGTACAAACAGATATTTGCATGCACACAACATATTGGAACTTGTCATTGTTGGTTGCGACAAAGTAATCCAGTTTTCATGTATCTTCGTAACTTCTATATTCATTTTGTATTATCCTCTTCGTGCTAATGTTGCTCAGGTTTGCTCTGTCTGTGTTTGTTTAACACTAACAATAAATATGAGCAAATAAAAATTAATACATACCTTGCGCATACTGACAAATGAGACAGCAGGCTGGTAAACAGCAAATGAGTCATTCCACGTCAAATCGCACAAAATATGGCAAAAATTGACCTTAATATCTCAGATTTTCTTGAACATTTTTTTTGTGATTTGGAACAAAAAATACATTTGACCTGTGTTTCTTCGTTTTATAAAATAAAAATTTATTTTGGCTGAAATTAATTTTTGAAGTGTCCCAAAAATCGTGCGCTCCTCACCCTTGAATCAATCATGCCTCCGATTGTAATCAAACAAATTACTTGATCTTTCGCTCAAATTAAAGATAAATCACAGTATTTTGTGAGGTATTTATTAGAAAATTCTATTAGTTATTATTAATATTATATTTTACATGATTAAATTTTTAAAGTTAGATAAAACAAACTCGACCATTTAAAAATCTGAAAAAGACCACTAAAAATACAGTGTAGTTTATTCAGTATTCTCAAAAAAAAAAAAAAAAAAAAAAAAAAAAATCAGAGTGGAATCTCTAATAGTTCAGTTGTAATTAATTTACAAATCAGTGCAGCGAATTGTGTGGCAGCGGTGACGGCTACCGTAACCTCACACAATTGCCACCTTCCATTACGGCAACTGTTCACTGCTTGAGGTTCCATGAACGTTACAACAGTACAATAAGGAGAACTGCTAGCTGACGGTATTATATGTACACAATTAGCATCTTCAAAATGTTTTTAAAATATGTATTTTAAACTAATGTTTCCATACAACACAAAACTTTAAATTTCTACTCATCTACCTCCTTCTTCAAAAGAAAATTGTTTCACTAAAGCTTCAGTTTTTGACAAAGGAATGAAGGAGTGTAATTTTAAAGCATAGCTAGACCCATCGTTCTTGGCCCCTGACCTTGACTGTAAGTCCTGTAGGCGAACTCATAGCTTTTGTCTGTTTCATCAGCTCATATTGTATAATTCTGCAAATGAAACCATGCACTACATGGGAGGGAGGGGGAAGGCAATGATGTCTGCATGATCCGAGACAGTCCTTGCTAATTCACAGGTGCTTTTTACTACAGTGTGCAGTTGAAGACATAGATCTTTGCGATAAGGAGTGAATATAGTACATTTGTGAGACATTGATCATAGGTAAATCAATTATGCCACCTGTACATTCTAAATTAGGGACCAAAACATTTTACTGTCAGTAGAGAAATCGTTTCAAATCTATGGGCATACATGAAGAAAGAAGTTAAATGCTTACATTAGAAGATTTTTTCAAAAAAATTCAAAAAGTTCAAAAGTGCATATCAGATGCCACAGCAGTATCAGAAAGAAGGTACATTGTGGAGACATTTTTCTGCATGGACTGTACTGCCTTAGTAAGATGTTATGTGAGTAGCATATGAAGCTGACGCACCAATTCACATGCTGTCTGCAGTCACCTGGCTTGGTACTCGCTTTCAAGCTTTACATTTACTTCCTCCAGGGGCCAAGAAAGGCGAATCCAACTGTGCAAACAGATCTCTACTTCATGTCGTCCGTGAGCACTTGCAGGCCTCCAGAAAAAAAATTGTAGCAAATGCACTTTTGCACGCTCCTTAGTTTTTAACATCTTATTTTATAGATAAAATGTCAGGGAATAGGGTGTGTTTTTTTTTAGATTTTTAACACATCAATTTAAATTCTATTTTTGGTTTTACAAAATATGCCATCAAAAAACCAGTCCAGAATTTGTGTGTAATAATGATTCGTCGAAAGTTGTTAAAAGTGTTGTATTTACCCTTTCCAGTGCACCAAATCCCAACTCTCAACTCTATATGGTCTTAGAGTAACAAGTGATTTTATATTACGGTGTGCACAGAAATTGCTTAATTTCTAATAGCCATAACCAAGCAAGTAATTTAAAAATATGGAAATAAAAAAATACGTGTCTCCTTATTTGATTCCTATTATTCATAAAAAAAATTTGAACCTCCTACGAAAAAGTCTTGTGTTTTACGGGTGTGCGATTTGACGTGGATTGATCCAAATATGAAAGTATCTCCAAAACCTTGACATTCTAGACTTGGCCAAATGGATGCATTGCTCTTGATCATAACCTTGAACAAAATTCTCACATGAGTCGTTAATATGCAATGTCTGTGTTACCATGCAAAGTATCAAACAGGAATAGTTGTGTTAGAAGAATCCATGAGCCGTAAAACTATGGGTTGCAGACCGCAGTTTGGACAGGCCTGGTCTACTTTAATAACTATTATCAGGCAGCAAAACTTGAACACCAATGGAAGAGAGGCATATGCCTTCAGATTAACATATTCTAAGAGAACTATAGTGTTGTTGACATAGAAGAGTGGATCCTGTCTTGTTGCAGTTCTGCATAAAGATCATGGATATGCCAAATTGTGTTCACTCAAGGATTTGTTGAAGGGAAACAGTTCATGTGAGAATAACAAAGTACATGAATTCCACAAGTATTTGGACTTTGCTTACATCACATCATGTGATCTAGAGTGCACCTTCTTGTAATACAAACAGTGTTTAAGGAAAACAGTAGGAGATTTACTTTCGATATTTTTTAGAAAATACATTGCACACTTTAATGCTAATTCTACAACTGTAAAAGCATGTCATAAAGAAACAGACCAGCTTATTTAGTGAACACTGCATTTCACAATGTATATTGGGTATTTCTGTTTTGAAAACTATAGATATAAATGAGCTGTAAATCTGTCATATAATATGGAAGTATTTTGGTTTGAAAATTTATATACATAAAAATCTGATGTGTTGCACTCACATGACTTTCTCTGCTCTACAATTCTTTCAAACTCCTATTTTCTTCATGTTTGTCGAGATAAACATATACAGAAATTATCTTACTGTTGAGTTTCTTATAGGTGCAAGGGGAATGTGGGAATACAGTGGGCTTTGAGTCAAATCTTTTCAAGCTTTGAAATTCTATTCTATTTGCACGGCCATGAGATAAAAAGATTTTCTGTCTCATTCTACACCATAAAATAACAATAAGTAGTTTAATTTATTATTTTCTGAAATGCTCTCACCGGCATTCCGTAGCTCATTAGTCAGTTTCTCAATCATTATCAAAAATTCTATGGGGTCTTGATTCTTTTTCATCTTTAAGTTTGGTAACCTTTTCTTACATAATAGTTTATTCACACTTGACTTGGCCAAGTAGATAGAAACAAACTTTTGTATCATATCTCTTGCAGATAATAATCTTCAATTGATTGTTGTTCATATTATTAACTATAATTAATTGCCCTTACATCCATTTTTCTCCATTCAGCATCCATTACCTTCTCTAGTTTTGATTCTTTTTCTATCACTTTGCTGCATCCTTTCATTTCAAAATACAATTGTAAATGCTATTTCCACTTGTATCTTCCATCAAAACCAATTAGGTTAAGTTCTTCCTTATTTTCAGACATCTTCAACATGAGAATATTTTACTTAGGAACAAATGAACCACAGCAATGCTACCATGTTAACTTAGTCAGGTCTTGTGGATCCAAGGGCCTTTTGTGTGTCTTCATTTATGCAACTATAGTTGACAAATATCTCACAAACATCTTCTTTTTACTTACTTTTATTATAACAACATAAATTCAACCAAAGAAACTATATATATTCAGCATCTAGCTCACAAATACCACTATTTTGTTCTGTCATCTTTTCAGTCCTTTTCCGTATGGCCACTTGTGAGGAACTAAATTAGTATCTTTAACAAGTATTTGTATAATTAAAATCCTACTATGACTACAAATATTTACAAAATAGTACACATTCACATGTAATTATTGGTACAGAATTTAGGTTTCATGGGTTACTGCTACTAAAGATAATTTTACACAAGTAGAGAAATTTTCAGAAAGGAAGGAATATTTACTGTAACATTGTACATTTTGAAACTAGGGGCAACATGCTAGCCTCTGGTTTCCGAGGTTGCAGGGTCAAACCTGACAGAGGATGATGGATTGTTTTTGGGGCATAAAGATCCTTCCTTTGGCTTCCTTTGGAAGGTAAATCGGTGGTCCCATGTCATAGATTTTCAGCACATATAAGAACCCCAAGCCTGAGCAACATTAAAGAGTGTTTCATGCCCAATGTAGAGTGGGATGCTGAGAACCACAACAGTTGAAGAGTGTCCACAAATAAAACTCAATTTCATGTTCACATTCTAAAAAATGTTTGTAGTCAAGAACAGATCAGATGTCAACTTGGAATGTAAATGCTTATAAAACTAGATATAAAGCAAGCATGTAGGGAAGGGAAAGTAAGTTTTTTTGATAAAAATTCTTCTTGTCGTTCGTCTTCATCATCTTCATCTTCTGTTGTGGCATCAGGAGTTAACCTCAGAACTTCTGAGGCTCACATTTTCCTTTTGAATCCGACTTTACTTAAGGTGGGGGATTAGTCCAATGCTTAAGGTCCCTGTTTTATCCCCACAGTGCAAATCCTCAGTTCTTGAGGTAGAGATTGGGCATTTCCTCCCAACCCCGAAGGGTTTTGTTTTCCCGCCAATACTCAGGTGACTTTACAGTGGTTTCCCACCGGGTGATGGGGTCGCCACTTCCCTACGCCAAGGATAAATATCTGTTTTGTATAAAAAGATGTCAAATTTCTCAAAGTAAATAAAGCTTTCTGTGTTCCATAAGTTGTTAAGAGAGTTTGGGTGCTTTTATTATTGCCCAGGTGAACTTATAGCTATGTATTGTAATTAGCCATATACAAATTTGCTATGTTCCAAAATTGAATCTATTTTGAGGTGCCCATATAATGATGAATTTTATGAAAATTTTGGAAAGAAGGGAAGAAATATTACTTCACCAAAAAAGTTATTATTTTTAAAAATATTATTTTGTTTTCAGGGCCCTGCATTTTATTTACACCTTCTTCCAATGCATTTTAGAGGACACACAAACATCAGGAGACCTAAAACCGTTCTTGAAGAAAGCCTACAAAGAAACATTAGAAAGGTATCATGGATGGATGGCTCAGCAGCTCTTTGCGGTAATTGTGTTTTATTAAATTTTCTGCTTAGCTTTTCTAAATTGACACTTTTTTAAAAATATTTTAAACGCTTAATGTTGATATGTTAGTGAAATAGTACATAAATATTTTGTGCTAGTCTAGAATAAAAAAAGGCAATGTATGTCCTTTTTTACTTTTCATATTCTTACTGATAATAGAATTGAGATAAAGTGATAATTATTGAAAATTATTTATTGCAATTGATAGAGTGCTTAAGTGCCTATTATTAAGGATTATTAAGTGCCTATATTGGATTGTTTTGTACAGTTATTATTTACATCAATTACTCAATGTGTTTTTATACTGGAGAGTATTGCAACAAACATGATTAACTAAAACAGAAAAAAATCTTAGATAAACCATTTTTATTATGACAATAGAAGAAAAGAAACATACCATGGCCAATATCTGATATACAATTATGAACTAATGCTTCAAATAGGAAACTCTGAGAAACAGAACAATGATTCAGGAAATATGTCAAACTCTGCCAGGTGTTGAAGTTGCATTTGTTTGTAATGTTACAGTATTTTTATTTTTTGAAATGTTTGACATTCCTTTTAACAATTCATGAATGAAATGCATGAAATGATTTTGAAATGAGCTAGAGGTTCATTGAGCTCAAGGTTAATCAGCATTTATCTTATGAGCATAAGGAGAAACCTTCTACAGGCAGCTCACCACAACCAAAATTGTAATTGTGTCCCTCCAGATTTGAAGGTAGGTAGTCTTGTCATACACCATGGAGATAGGCTACATCAGTTTTCTTTAACCAAATCACATCATATCTAAATGCCTACTTACCTAACCAAGAAATCAAATTTAAATCCCCTAGCAGTAAGGGTGGTAACAGCTCATTCCTTAAAAAATAATTTAAAATCAAACAGTAAATATTTTTAGAAATAATATATTCCGGGCTTAGGGCCGTGGTCTACTGGGCTTTTTCTTCTTCCCAGACGTTTCGTCTGTGACTATGGTAGACATCATCAGTTGCTGTTGAAATCTCCACCAGGATACTTCGACCTCGCCGCCACTGATGATGTCTGCCGTAGTCGCAGGCGAAGAAGCCCAGTAGAAGAAGCTGGGAAGAAGAAACCCAGTAGACCAGGGTTGCTAACTCGTACGATAGTTATGGGGGCATACGATAATTTTAATGTTTGTACGATGGTTGTCAACCCGTACGATAATTATGGGGGTGTACGATAATTTGAAGAGAAGAAGTTCAATTTTACTGGTTTTCTACTACACCTACTACCCTAAAATAGACAGATAAGTAGTGGAATATTAGTTGGAGTCAAAAAGGATATTAAATCCTCCTTTGAAATTGTTAAAGAAATGGATAACACAGATAAAAGTGAATTAATAAAGCTAAATTTTTGGGATAACAAAACACATCTACATTTATACAGTATTTACAATCCTCCCAGGAATGAACCAGATCTCTCTCTTATTGACCAATTAAATAAAACAATCGTAATTGGGGATTTCAATACTCATTCCAAAAGATGGGGTTAGGAAAAAGTGGATTCTACAGGGAAGATAGTGGAAGAATTTTTGAATACCACAACTTTTGAACTGATTTATAGTAAAGAAGATCCCACAACCTTCATACATTACTCTGGAGCAGGCAGTAACCCAGACCTCTTGTTAGCTACAACAGATATTGTTTCAAAAATTAAAAAACAAGTTATAGAAGATCCAAGTTCTGGTCACAGAGCAGTAATTGGTGATATAAAACTAGATAATACAAATAACAGTCAATGTCACACGAATCTGTATTGGAACTTCAAAAAAGCAGATTGGATCAAATATAAAACTGAACTGGAACATAAATTTAAGGAACAAACAAACTCACAGCTACATAATTCGGATATTGTTTAGAAAAGCTTAAGCAAGCACTTGGTAAGAATTTCGGCAAAGTCCCACTCGGCAGTGTGTACGAATGGTCACGAAAGTTGCCGAAGTTGCTGTGTTAATCCAGCGCTGCCAACAGCAGAGTGTCCCTAGGAGTTTGTTGCCAATAGTAAGTTTGAATGTTTTTGCGGGAGTCGGCAGTATGCTGCTGACCTTCTTAGAAGCAACTAGTGCAACGGATCGCTTTATCAGTATATTAGATTTGGCGCCTCTGTGCTTTAATGAGGAGTCATGCATGCAGTTCCTGTACGACGAGGGTCTGCTGAGGACTCGAATGCTATGCAGGGAATGTGATGTGCCCTAGGGCGAAGCCTACAGTCCCCCATCTGTGCCATCCCAGCGCATGGGGCTCCGTAAATGGATTTTTTCTCCACTCAAAAATTAAAAAATAAATAAATAAAAAAGAACGATAATAAAAATAATATAAATATAATAATATAATACTATTAAATATAATATTATATATATATAAATAATATATATAATATAATATTAAATAATAATAATAATACAATAAAATAATATAATATGTTTTCTAGTGCCTTGCATCTGGCAATGAAGCCATTAGCATTATATTATAATATAATATAAAATAAATAAAAAAGAACGATAAATAATAAAAATAATATAAAGATGATGTATATAATATAAATCTAATAACATTAAAAATAATAATATAAAATAAAATAAATAAACAAGAAAAGAACGATAAATAGTAAACATAATAAAAATATAATAATATTAAATATAATAAATATAATATATATATATGTAATATATAAATGTATATAAATATATATATATAATAAATATAATAACATTAAATAATAAAATAATAATAATAAATATAAGTATAATATATAGTATTATATATAAATAATATATATAATATAAATGTTGTTGTTGTTAGCTAATGCTGGATTTCTGACAATGAAGTCATTAATTCTCTTGCTCTCCAATATTTTTCACTGATGATATTGAAGAGAGCAATAGCAGTAATAGTAACCGCTTTTTTAGAGAGCACCATATTTTTATGTTTTGGCGGTTACATCGCTCTCTCACAACCCCCAGAGTGTCTGGAGGACCACACCTGTCGTTGGTTTACGGGTCTCACCAACCTGACCGGGAGAATTATCAAAATAAATTCACCGACCATATCCTCTGATTACCAATCAGAGGACGTATTACATGCCATGACAGGTCAGCATGTTAGGGGTTAGGATTTTATAGAGAAATTAGAGAAATGGAGAGGTTGGAAAAATAAAGACTCCCTAGCCCTCAGGAACCCTAATAGCATCAGGGTCATTATATATCATTCCCATTACAATTGGATCCTTTTTGGTTGAAGCCTTATTTAAGTGCATTCTATGGTAATTTTCATTCCCTCTGGTGTTATATGTATGGATATCTGTGTTTTTAGTGGGTGATTTGTTTTGAATCAGTATAATTACTTTGTATACATAAATAGCAACTATTGTTAATATTTTATTATTTTTAAAGAGTGGCTTACACGTGTCTGTAGTCTTTAGTTGAAAGATATGACGTATGCATCTCTTCTGTAGCAATAGTAGGTATCCTGTTTAATTTTGTTACCCCACACCCTCCCCAAATTTCAATACCATATTCCAAGTGCACGTATATTATGCCGTAATATATAGCTTTAAGCTCTTCTACATTAAGGTATTTTGCAAAGTATTTTAGTAGGTATATGTTTTTTGTGATTTTCTTACTTACTTCGTTTACATGCATTTCATATGTTAAGTGTTTGTCAAGATATATTCCTAAAAATTTTTGATTAAATACCTGTTCTACTTTAGTACTTTCAAGTCTTACATTTATGTAGTTTAGTTCCTCCCCCTTTTTTTGCTGATGCTGAAAATGTATCAGTTTGGTTTTTTTATGTTTAATTTAAGAGAGTTATCTTTAAGATAATTTGAAATTTGTAGCAAATTTTGAGAAATTTTGTTTTCTAGTTGTAGCAAGTTTTTTCCTTTACAAATGAGTGAAGTATCGTCAGCATACGATATGAGTTTCAAATCGGTTGATTCCCCCAAATCATTTACATACAAAATAAAGAGCAGTGGCCCTAGGACAGATATAAATGTAATATATATATATATATATATATATATATATATAATATAAATGTAATAATCATCATCATACGCGATAGCGGTATGTCTGTGGCGGTAACGACGCGAGTGAGTGCATTTGTGTTTAATGTGTTGGCAACGAAAACTAGTGTAGTGTAAAAAGCAATGTTGGCAGATGTGAAAATCGTCTGCTAGTCATGCAGTGAAATCTAGTGGGCGATTGTGAAACTACTGTCGGTGCATGCGCAGTAAGTAAGTTCGGACTGGCTGGCAAGTGGAAAGTGAGCTGTTCTAAACTTGAGCCCATAATTCCAGATCATTTGAACAAAAATTTCTCTAAAGTCATCCTAGAAACCATAAAAAAACATATTCCTAGGGGAAGAATTAAAAATTTCAAACCCTTTTGGAACCTCCAGTTAGAAGAACTGAAAAAGCAAAGGGATATAGCTAGAAATACAGCTGAACAAACAAAAAACATATCGGATACACAAATATGGCGGAAGAAATGTGGCTCACTAAAAAAAGAAATTAATACTGCTAAAAAGAATTACTTTAATAGTTTCTTAGAAAAAATGGATTATAGGACAGATGGTAACAAAGCTCATAAGTTCATAAAAAATGTCAAGGGTAGGAAAGAAAACAACAGCACACCTATCATACACAACAATAAAATATTAACAAATGATGCAGCCATAGCCGAAACATTCAATAAGTATTATGCTAATTCACATAAAGTAACAAGAAATAATAAAAAGGAACGTAAAGAATTTAAGAAAGATTTGAAACAAGAAAGAGAATGTGATCCCAACACTCAGTGCAATATTTTTTTTCAAAATTTTAATATGCAAGAACTGAACATTGCAATAAATAATCTAAAAAACAAAAAGTCTCCTGGACCTGATCACATACATCCAGAGTTCATAAAAAACCTTGGAAAAACAGCAAAATAACAACTACTAAAACTCTACAATCTATCCTGGAATGTACCTGCTGAATGGCGAAAGGCAATAATTGTCCCACTCTTGAAGAAAGACAAAACAGCGTCAGAAATAAAAAATTATAGACCAATAGCTCTTATTAGCATAATAGCAAAAGTGATGGAAAGAATGGTGTCAAACAGGTTAAATTGGTTTCTAGAATCAAAAAATTTAATTTCCCCATGTCAAGCTGGATTCAGAGAGTTCCACTCTACAAATGAACAAGTCTTAACTTCTCAGTCAAGAAATCAAAGACTCCTTCAATAGAAAAGAAGATAATTTATCAGTTTTTATTGATTTCCAAAGTGCATATGATTCTATATGCAGAACAAAACTACTAAAGAAAGTAAAAAAAATAGGGATACAAGGTCCAATGTTTTCATGGCTATGTCATTTCCTAACACAATGCTTTATTGCAACCAGATATGGAAGAAACATATCTAAATACAAACAAGTACACCGTGGCTTACCACAAGGCGCAGTGCTAAGCACAACACTTTTTAATATATTTATTAACGATCTGCCACAAAAAATACAAGAATCAGGTGTGAAGTGTGCACTATTTGCTGATGACTTAGTAATGTGGACTTCAAAACCAAAAAGCAAAAGTACAGAACTAGAAAAAACCATGCAACAATCCTTAACCAAATTACAAAGGTGGACCAAAGAAAATTTAATGACTGTTAATACAACAAAATCAAACTACCAAATCTTTTCACTAAGAAAAAAGCCACTAAAAATAAACCTAAATTTTGAGGGTCAACAATTACCAGAAACAAAGGAAGCAAAGTATTTAGGAGTTACATTTGATACTAAACTTACATGGACCAAACAAATAGAAAACGTAATACAGAGAGCAGAGAGGCGCCTTTCACTGTTAAAACATCTAACAGGAATGAAGTGGGGATGTTCCAGAGCAACTCTTAACACAACATACAATGTATATGTAAAGCCATTATTTACTTACTGCAGAGAAATTCTTGTAACAGCAAACACAAAAAAGATTCAAATCTTTCAAAACCAAAGTCTGAGATTAATTACAGGTGCTATCAAAACCACACCAATACCAGCTATGGAAATACTAACCAACCAATGCCCCATTGAATATGAAATAGAAAAAGCGGCTCTCTTTCAACATGAAAAGTTGATCAGACTCCCATTCAATACATGGCACAAGAGAAATTTTACACATACACTAAAGACTCAGGAGAGCTTTCTTTCCAAAATTCAAGACATCAAGAAGAATGTATACCTTCCTAATTCAAAGGAAAACTTCATATCTAAAGTCAATCCGACACAAACATTAGACATCACATATTACTTACACCTGACAGAAGAAGTTAAGAAAAGTGATACTCCAACTAGTGTTCTAAAATTATTGGCATTAGAGACAATCCATACTAGATTTCCAGAACACGAATGGCTCCATATTTATACTGATGGATCATTGATATCAAACCAAGATGGAGCAGGTGCTGGAGTCACATGTCACCTCTTTTCCTATTATAAATCTTTAAGTTATGGAACTACAAACTTTGATGGAGAAATTGAAGCAATTCGAATGGCCCCACAAAATGGCAAGCAGTTATTCTCTCAGATTCCAGGGCAGCAATTATAGCAATTACTTCCAAGCTGTCACCAAAAAACCAAACAATTATAGAATGTTGGAAAATCCTTACCCATCTAACAGCACTTCAAAAACACCTAGTCTTCCAATGGATACCAGCTCACTGTGGACTGAGTGGTAATGAGAAAGCTGATTTTCTTGCAAAAAAGGGTACCGGCAATGTGCAAAAATCAATAGTTAATTTACCATTTTATGCAGCTAAAAGATTAGTCAACTCTGAATTCAAAAAAATTATTGAAAAATATTACTATGAAAAATCAAAAAATAAAAGATGGGAACTACCAAACATTCAAACAGTAATTCCTGAGTATCCTTGAAAAATAGCAGTTGCAACCTTCAGGTTGATTACAGGACATGATTGTCTGGCAAAGCATTTAAACAGAATTGGGATATATTCTTCACCACTCTGTCCTTTATGTGATCTGCAAGAGGAAATGGTTCGAGACCACCTTCAAATATGCCCAGCCACTCCTAATGCCCCATCCATCAGTGAAAAATATTGGAGAGCAAGTGGATTAATGACTTCATTGTCAGAAATCCAGCATTAGCTAACAACAACAACAACAACGATAATTTGAATGTATGATAGTTCGATATTGGCGTAATATCATTTTCACTAGTTTGTCACTCCAGCGAAGTGAAACTAATTACAAATAACACCACTTTTGTCCTCATTGTCTGTCTCCACCCCATAGCTACTAAGCCTGCTACCTTTTATCCTCTTTTTGCCAGTGTGCCCAGGTCTGATAATCTCAATGAAGAAGGCACTGTTTAGAAAATTGACAATCAATGTAGAAAACTCGGAATACGTGATATTCCGTGTGAAATAAAGAACATGGCTGAACCTGACAGTTACTGGAGTGCTGTTAAACATATATCACCGTGGTGGAAATACTGATTTCAAAGAACTAGTGGCCTTTGCATTATCAGAGGTTTCCTACAGAAGCACTTCTTGTGAAAGTTTTTTTTTTTTTCTAAACTGGGTTTAATAAGGACCAAAGTTAGAAACAGATTGGCACTAGATACGGTAAATGAACTCATTTTGCCATCTCAACTTATGAAAGAATGTGGTAGATCTTAAAATCTGCAAGTCACCGAGAAGATGTTAAGGTTTATCTCAACAACAAATTTGTGCAATGCTGCAACGGTTGAGGAAGCTGAACTTTCAGATGAATAGTGCGAGAAACATAAGTGCTAAAGTTGCAATATTTGTTGAGGTCATCAATCTTTTAAGTGGATATAATAAACATCATTACTCTTATATTTTCATAAGTATTATACTGATATTTTTGTTGCTGTTGCGTTTGCCTTATGATGTACGATAATTTTGAATCCAAATCTATAATTTTGAGTGGCTGGTACGATAATTTTACTTTTAAATGTTGGCAACCCTGCAGTTGACCATGGCCCATAAGCCCAGAATATATTGTTTCTAGTATTGACACCAGCTGTGAAAGCCTTAGAACCTCAATAAATATTTTTGCCGAAAACTCACATGCACAACGTTAAAAGCATTAATTTATGAGTACTGTTCTCTTAATGCTTCTGCTGTGTGAGATATACCTCAAAACAATCCCCTAAATCTAAATGAAGAGCAACATCACACTTTTTATGTTGGCACACATACTTTGTTTGCCCTTGGTGTAGCACAGAAAATATATTTTGGTAACTTCTCTTTTCTTTTTGGTGGAGGGAATATGCATAGCAAGTGAGCCCATGATTTTGCCTGTAGAGGTTGTGCTGGAAGAAGGTTTGTCTTGAATTGAATACGCTGGCAGCTCGCTCAGGTTTCATGTATTCAAAAATATTGAAGGTACAGCTGTCCTGTTATGTATGCTTGTTCAGTAAGTCTTTACAAACCTCGCTATTTGAATTAAAAGTGTAGAAAACAGGCTTATTGTCAGTTTTAGTCCAATTCCAGTCACGTTGTTTATTAGAAGTATATCAACATGTTTCAAAGGGCCTGACATGTCATCATTGGTGTTATTTTCCTCGCTGTTTTCTTACTAAATTTATTATCACGTAATTAGAATTTTCTTCAGACTCTGTTTCATATTCAGAAAAATCACCACTTTCACTATCACTACCTTGTATACTTTGTATCAGTTTTCTTAAATCCTTCTTATCATCCACATGGCTTCTTTTCACGGCAATTATGACTTTGGACGTGAGTGAAATAGCACTAAGAATAAAATTATTTTTCCTTGGCTGAAATGCAGTTGGTGAGGGCATATTGGGAAAATAACAAATATGACACGTCAGCACTCTTCCAAACATACATAAATGACATTTATGAAAAGGAACCGAAACTACATGCAGTTATATAGAGCAATGCAACATTGCGAGCTGAGCTCGCCATACAATGCATATGCCAAAAAAGTGCATGCAAGCCCTAGTGACCAAATGATGCAAATGGGTTAAGCAGTCACTCTAAATAGAAGTAGCAGACTCTTAACAGAAGTATTATACTTGTTTAATAATAGAACAAACTATTTTATTTTGCAATTTGCATTGTGTGCAGAGAGATTTGAAACTCAGTAAAATAGACAGGATGAGTGTTGGAAGAAAATGTAAACATTAGTTTGGGATTGTATTGCAGTCTCCAGTTTAAAGCTGAGGTTTGCTAACTTGTGGTTATTGCTACCTGGAGTTTGTTAACAGTTTGATATGATTGGCAACATTTTCATGTATGATTTCACACCACTATAGCATTAAATCTTCAAAATAAACTTTCTGCTTTAATTTTGTAGACAATTCTATCTAGTTTATGCATGCAATAAAATCTAAAATGTTGTTTTCTAGTGCCTTGCATCTGGCAATGAAGCCATTGGCATTCGTGCTTTCCAATACTTTTGAATTATAGTTTCTTCTGATCTTAATGCTTCACAGGTCTTCAAGTGGTCTTCGTTCATTTCTGCTGGATCGTTACACAGGACACATATTGGTGAGGCTGAGATACCTATTCTGTAGAGATGACTTGCTAAGCAGTCATGATTTGTCAATAGTCGGAAGGCTGCAACCGCTGTTTTCTTTGGTCTCTGGGGGATTATATCTGGGTTGGAAAGTAGTGCAATCCATTTTTTATCTTTGGCATTTGTTTCTATTTCTTGTAGGTATGAATGAGAAAATTTTTTAATGATCAAGCATTTTATTGAGGAATATGAGAAATTGAATTTAGACTTTTGTTTTATTGTTGTGCCTTTCTTTGCAAGTGAGTCTGCAGCTTCATTCCCCTTGACTCCACAGTGTGCTGGAATCCATTGGAGATGAACAGTCTTATTAACTTTTTGGAGTTGTGTTAACATTTTGTAGCATTCTCTAATTTTTGTTGACTTCTTTGTAGTATTTGAACATATTCCCTGAATTGCAGCTTTAGAATCCAAAAGAATTACTGCCTTGTTAAATTTATTTAAGGGAAGATTTAATAATTGTCGGAGAGCAATGTATATAGCCTCTATTTCTCTATCATAATTTGTTGTGTCTCTGCCAACAGAATGATAAAAGGAAAAATGTGAACATGTAACTCCAGCTCCAGTAAGGTTTTCCTTGGAGGATCCATCAGTATATATGTGCAGCCATTCTTCTGTGGGATACCTAGTATTGATTGTTTCCAGAGCTAGAAGTTTTTGTATTTCTTTTGGTGTGTCTGATTTACTTATTTCCTCTATTAATTTCAAATTGAAGGTAGGTTGCAATAATTCCAATGGATTTTCTCTTATAAGTAGATTTTCTCTGGTGTTAGGAATGTTCAATTTGGATTTAATCTGTGTTACCTTTTCTAGGAAACTACTATGAGTTTTAAGGATTGAAGGGGGGAGGTTCTCTTCTGTCCATTTAGAGTTTGGCAGTCGTAACATTTTCTCGTGTTGGAGCAATGCTTGTTCTTCTATTTTTGTTGTTATTGATGGGGTCCGTGTTAAGGCAAGCATGGCATCAGTAGGTGTGGATTTAACTGCTCCAGTGATTAGGCGAAGAGCCTGATTTTGTATTTGTTCAAGTTTATTGATGTTAGCATTTGCTGCTGTTATTAAAGCTTCAGAACAGTACAAGAGGTTTGGTTTAACATACATTTTGTATGTTGTGTTAAGGACTCTCCTTGAGCAGCCCCATTTAGCACCAGCCACAGATTATACCAGATGATCGACTCTGTGTTAAAGGATGATGTCACGAATGGCGCTGATGTCGCTATGTTTCACCACGGGGCCGGTACGAACTAACGATCCGTCGGTAATGCAGTACGCCTCTATATCGACTGAGCAGCACTACTTCCGCCTCTCCCCACCCCTCCTTTGTCCGTATTCATCGCCAGAATTAAAGGCCGAATTTCTTTCGAAATCAACTCGCACACTCACGAATAGTTGACCGCACATTTCAAAATTTCACATATTAGCGTAATACGCATTACAAGAACTACATGGAAGCCATATGCGGTAAACGATTCTTATCCACGTAGCTGATGTATCGCATATTACGCTAATATGTGAATACTGGAAATGTGCCGTAAACTGTTCATGAGTGTGCGAGATGCGACTTCGAAAGAAGTTCGGCAAGAAGAACCCACTTCTAAATTTGACATTTTTCCCCCTACAAGTAATAGTTGTCTTCAATTAATCATAATAACTTTAGTAACCAGGTGGAGAGTATCAGATCACAAATTGTTGAGATTATTCAATACAGTTTTATTCCCTTTCCCTCAAGAATTTCAAATAATGGCTATAGCAATTATAACTACACATTGAGTTAGTGGCAGAGGAAAGCAGGAAAGGATACCACAAGGTTATCTGTAATGCAATTTTCTTGTACACAGTAAATTAGTAATCATGTTAAAAAAACTGTGAAAGATAACCTTAGTGACCAAGAAATGAAAAACTGAACAGATACATGTAAATTCTAAATGAAGATAATTATACCAACAACTATGTACAAAAAAACAGCACTATCTGTTTCAAACAGAAAACAAACAAGTCATATTAACGCTTATGTTTAATAAAATTCTGAAGAGCAATTACACTTTAATATATATGTACATTACTTTCTGCACAAGTTCACAAAAGAATGTATTAAGAGAAAGATATGAAATTTGAGATTGTCTCATATGGCATTCATAATTTAACAAAACATTTAAAATTAGCACATGAGACAGTGTCACTAATCAAGCGATATGTATAACACTGTCCAAAGTAGGTGCTGCCGAAACCAATTAGGCTTCCCTGAAACAAACAACAGGAAATAGTGCAAGTAATTCATCAGTGTTTCATATAGTTCATTTCAAAACATTATCAAGTCCCTCCCATTCAAACTCCTAGTGTGTATTCTATAGTTCTACTGACACATCTTATATCTTTTCCTATCTTGTTTGCTGGTTGGAGTTGGAATGTCGGAGTGAATCGTATTCTTTTCACAAAAGTGATCAGTTCAAAACGTATTAAAATCAAGTGTAAATTTCTGAACTTTCTAAGCCTGCTTGATACTGCGCAGATTTGTTTCTCAACTGTTAGTGTGACTTGTGATTGTTGATTCATTGTGTTGTGATGGCATGTGTATGTGCCCTGGGTGATTGAACAAGATTTGCAGCGATGTAAACATCTGTAGGATGGTGTCCTTCAGGAGGAAAGCGTGTGCTGGTCCTGTGTTGTAGATTTGCAGTGCAAAAACGAACTTGAGCTTAATTAAGAAGCCTCTGAGAAAAATTATGCAATTTGTCATGCCCAATATAAAATGGGACACTAAGAACTATATCACTTAAAGCGTGTCCATAAATAAAAACTTAATTTTTCCTGTATACATCTCTAAGAGTAAAATAGCATTGTTGTAATTAAACCCCATACTACTAATGATCTGGACTAAAGCAAATCGTCAAACACCTATTATACTTCACCTAATGAAATTTCAGAAAGTATATTTACATTAAATGAACATAGCCTATCGCAGTACAACGATAAACATTCTGAATAAATCCAGCAATTAATAATTGTGAAACAGGCATATTTAAGGTATATGATTACCTATCAATTACAGTTGTATAGCTAAAATTAAGTTTCAGGACCATTTGAAAACTTTGTGTTGACATCTGTGCTGCAAATATAATTTTAATGCAACACAGAACGAAATACAATTGTACCATCAACTGTATGACTTGTTGAAAGAAAACTGCTTTCACTGCTCCAATTGTACTTTAACATATTTATACACATGACCCAACCAAATGAAAACATTTGGTTTTTGCATGATACTGTTGCTTAACATTTGATGGTGCAAAACATTCGGTTGGCCCATCATGGATAATGTAGCATATTGACCAATACCCAATTTTCATCACAATTATTTACATTAGGGAATGTTGGGTGCCTTGATAAATAACATCAGTATATTATTATTGTTTTAAGATCATTATATTTCCTCCTAAAACTCTAAAAAAACATGCAAATAACCTTTTTCCCTACCTCGCTGGAAAGCAACACAGCCTATAGTGATGGCACGTAGAGGG